>OZ038383.1:11753425-12075134 GCA_964036045.1 Eutreptiella sp. 'Long Island Sound 2002'
AGCTATTCTGAATCAAAGGCTGCTTCAGGCTTCTGCCAGCCAAAAGTGAAATCTTTGGACACAATTTGTTCGTGATTAGTCCCCAAACGTCAAAGGAGGACACATCATTGACTTTTGGCCACACATCAAACAAGTCATTCTCACTCAACGTCTAGACTTCCATCTCCCTTACTTGCAATGCAGCAAGCTACCTAAACTCAGAGGGTGTGGTATGTATCTCTCTCTTTATTACGAAGCTGTGATCATTCGCTAACATGATGACTACGGCATCTTGCAACACACCCCGAACACGCAACCACTGCCAATACGTCATGGAATTTTTAGTGGACTTGACTTTTTGTCAGCCACGGGTATGTAGCCTCCTACAATCACCCTTTTTGTTTGGCAGCCACTCGACGGTGGGGGGTTCCGTCTCCGCCATAGGTTTTCCCAGGTGAAAGGCCTCCCTTAAGGGCGACCGTCCCCTTCATGGGCGACCATCTTGGTTCCTCGGGGTCCGACCCACGCCTAGGCCGTCCCTCTCTCACCTGGCCGTGCGGTTGGATGAGTTGCCTGCAGGCGGGGCCCTGTGTCGGTGCACCAGCGAGAAAATCGAACCGCCACAAGGCCACTCCCAACCTCGCAAACAAATGTTTATCGTAGAAATGCACCACCATCACGTTAACTACAAAGTCAATCTGTGACAGCTTTGCCTCCAGCCACTTGCACGCAATGATCTCAGAAGATAACAAATTCTATTGTTTTGTTTTTCAGATCAAGCCCACCTCCCCCGTCCCAACGGGTTGGGTGGTTCCTTTGAATGAATAAACCAGTTTAATAAGGTCACACACACGTTGACACACTTTTTAAAGTATCACAATGTCGTCAGGGTCCTTCCAGCCCAATGAGATCCATGTGGCTACTTACAATAACGCACAGGCTATTGACAATACTATATAGGGCAGGCGTGGCTTGCCGTGCTTCCACTGCGGGCTACATTGGACTGCGTAGGGCTTAATGCTGACCTTGTCTGATCCGGCTTCCTTCTCGCTACAAACTAACGAAGCACACCTATCACATGGATCACCAACATCACAACATTTGATTTGAGTGCAGTAGAACCTTCATTTAGGGGAGAGCTACCTGCGGTCACCCTCACCGGCCGTCACCTTCACGGTGGCGAAGGCACCAGATTGCTACAAGGGTATGTGGGGTCTACCAAAGCTGTAGCCTGTGTCGGTTGCCGCAAGATTTGTATTTGTTGGGGTGAATGTTGTTTATCAGCAACTTGCATTGTTGCATACAAGTGGTAGGTACGGCAAAAGTTATAGATTTCAAACCTCTTGGTGCATCAGATGGCTCAAACCAGGAAATGCTCTGCTATATTCATGGTACGTGTCTTGGAGTTTGGTTTGTTTGTTTGCGTTTGTGCGTGGGTTCATCGGTGTCACTGTTCTTTGTTCATTGGTTAATTTGTAGGCACAAACACAGGGTACAAACTCAAAGCACTGATTTCATGTACTCGGCTATAGAATGATTGTTTGCTGGACACACGTGTGGCTAGGTTGTGCCATGCTGTTTACCTTAGGCGGCCGAAACAGGTACACATTTGTACCATGGTGTCCGCAAATTTGGACTACGTAGTTTGCCTCATTCACCTGCTTTTTGCCGAGGGAAACTTTAAGCAGTCCGCTTTTTGGTCCAATTACCCCCAAAAATGCATGTTTTCGGCCCAAAAACTTAGGCGGCCGAAGCAGGTACGCTTTTGTACTGGGGTGTCTGCAAATTTACTATAGGTAATTTGCCAGATTTGCCTACTTTTTTTAACCACAAAATCTGACTACTCAGTTTTTTGGCCCAATCACCCACATAATTGCATCATTTTCCTCCCAAAAAGGTCTCACAAATTTTGCTATTTCACCCCCTTTTCTGTAAAATGCACCATAATTTGGGGGTTCTTGAACTAGAAAACCTTGCTTTTTGTTGTTCTCCTCTCCATGCTTTTTTGTCCTATCTTAAATTGCACTTTTTATGCCGGTGGTTTCCAAAATGCCGTAAAAGGGTACCATTTTCCTATTCGTATTGCGAGGCCTCGCAATACGAGACATAATACAATGTAATTCGTTCTTATTACACACAGCTTCAGATCATTCAGAAACAAGCAAAAACAGAATGCAGAGTATCAATACATTCTGTGCGTCGACACGTGACGCTTTCGGAATGCGAGGCCTCGCAATACTGACCGCTGCCTTAGGGTCAGTATAATCGTCATCTCCAGATGATGCTTCTGAAAACAGAGCTGAAATGGTGAATTGCCTAATCTGGAATGCGACGCCTCGCAATGCGAGACGACACATCACGAAAAACAGGGCAACAACGCCCTTCAGGGCTTCTTCTTCTTCTTCAATCCCGCTGCCAACATCCTACTCCTCGACGTCGATCCCACTACTGTTCCGGGATCCGGATGCAATAGGGTTGGCTTTCCCCCTTTGGGTTACCCCCCATGGCATCGGTCCCAAGACCGATCCAAGCCCCCCACACACACAACATACCCTTGGGGTGAGATGCAGTAGATCCTAGGGGTGCTGAATTACTCCTTTTCTGGCCTGGTGCGCGCGCGACATAAATCGCGATCGGGCGTGAGCCTACTGAGTTTTAATTTTCCAATTCTGATTTCTGTGGGTCTGAATTAACGGGATCGTGAATTTCTGTGGTTTGGGACCCATACATTTTGATTGGTGCTTTTGGTTTGGTCTGAGGAGCTGATTTTGCCGTTCACACATGTTAGAGGTCCGACACACACGAATCTTTGTCGCCATAGCGTTGCTCGTTGTGTATGGCACTCCATTCCGTCGCTTTGGTATTAGTAAAAAATTGAGTGTCTGTTTGTTGTGCTCTTGTTTGTATGTTTGCTTATCCATTTCATAGATAAGTATAAGATGACATTATGTAAGGTTCATTGTTCGAATGTTATGTGATACCCTATGTGAGAGACGTTCAACAAGGATCAAGACCAAGTGTGGAAAGTGTCTTTGCTCGCCTTTGTCATTGTGCATTTACTTTGATTGAAGTTTGTGGTGTCCATCCATGTACCATGCTAAAGAATAGACATCCTTGGTCATTGGCAAGTTGGAACTTTTGGATTTTGAGTTCAAAAATTTCAAAATATCATTGGGAGAAAGTTTTTTGACTTGACCAACATGGAAGATCCGTACAATCACATACTTATCTTAGGGTGGAGATGGATGGAATTGACTTCTTGCTCTTTGCCAAGACAACGTTGGTTTGGTGAAGGTTATCACTCCTTCTTGCACTTCCCCCAATCCATTCTTGGCAAAATGTGTAATTCGAAAAAATTCTTGAAGGGCACCACCACCCTATTTGAAGGTCGCTCGCCTAGAATTTACATGGGTTCGAAGTTATTTCGACCTCTATGACGACTTCTTGCTCTTTGCCAAGACTGCATTGGTGTGGTGAAGGTTATCACTCCACTTGTCCATTTCTTGCACTTCCCCCAACCCATTGTGGGCGACCTATTTAATTCGAAAAAAAGTTTTTCTTGAACCCACACCCCATTTTGAGGTCGCTCGACTCAAATTTGCATGAGTTCGAATTTATTTCGACCTCTATGGCACACATTTTTATGCTTTTTGTTGGCCTATTTTTGCCTTTTTGGCCATTTTGCATGTGTGCACATTATGCATGTTCCTCCAAGTGCTACAGGTGAGGTTGCTGAGTTCGAAAAAATTATTTTCCGACACCCACACCCTATTTCACTTTTTGAGTGTCTATTTTTTTTCGATTCACCCTCAGAAATTTATTGATGGATCCACCAGCAGTCCAGGCTGCTCGGTGATTAACGAAAGTCCTGTGCTGTTCAAGTTCTGGGCCTATCCCGTAGAGCCGTGGATTACCATCAAAAGTCCCAAAGCCGCAATTTGGAGCCGAAGCAAGCAAAACAACCTTGCCGTCAATTTTATTTGCCTAGCGCAAAGCCGCAAGCCTGAGCGCCGTCCTAGTTGCCTAGCTTCACAACGCCGTTTTCTTGGCAATGTCGCAAGTTGGGCCCAAGGAGCGTTTCGCAACGCTCAAGACCGAAAGCAAACAGCTAAAGTCCGTGAAAAACTTCATTGCTCGAACTCAGGCTAAAGTGGACGCCAAACTGACTCAAAGTCGGCTTCTCCCTACGCTTTCACCCGCAAAGCGCGAGAACGAGCCATTTCACCCTTCACTCGACCTTTCCCTGTCACGTGAAGAAGGCACGTCATCCAATGTCATTTCAGACGATGAACAACCCGAAAATGTCGCAAAAGAATTCTTCCCACTCGCCGAGACAACGGCTAACACCGCCAAAGGAAAAGGAGCCCAAGAACCACAACATCAAGTCCAAACGCCCGCGCCGCCAACCAGCTCCGAGAAGGTGCAAGACTCCGTGCCCGAAGGCACACACGAGAACACCGAAGGAAGCCATCCACGTGATGCCGAAGAGTTGAAACAACAAGAAGAATGTCACGAAGACCCGTGTGGAGATTCGGCAATGGACAACAACGCCGCTCTCAATGACAATGCAAGGAGAACCAATGAGGTTGAGCCCCACAACTCCCTCTTAACGCCGAGTGAGGAGCAATCTACGCCAAGCGCTATTCCGTCTCCCGAAGGAACACACGAAAAGGCCGAAGACGGGGAAGACCCTACTCCCGATGAAGAGGATGGTAATGCCTGAAAGCCCTTCTTCAACCCTTCCCTTGCCCTGGATGGTGTCTTTGCAAAATTCTTGGTTAAACATAAAGGTGAGATCAACACACACGATCAACAAGCACTATGGGGAGAAATACATGCCCATGATACCTTAGGAATTGATACAAATCAACTCGTGTTGGAGAAATACCACAAGCAAACCATCTATGACCAAGTACACCCAACAATAGACCTTTGTGCGAGCGACGGGTGCACCTTTTTCCATGACATTGATTGCTCCGGCAACAATGCCTACTCCACAATCGGACATGACAATTTTAGGTACCTCAAAGACATCCTTCATCACCACCCAAAATTTTACATTTTTCCACACCCACAAGATTATTACAACTCCAAATACAAATACGGCAACACGTGGACCGAGTGGGCCCATGCCATCAACGAAGCCTTGGAAGAAGCCTTTGACTCCGGTGTTGTGTACGAAGGTTCTTTCATTCTCCCGGGAATGGAAGACAACCTTTCGGCGCAGACCCTCTACATGAACCCCTTGAACCCCGGCATGATCTCCCTTGCCCCTTGGGTTTGTGGAGTAGACCGGCTTTCGGATGCCAACACGTACAACCCCTCACCTAATCCCGATGGCTCCGTGCGGCTCAACTTACTTGACTCTCCTCAATACCCATATTTTCACCTTCACCTCTCCACCCGTCACAAGCACCACGCACACATCCGCTACGGCGACATCATGCACCCTCACACTTCCCTGCAATGGACTATAAATAAGTTGGACGGCACCGTCCAAGTGGGCGCCGTGCGCACAACGCTACGATTTGAAGTTGCACGGCATTTGCTCCTGAACTTCACCGTCTCTTCTCCAAAAGAGCTTTCCAAAAAATCTAAGCGGGAACGAGGAGAGTATAGGCGGCGCCGTTGTAACGCCCAGGACTTTTTTGTCCTCGTCAACTGCCTTTTCCATTTCGAAAACGACCACATCACGGTCAACTCCCAAAATGCTTTCTTTCCGGAGGAACGCATACAGCCTCTACAATCATCCTCCGAACATATGTTCCGCTTCGACTACACCATTCCGACCCCCCTCGCCGAGAAGCTTCTCTCCACTATCTTACAACACCCCTTGTGGACGCTTGGCAAAGTCTTTTGCATCCGTGGTTCTGATCTAGGGAAGGACAAAACTTTCAAAGTTGTCCCTTCTAAAGCATACAACCAGGCCACGCCGGACTTCAAACGAATTAACGTGTGGAAATCCCTCCTTACTAGCGAAGCCGCGCGACGGTGCGGTATCCTAGGGGCAATTCCCAGAACACACCAAGAGTTTTACGTGTGCATGAACTATCACAACATCCCCTTGCTCCCCCAATGAGATTCTCTCACTTCCATGAGTTACATCCTCTTCCAAGAGAATAACCTGGTCACGTATCGGGGCACTACGGGAGCCATGATCTCTTGGGGAGGATACTCCTCGTGGCGCTCCAAACACCCAGGACACAAAACGGACCTATCCGCTTCCCCCCGAAATGTGCACAAAGATGTCCCTCCCCCACCCTCCCCAGTGAAGGCTTGCTTCAACCCCCTCCCCGAGCCTCCTGATGCAGAACTTGTAGAAGTTCACGCCCCGTCATCCACGCCGGACGTTGATGTAATGTTCGGAGTCTCCCTGCTTGGGAAAATACGGCACATTTCCTTGTTCAGCGCCCCCATGGCTAAGGTGCGAGTCTACCGAGTAAAATATGTTCATCTCGAATCCGCGCTCCTTGCGGAAGGCTTCACTGTATCACAACTCGTATTTCACCCCGAGTGCCCCGACACGGCGGCGCGCGACAACCTTTTGGGTCCTGCCAACCCCCTGATTTCGGAAGCCCAGGATTTCCTATCACGTGTCATTGAGGCAGCGACTGCCTGCGGCAGCGCGGAACAACTAAGTCTCGCGAGGGACCATTACTTGTCCACAAGCAAACCCCTCTCCCTCACAGAAAAGATCGCACAGCTCCACCTCCAAACGGGGAAAATTTTTGACCCCATCCCGGAAATAGCAGGAGCCTTCATATCCAATGAATTTTTCTCAGAAGAAGAAGAAGCCCTGGTGATGTCCTTCAGTGCAGATGAAAATCACCAGTGGCCGTCTGAGGGGCACCGCACAATGCTTCATTTCGGATTCAGGTACAATCCAGAAGCAAAAGAAGTTGAACCTTTTGAACCGACCCCTCCTGAGTTTATTCAAGCGATTGGGCTACGGGCATTCTCTGCCTGTGCCCAGGTCCTGCCTTCCTCTTTCTTGTGCCCCAATATGTGGTCAGTAGCTCGATACGAGCCCGGCAGTGGCCTGAGGAGCCACGTAGACGTCCCTCAGCTAGGCCCTTATGTCCTGGATGGCTCCTTTGGGTCAGGTGTGGAAATGGTTTTCGCACCGCGTCCCCTCCCCGGATCCACCCTCTTTAAGAAAAGGCAAAAAGTCTTCCTACAGCGCCGCAGCCTCCTCCTAATTTCTGGGGAAGCCCGCGACAAGTGGAAGCACCAAATCCCAGCCCGCGACTATGACACAGTGGAGAAGCGGCGCATTCCCCGAGACTCCAGGGTATCCCTTGTCTTCCGTCACACTGGTGTAGGAACGGACCTCCATACGACATCCTCAGAGCCCCCTGACCCAGGGCAACATGAGATGACTTAATGAACCTGCGCTCGGCGCCACCCTTCTGTGCACACGAGACATGGTCTGCGCTTCAAGACCACGAATACCCTCCATCACCATCCTTGCATGTTCTCAGGCATGGCAAGGCCATCGCTCTACCACTCCCCCTGTGCGTAACATGAATTCCTTAACCCCTGTGACCGCCAGGTATGCCCTGACCAGGCTGATCTGCGCTCACTGTGTGCCGGACCACAAAGTCCCGTGGTTCCCCTTGTGGGGAGCTCTGATGAGTCTACCGAATGCTACCCGTCCCCATATTCTTTCTGCCCCCCTCCCACCCGTCAGTGCCACTGCAGGAGATGTAACATGAGACGGTGTAAAGAGGTCCTCGCCCGCTTGGGCGTGCACGGTGCCTCCCTCACCGCCACCGTCTCTCGCATCGCGGAGATTCTCCCTGTGGAGCAAGCACACATCAACCCGAGAGTATTGGTCCCAGACACAAGTGTCTCTACAGACCTGACTATACACCCCTCTCTTCGCACTGCCTGTGACACAGCCCTACACCACTCGCCCAGAGCATACGCACAAGCACTTCACTCACGGATTTCTACGCTAGAACAGTGCGACCCCACCCCTCAATACAAAATGAGGACCCTGCCCACATGCCAGCTCTCCTGACACCGGACTCCCCCCTGGATGCCCGCTATTCCTCCATTCGGACACCCTCTTTCCCACCCCCCCCCCAAATGCACAGGCCCTTCAAGCCTAGACGCTTGCGTCGCCCCCCCCCCTTCTCTTCCCTCTGTCTCGGCCATCCGTGTCGTGTCCTTCGACACGGCAAAGAGCCAAAACACGCCCGCGTCAATTTTGCATTTCCTAAACGAGGGATATGACATTATACTCCTTCAAGAGCTAAACTCTCCCCCTCTCCTCCCACAGCGGTACGCCTTCGGCAATCACCGCGCTAAAGTCTTCTCGAATGTCGGCGACCACAAACACGGGGTGTCGGTCATTGCAGGCCCGCGCATCGCGAGATATACCAGCTGTGTCCCGCCCAGAGACAGCGACGGCCTTATCTGTGCTGCCAAAATATCCCTTCCGGAAGCAACTCCCCTGCACGTCTTCTCAGTTTACTCCCCCCCGGTGCGTACGGGGGCCCCAGCTCCGTACCGTGACACCATACAGCGGGTTCTTGCTTCTTATTTCAACGATCATCCCAATCACATCCTGGGGGGTGATTTTAACTGCGTTCTGGATCTCGAACTTGACCAGCACAGCTTGGTCGATCTGCATGAGTGGCACTGGCTCACGGGGGAAGTGGAATACCTCCCATCTAGGTTGGTGGACACTTTCAGGTCAGAGCAGCCCTCCCTCAGGCAGTATACCCGCTACGCAAGCGACCGCTGAGACAGCGAAGCAAGACTAGACTACATCTTTGCGTCCCCTCGCCTGGTGTCGCACTTTCCCCTCCTGGATGCGTCGGTCCTCACGGACTACACCATCTCTGACCACCACCCAGTGGTTGCGGTCTTCCAGTGCCCCTCCCTGATCCTTCTGTCTCAGCCCCCACTCCCCCCTTGCATTTTTTGGAAGCTTTCTAGTGACGAAAAGCAACAATTCTCCAAAAGCGTACAGCTCATCTCCGACTGGTGCCGGGACTTCCAGGACGCCCCTGCCAGGGCCGCATTGGAAGAGATCATCGCCGCCACTGATGCAGGTTGGGTCTGCGTACCACAAAATCACACGTCCAAAACGGCAGCGCAAGGACCAAGAGGGCTACGGCAAGCTCAGGAAATTATTACGCTCGCCCCCGCCTCCTTCTTCCCCGGCATTTCGCGAGCACATTGCGGAAGTTCAGTCCGTGGTAAACACCTTACGGTCCTCGGACGAAACCAAAGCGACGAGAAAGCTTCACAGCAGTCTGGTCCGGGGGGTCCAGATGAAAAGCACTGTTGCTCGCACACTGTGCCCTAAAGACCTAGAGGCTCTCGTTGTCAGAGATCCAGCTACCAAAGAGCTCCTGAGTGACCCGGCAGATGTGGCTAAAGTTTACGGGGACACCCTGCTTCATCTTGGAGGGCATCCAGATTACGCCCCCTCCCCAGGACTTCGTCGAAGAGGTCCTGTCCCACTCGCCCATATGCCCCGTTTCTGCCAAGAACGACCACATACCACCTGTGACCTGGCAGGAGTTCTGAACCACTTACAACACAGTAAGCCGTCAAAAGCCGGGGGACCGGACAAAACAAACAACTACATCCTGGCCCTCTGTCCGGAACCTATCCAGCGTTTTTTCCACACCATTTTAAACCGCTTCCTCCATTCACCGCTGCCGCCGCACTGGCTATGCGCGAAAATATGTTTACTTTATAAAAAAGGCGACCCTTTCCCCCCCCTCAGACTACCGTCCTATTGCCCTCTTAAACTGTATTTACAAACTCTTGGCCACTTTTGCCTGCAAACACCTGCGCGCTCAGGATTTTGCACACGACATCCTTTCAGAAATCCAGCACGGTGGCCTTCCCGGCCACCAATGCGCTGATCACCTGTTTCATCTCAAAGCCCTTTATGCGAAATTTAAGAAGAGCTACTCGCTGTTCATCGATTTCAATAAAGCCTTTAATTAGGTGCCCCATGGCACACTCTGGACCGTCCTTGAACGGGCAAATTTTACTACTTCCACAATTTCTCTCATAAAGCAACTATACTCCTTCCCTCAAGACAGCCCCATCATCAATGGCCGCACTCCCCACGCTTACCTCCAAACCAGAGGCCTCCGACAAGGATGTCCCCTCTCACCCCTACTCTTCATTCTCTATCTCAACTCCCTCTTCCACCATTTTTTTGCCACTGTGCCGCCCCCCCCCGGGCAAATGCCCGCACTAGCCACCACGCTTACATCGACGACATCCTGATCAAAAGTGAGGACGTTGTCTACATCCAAAACAGTCTCAACTACTTCGATGGGCCAGCCAGGGACTGGGGTCTGGACATGAATGTGTCTAAAACGGAAGTCCATGCCAATGGCACAGCCCCCCAAAAAGAGTTTCTGACACCCAGGGGCTTGGAATTCCTCACGTACAACAAAAAAACGGGTCGCCCGCACACATGCTATAAATACCTGGGGGTTTATCTTTTTACTTGCCACCAAGCAAAGGGCCTGTTTCACATGCTCAAGGCGGAGACCCAGAGTTTTTTTGCCCGACTCTCTCCCTTGCCTCTTACACTTAGTGAGAAGGTCCGCCTGACGAACTCTCAGCTGGTCCCAGCACTCGCCTACCGCTTAATCACCCACTCTCTCTCCCCCAGCGAGCTCGAAAAGCTTCAGTCACTCATCTGGGCGGGAGTTGCGTCTCGAAGCATCACACGTCTATTCTCTCCCAAAGACCGCTTCGCGGCTCGCCAAAAGGGAGGGTTGGGTATGAAATTTCTACCGCACAGCGTCCACGTTGCCACTGTGAACTATGGATTACGGGCCCTTTGCGGCCTCGCCCCAAAGTCAGTTCGCCCCCTGTACGTCCAGTCTTTGCTCAGCCCGAACCAGAGGGCCTCGGATCCGGTGCAAAACTCTTTTGTGGACTCCATCCATGCCCTAGGCATATCTTTCCACAGCATAGGCCCGTGGAGACCCACTGCTATTCGGGATCTAACGCCTGGTACCCAGCTAACCGTTAGGTTCGAATCAGGACAGGCCACAGGAAGAGTGACCGAGGGCACCTCCAAATGGGCCAACGTCTCGTTGCACGACGGGGTCTACTCGGTGAATACCCACACGTCCTACACCATGCACATGCCATGCCACGCCGTCATGGATTACTCCCGCCCCTCTCACTTCCAGCTAGTCCCGGAATTTTTGCGCCCTGAAGAGACCATCCCCGAACCCCATGTGCCACCGCACAAAGCGCAGGCACTGGGGATCAGCCAACACGGCCATCTCTTTGCTCTGCAGGCACAACACTACCTAGAGAAGAAGTCTCTCGACGAGTGGGGATGCCACGATGCCGCGGAGGCACTAACCAGGCCGCCGGCCCCCGGCCTACAGCGGGTGTGGCTCTATTCCGATGGTTCCTCCGGTGAGTCCGGCCATGCGGCCGCAGTCACGGCCTTTATGCCCGATGGCACAACCAGAGTCCTGTGCCTACCCTCACCGCATCCCTCTTTTCTGGGTTCGGAGTTCTGGGGGGCGGTAGCAGCCATTCGCTGGATCCAAAGGGAACTTTCCCAGTACGAAGTATGTTTGTTGATTGACAACGAACAGGTGGTGTCCACCCTTCAAAAATGCCAAGTCTATAGTCCCAGCCCGTTCCAAGACGACACATGGACCGTCGCCGTACACAGCACCCTACTTCACATCACCAACCCCCTCCACATCATGTGGATTAAAGGTCACGCCAATTTTATTGGCAACGAAATCTGCGACCATTTCTCCAAATGGGCAGCTCACAGCCTGATTTTTACCCCAGACCTCCTCCCCCCCCCCCCCCCTGGGTTCAGTGGCGGTACACCACCTGCCTGTCCTCCACAAGTTTAAGGCGCAGCAATTCCGCCACCTACTGCCGCAGCATTCCCATAACAACATAGCGGTCGGCCCCAGCTTCAGCCTGTACAATAAAGCTTCCTGGTTTTCGTCCTTGTTTTTCAAACTGGCGTCCGGCTGCTACAATGTGCACGGGTACCAGTGAAGCAATATGCTTCACGACTACCACTGTTCCAGGTGCGGACAGCACCATCCCCTCGACCCTCTATCCTGCCTGGCCTTCTGCAAAGCGTTAGACCAGCACGTCCAGGCATACGTCTCTTCCTGGGGGCCCCTTTTCAGCCCCATTGTCCTGCACTGGTGGCTCTCTGGACCCTCAAAGGCTGACCGCAGGAACTTCATGAGAACTCTGGTGCCTAAGTCCCTATGGTCCTGCCTCTCCCAGCCAATCCCAGGCTCCATTCGCGCCGAGCACAAGGCCATGCTTGGCCTAGCCCTGGAGGAACGCGTAAAGCACCTGGACAAGGCTGTCCACCAAGCACATGACTGGCCGTGTTCGAATCCTCTCCCTTGGGACCCAATACTTTGGGCGAACCCCCCCGACCCTCTCAATTCTTTCTCGATTTTGCACGGTGCGTTCAGTATCTCCGTCCACATGCCCCCTCGTACCCGCCCCGCATACCAGCACCCCCCTGTCTCTCCCCAAACACGCCTTAAAAAAACTGTCCAAGCCAGCGTCAGCCAGAGCACAACCAGCCATTCGTCGCGCGCCTAAAAACTCCAAACGCCCATCCAGCCGCGCATCCGCACCACGCCCCCCCCCCCCCCTCAGCCATTCCCCGCCCTCCTCAGCACTCACGCCCACGGCAACCACAAAAACGCCGTCGATCATCACAAACCCATCAGACCACAATCGTTTGGGCGCCTCCAAAGCGCGCCAAGACCACTCCCCCTCTCCCACCCCCACGCTCCAAGGCACGCTACCGTCAAACACGCCTACCTCTCCCCTCTAGGCCCACCGCTACTAGGTGCCCAGGTCCGTCTGCCCCAGCCCCCCCCCCACTACAGCGCCTCCAAGGACATCCGAAATTTCTTCCGCCAGTCCAGCGACTGTCTGTCCCCTCCTCTCGACCCCTCCAGCCCTCTGCCCCTTCCTGAACCCCCCCCCTCCCCCCCGGGGTAACTCAGCATTCATCTAACCTTACCATCGGAGCAACCATGTACATATCATAATATGTTGTTGTAAATACTTTCGTTGGGGGACGTCAGCCCCAGAACAAGTTGATGCGGCTAAGAACATTCAGAAAAACACCCACACCCTTTTTCAAGGTCGCTGATTTCGAATTTCTTTCGACCTCTATTGCACACATTTTTATGCTTTTTGTTGGCCTATTTTTGCCTTTTTGGCCATGTTGCATGTGTGCACATTGTGTGTGTACCCCCAAGTCACACAACAAGTTGTGTAGACTTTGAAGAATTTTGAGTCTATACACCCACCCCATTTGAGAGTCACTCGACTCAAATATGTTTGAGTTTGAATTTTTTTCGAATTTTATTACATACTTTTTTGGGCTTTGTTTTGGCCATTTTTGACATATTTGGCCATTTTTGACACTTCTTCACGTGTCAC
Source organism: Eutreptiella sp. 'Long Island Sound 2002' (assembly GCA_964036045.1). Lineage (NCBI taxonomy): Eukaryota > Euglenozoa > Euglenophyceae > Eutreptiales > Eutreptiaceae > Eutreptiella > Eutreptiella sp. 'Long Island Sound 2002'. Next base: position 11,766,857 of record OZ038383.1, read on the forward strand.
TTCCCTCAAATTTTTTTGGGTTGGGAAACTAAGCCCAAAAAAATTCGACAAGGGGGCACACACCCCATTTCGAACATGCCCCACTCGAATATGCATGATTTCGAATTTATTTGGAACTCAATTGTACATATCTTTGGGATTTGTTTTGGCCATTTTTGACATTTTTGGCCATTTTTAGCATTTCCTCACGTGTCACTCCCCCCAAATTTTTTTGGCTTGGGAAACTAAGCCCAAAAAAATTCGACGAGCGGGCATACACCCTATTTCGAATATGCCCCACTCGAATATGCATGATTTCGAATTTATTTCGAACTCCATTGTACATATTTTGAGGCTTTTTTTTGGCCATTTTTGACATTTTTGGCCAATATCAACATGTATTGATATGCCACACCCCCCAATCTTTTTTGGAGTGGTGCATCAAGCCCAAAATAATTGGAAAAGGGATCGTGCACCCTATTTCGAACGTGCTTGACACAATTATGCACATGGTTCGAATTCATATGAGTGCATTGACCCATTTTTCCAATGATTGTTTTGGTCACGCTTTGGCACTTTTTGATCAATTTTTGGGCCATAGTGACCAAATTAACATATCAAGGTATCCATTGCCCCTATTTTGAGGATGCCGGTTGTGATGAGAATGATTGTGAGGCTTGAAAAAATGCGAATGACCCTTGAATTTCGATTTTTGTGGTAATTTCACATGCTTCCTCCTTGCCCAACCTACTCACCGCATACACTCTTTGTGACTTTTTCCTCAACCTACTACGTGCTCAAGGAGAGGTTTTTTTTTTATCAACAAGGACTGCATATTACAGGATGACGCCTTGGTTGAAGCCTTGTATGTAGATGTGGGAGTGTGGTATGTGTTTGGACCTAACCTTTTCCAATTACCTCCAAGTCTCGCGAGACCTCCTGTTTGTCTCTATTGTTTCCCCCTATCTTTGGCAAGTAGGGCCCATCCTCTTGGGATGTGGGATGCCACATTTAAGTTGGTCTTCTTTAACTTACTGGCGCGACTTGACTTTTCATGGACTCTACTCTCCCCACAGCACACACACACACACACACACACTCACATACACGTGTGTTTGCCCCTCCTAATCTTCTTGTGAGATGTCATTTAAGCTCGATGGTCCCCTCCCTCTTTGCCTTCTCTGCATATGTCCAGCACCGAGCACGGGGCTTGGTGACTGCACGGCGCGTTCGGGGAACGCCCACAACCTCCATTCCTACGGGGACCGGTGCTAGATGAACCATTCCTGGTGTCCCCCCGTTGAAGCCGATCTACGGGCAACTGACGTGTGATGTATGCCGGTTACAGGTGTTCATTCACCCCTCCTACACGTGAGCTGTCTGTAGAACAGGGTCAGGGGATCCGCTGCACTTCGGCCGTGATGTGATGTGGAGCCGCCGACACACAAACAAATCAAGTCTTGGGTGTGCATTGAGCTTGTCTGGTTGGCTGTTTTCCTTTCCCCCCTAACCCCCCATGTGTCCTACGCTCTTCTGCTTGGTCAGATCCACACCAACTCGTATGGCTGTAGCTCCATACCAGCCCGGAGAGAGCCATGGCCCATCCTCACGGCCATAAAAGATATGAGGTTATGTGAGTTGTTGTCTTTTGCGTCCTAAAGGCCCGGGAGGGCAGGTGCTGGCCACGTGAGCTGTCTGTAGGAGCTAGGGAGCCCAATGCACTTCGGCCGTGAGCTGTACCCCGCCCCCCCCGTGACGCGCGGTCAATTTTTTTTTCCCTCACTTGGTACCGCCGCAGCAGGCCCCCGCCAAGACGGCCCACGCCACCGTCTTAGGGGCAAGGGGCTCGCCGGAATGTGCTGTGGTGAGCCCTATCGCGAGATCCAGCGTGTAGGTGAACAAGACTCCCCCACCCGAACCTTGCTCGGTGTGCCGTTGAGCCGAGAGTGAGTCTGGTGGCCGGTACCCCCCCCCCCCCCATGGTATGCAACTGAAGGTAGTACTGCTGTGTGAGCTCTGTTTTCTGCCACGTCCATTTTGGTTGCCGACGGGTAGTCAAGTGCGGCTACGAGGGCGATGGAGGTAGGGTTGTGTTGGGCCCCCATGTGTGACGTGCGGCAGATATCCCGCCAGGAGAAGGCCACGTGGTGTTCAGCTTCCGAGGGCCTATAACACCCCATACATTCAGGTGCAGTGGTCGCTAAGGCCGTGAAGGCGTACTTGGGGTAGCACTGGGAGGGTGTGTAAGGAGGGTACACCTGCGGGTTGTGTTGCTGATTCCTGACTTTTGGCTTTTCTGGTGTTGCTGACGCCTGGAGTGCTGAGCTTCTGTCACTCTGGACTCCTGGGGTCCTGAATTCTGTGACTGGAAAGTTTTATAGCGACTTCAACACTGTGTGTTTTTTGTGCCTCTCCTGCTGCTTGCTGCTGGTGTAGGGTTCCTGCTGCTTGTTTTTGATGAGGAAAATGTTTTATTGTTGAAATACAACCAATCCAGGATAACCCAAGCCAGAGATAAGCAAGTAGAAGAAGGTCAGGATCAAAGCATGAAGGGCTGCAGTCACAAAGAGTTAGATAAAAACAACTATCAACAATAGACCACAGCAATGAGCATACATTGCAACTGAGGATGAAATATTTTACATGTTTGAGAAAAACTGATTGGGAAACTGCCCCAAGGGCTCACTATCATCCACAGTGCCATCTTGAGATGTGCACTCTTTGTTTTTGGGTCCCAAAGGTGCTGAGGTGGCATGGCGTGTGGCGATGAGGTCACTGCCATGTCACATGGGATATTCCTACTTAGCTAGGCTAACTGGGTATTGAACCCAGGACCTCTCAAAAAGAGGTGCCCCAGCCCCCTAGGGTGCATACCACTAGGATAGCTAAGAATTCATGAGAAAACATCAATAAATTCATAGGATCTGCCTTCACTATATCAGTGCCTCAGCAACCCAGGAAAGGATATTTTACTGCCTATAGCTTGGGGATAAAAGGTCCACACCACATCCTGATTTAGTGTTTGGTTCCATAGGTCAAAATGTGTTATCACCTCTTCTGGTAGGGCCAATACTAAGATAAAAATGCCTGAGTGCTTAGAGCACCTCTAATACAACTAAAGTATACCCTAAAGCATTGGAAAAGCACTTTTTCCTACTCCCCCCCTGTGCTGTGGTGGCCACCACTGTCGCAGTTTCAGGAAAAAGGGATTTTTTCTTGGCCTTTCCTTGGTTTCCGCACCTATTTTAAAATACCCATAGCTTCCCTAACACTGGAAAAGAGCGCTTTACCATGGCCAGCAACTCTTGCTGCATTGTTGATGACAATCTCTAACAGAAAGCTCAGCGCTCTTGGCGCTGCCGGGGTTCCTGTGGCTTGGTAAGGTTAGAGTAGGGCATGCCAAGACCATATGCATGTGCATCCCTCCCTTGAAGCTGCAGCGTTAGACAACCCAACGCCAGACTCTCATAGGACGCTCGACCCAAATCTCAAGGAACCTGACGGAGACACCTGTCCTGGTACTGGGGCGAGGGTGCGCTGATTTAATTAGAAATGCCCCTAGGAGGGGTCTTGATTCTGGTTCAGTCTCCTGCTGCTGCTTTTCGGCCAGAACAGCGGCCTACTCAACGAGGCTTTGCGAGGAGGTCTGTACAACAGAGGAATGGGAGAATGAGGGACGAATCCACGCAAGCGCGAAGCGACAACACCTAAATCCGTCAAATGACGGCCTAGAAGTTTTCTGAAGGCACACACCTGGACAGTATCCAATTGTGCATCAGATTCACATTTTTATAAAATTTGTAGTCATCTCTTGATTTTTTAAATCAAGAAATTCTTACGCAGAAAAAGGCGGCGCGCAGGAGCGGCTCCTAACATAGCGCCGGAAAATACAGAATTAATAAGATTATAAACGTATGTTACGCAGAATGATGAAAATGACGAAACACACATGAATAGACTAACATAAGAATTCCACCCACATTGGCAGAAAGTATTCAAGATTCAAGATTTCAAAAATCAACAGAAGGACTTCAATGAATCAGGTATGAACCACAGGTGTGCTCGTCTCGTATGCAGCATGCACATTGCTCGTGTCGTGTCTCCGTGGACGTGCCTTGTAGCAGCGCTAACAAACGATAGAGGGATAGATTAGAAAGATTGCAGATGATTAGAGGTAAGATCAGGGTGATTAGACATACACACAAGTGCATAGCGACGTTTTTCGCCTGTGTCACGCCTTTTCCTCATCTTGCTTCACTCTCCAGCGGTGAGTATGGTAGGTAAGCCCAGGTGGGGCCACCCCCTGGTGGAGTTCGTGATTGTGGGTAAGATTCGTAGGAAAAACAGTGATTGACACAGGTAACTTCGAAACTCGTGCATGCTCGTGCATTCACACACGCATCAAAGGGTAGGCCACGCGTGGTGCGCTCGGTACAACCCTTGTTTTGGTTACCCAGGGGCTCCACCCCACGTTCTATAAGAGAGCGGGTGGAGTTCCTTAAGCTTGCTTGCTTGATAGGGCGTTTGTGGACAGCGTATTATAGGGCCATCTGAGAAGCGTATAATACGTGGAGATGGTCTTGGTTCCTCCGCTGCAAACGCTCCTTCATCCGCCTTTGCTCTTCAGGTCGGAAGCTCAGGGTGAACTGGTGCAGTCCCTTGAGCCGTGCTAAAACATACAGCGCTGATCACACAAACAACAAGCTACGACTCAGCCAGGAGTGGCAAGCGTAGCCCGACATGTTCAACATTAACGCTGTGCACGCAACAAGAGCACCCCTTCCCTCCAAGCCCTAGCAGGGAAACGCGTTGTGGCGTCCCTGTTAGGCCACAGAAGCTTAATAGCTCTGTGTTTTCTTGCACTCTCACAGGTGAGCCGCTAAGGCTCTTGTCTCCATCATTAACACCACCCAGTAGAGCGTGCGTGTAGGAGTGGTAGTCCTGAGTGGGGGCTTGAGCCAGTTGCAGAAGTGCTCGCCCACATGGATGGTGCCACTGTAGGTAGGATGTGTAGAGTAGTGGTGTCTCCTGTCCCGCGTGCTTTTCCACGTGGGCAGGGGAGTGCGTTAGCTTTTGGCCTTTAGCAAAAATGGGCGTTTTGTATGCCCCTAGCACACTTGGCCAGCCCTCCCCTCTAGCAGGTAGGGCTTTTGCCGTCTTCCACCAAGGATAGGCGCCAGCACAGAAATTGGGCGCCATAGGAGTGGTACTAGTAACTGACTAGGACCTTCGGTCCGACATCAGCGAAGCCCGTTGATTCGGGAGCCACGCCCGGGAGAGAGGTGAGACACACACAGACATACGTAGCACACTTAGGGTTAAGGTTCAGTCCCTAGCTTTAGTCTAGGAGGCAAGCGTCTCAGCGAGCCTCAGCAACTCACCAAGGTTGTTCTGGGACACGTAGTCTACCAGAACTGAGTTTAGGCGTCCCTCAGGTAGAACAAACGCAGAGAAGCGCTCCCAGGTGGCCTCTTCGACTCCAAACCCTTCCCAGAGGGTGAGGAAGCGCCAACCCTGGCGATAGCGGTGGCGTAGGACAGACTTCACCAGGTAGAAGCCCTCCTTAGCCATCTCCTCGGCGTTCATGTCGGGGAGTTCCCCTTCAGTTTCCATAGGGCTGGCAGCCCCTTGTAGGTCTAAGGCGGCGATTTCCTCGTCGTTCAGCTCCCACTCCTCCCCACAGAGGTCTTCAGGATCATAGTAGCGCTTTAGATGTTGGGCAGCGCACACCAGGGTCCCCCCTAGACGGGGAGAACACCGCACGGTGATACGGTGTCCATCCACAGATAGAATCTTGTAGGGCCCGAAGTATGGGTCGTGGCTGGTAGAGCGTGGCCAGGCGGGTAGTCGGCTGTGGTGCACCAGCACCCAGTTCCCCTCTTGGTAGGTCACCGGTACTCGGTGCTTGTTGGTCTTGTTCCACTGACGCTCCCTCACTCTCTGGAGCATAGCCTTGGCCTTGTCCACCTTCGCTTGTTGCTCTTGGACCCATTCACCCACAGAAGAATGGGTGTCCTCTGGATAGGGGGCATGTAGGAACCAAGCCGGGGGCCCTAGGAATAGCTCATGGGGCGAGTAGCCAGTAGCTGAACTCTCTTGGGAGTTCATCATCAAGGATATGACGGGGAGTAGTCTCACCCAGTCCCTGGTGCGTTCAGTTTTGCACCATATCCTTACATACTCCTTGAGGACACGGACCTGTCGCTCACATAGGGGGCTGCTCGTGTGCGAGTAGGGGATCCCCGTAGACACCTGGACATTGAGGGATCTCAGGACCCTCTTGTACCAGCCGGTATCTGAGCGTACTTGTACGTCCTCATCGGAGGTGATCTCCTTGGGCGCCCCATAGACACAAAACCACTCCTCCAGGAGTATCTTGATGGTCTCCTCCCTGGTAATGTGCTTGGTACATGGGAACACCCTGGTAAACCTGGTCAACCCACAGGTTACCACGAGGGCGAAGTCATAGCCCCCGAACTTCGGCTTCTCCGTGTAGTCCACGTATAGAACACTGTTAGCACAGTGAGGGATGGGCAGGGTCGAGTAGAGACCTCTGTCCCTGATATCCCCTGGTTTGCAGGACCTGCATGGGCACTTGTCCACGATAGGCTGGAGGATCTTACGCAGTTGGTTGTCAGTCTACGTAGTGTGGAACCACTGCTTGAGTAGCCTCAGGGTACGGTCAGCACCCACATGACCGCTGGACTGAGGGGTCCACTTCAGCAGCGCTGGAACTCTGTCACTAGGTACCACGATGCGGTCCTCGTGCCAGCGGTAGCTCTTGTCCCTCTTTCACTGATCCTGGTTGACCAGGAGGGGTTCAAGGCGTTTCTCCAGCCGCTTGTAGATATTCCCAAACTCCTTCAGGTAGTCCGATTGTTGGAGTCCATCCATGGCGTATCATAGTCATGTTGAGGTCCAAGTGGACGTCCATACGGCTGAACGCCTCCTGAGCCAGCGCTTCAGACCGGGCACCAATCAGGGCGTCGAAGTTGTTGCGGCTGATGTAGTCTGCACACTCGTTCTTCACTCCCTGGATATGGTGTACTGTCAGCCGTAGTTGACTGAGGTAGGTCCACCAGTGCCGTAGCTTGGCCTTCTCAGGTGGGGGGCCCTTCTGGAAAGTGCGGACCGGCTCTTGGTCGCACAGCCAGACCACAGGGTTACTCCCCAACAGTCGTGCTTGTGAGGATAGCACTAGCATACCCGCGAGCAATTCCTGCTCATAGGTGGAGTAGTTCCCCCTGGCCTGGTTCCATTTCCAGTTCCAGTGGCCCAGAGGTAGGTAGGTAGGTAGGTATCTTCGGGAGCTCGGGATGCCTCCTTTGACTTTGCAGGAAGAAGGTCTTACCAAGGGGACGTCCTGTCCCTCCCACTGCCCTATGTCAGGTGCCTCTTGAGCCGCACCTGCATGTGCTTGGGAAGGCATTGTCGCGGCCACCCGGTCCATGTGTCCCAGGTGGGAGGGTGTCCCCACATGTGTCCATGGGTAGGGCCACATGCCCCCTCCTTTGGGCGGCAGCTCTGGGGGGCTGCCCAGCCGTGTGGAGTATCTCTCACCACAAGGGGTATTGCTCCCGCTTGTCTACGGTACGACCGCCTCACCCTTGTGGCTTGAGTTGCGGGGCCACTCTGCTTGGCAGGTGACCCCCTCCTGGACTGTGTACCGGCTCGCCTGTCACCGGTTTGCTCCATGGCTCTGGGTGACGTTTGCCATGGTCCCCGATGCAGCCTGGCCGGGCTCGGACCAGTGGCCTTGGAGTACCGCTCCTGCCACTGGCCCGGTGGGTCGGCTGGGTCGCCCCAGTGCGTCCGACCCATGGGGTATTGGTTCTTTCCTGTCCCTCGGCCGCCCTACGTGTGTGCAGTGTCCCCGGCCGCTGGGCTCCTGTTCACCGGTGTGCCCGCGCGGTTTGCTGTGTTGCGTCTGCGGTGTCCTGGGCCAGCTGGCTCCTGTTCACCGGTGTGCTCACTCGGTGTGTTGTGTTGCATGTGCGGTGTCCTGGACCACTGGGCTCCTGTTCACCGGTGTGCGTGCTGTGTGCGGTGCGCGTGTGCCATGGGTGGTTGTGTCCCTCTTCCTCCCCCCTAATTTTCGTTTTTTTTTTTGGGAAAAAAAACAAACAAAAAAGAGAAAAACAGGGGCGCGCGTACACTGCAGGCACAGGCATGGGCAGCTGGTGCGGCGGTGCAATAGCTTTGTGTCCTCTGGCGTGTGTCGTCGGTGCTGTGACGGCGGTCGCGCCCCAGGGGTGCGGCTCGCGCGTCCTGATGTCAACGGGCTTGGGTCAGGGTGGGTTTGGTGAGGTGTCTCTTTGCTTCTGGAGCTGGCTGGTTAGGCGGCTGTGTGGGCTGTGGGTGTGGGCTGTGGTTACGTTGTTCCCTCGGCGGGCTTGGTTAGGAGTCAAGGGTTAGCGGTTTCGGGGTGTGGCTCGGGTTTGATTTGTGCTTGGATTCTGGCTCGGTTACGCGGTTGCGACGGTAGCGGGCCTGGGTTCGGTGCCTTTGGGCGTAGTGGTGGTCGTTGTCGTGTGCGTTGGCTTCCTTCGGCGTCCGGTTCGTTTGGTGACTTCTGGGCGGGGCCTGGCGTGGCGCCCCGTGGTGGTGGTTTGCTGGGTAACGGGGTTAGGTGGCGGCGCCGCTGGCCGCGGGGTCAGGCGCGTCGTGTTGTGTGGCGCGCAGGGCTCCTGGGGTGCTGTGGGTGTCGCCGGTGTCGGTGCGCCGACGCTTGTGGGGTGGTGAGGGGGTGTGTTTGTGCGGGGCTGGGCTTTGGGTGATGTCCCAAAGGCGGATGTCGTCTCGCTGCGTCTGCTGGAGGGCCTCCCGCAGGCGCCTGAGGACATACGGGTGGTCCTGGGGCGCGGGGAGGTTGCGGGGCTGGACTCCCAGGGGGTGGAGCGCATCGGCCAGCATGGCTTCCCATGCGGCCTGCGGCATCCACCCCCCCGCCGGCCGGAGGCGGCAGTTCTCCACCGACCCCTTGCGGGGCCGATGGACCAGGCCCTCGAGGGAGGGCTCTCCCCGGGCCCACTTTTGCAGCTCCCAGAGCTGCGTGTGGGTCCAGCGCTGCCACCACTGTTCCTGGGCGGGCCTGCGGTCTTGGGCGGAGTAGTGGGCGTGGGTGCGTGTGACGGGGTTGTGGGGACCGGTGGCGGTGGCAGGCCTGGGGTGTTCCTCGTAGTCCTGTTCCGTGGGGGTGCGTGGGGAGTGGGGGCGCGCGCGGATGTGGACCCGCAGGTGTGCGCGTACGGTCTCCGCCTCGGGGTTGGGCGGGGACTCGCGGCGGCGGCGGTAGTGGGGCATGCGCTGTATGTGGGCTGTCATCGAGGGTTGGTAGGGGGGCGGGGACGCTGCTGGCGGACCCTGGCGTCGTGCTGGCCTGGTCGGGGGCGGTCCGTGGGCCTGGGGTGCGGGCTTTGAGGGGTGGCGGGACGAGGTGCGTCGTGCTTCGGCCGCGGCGCGCTCCGCCATGAAGTTGGTGGCGGTGGCGTCGGTGACGGTGGGGGGGCGCCGCGCTCGGCGCTGCTGCCTTCGGGCCTGGGACGGCTGGGGCCGAATGTCATAGAGGACGTCCTCGGGGGGCCGGGCTCGCGCTGCCGTCGTGGCGCCGGGTTTGGACTTGGGTTTGGGCTTGGTTGCGGGTTGCGGTCGTGGCGCGCTGACGGGTTTGGGTGGCTGTTTGGCGGCGGTCTTGGGTTTTGGCTGGGTCGTGGGTGTGGGCTTCGTCGGGGCGTGGGCCTTGGCGGCGGCGGGGTTGCTCGCGGTGTGGGCGGGTTTGGGGGCCCGTTTGGGAGGTGTCCCCCGCGGCCTGGGGGCTGGAGTCCTGGATGAGGACGTGGTGGTGGTGGTGGATGAGGTGGTCGTGGTGGTGGAGGTGGTGGTGTCGGAGGCGGAGGAGAGGGCTGTGGGAGACGGCGGAGGGTCCTGGGCTTCGGGGGCGGGCGTATGATGCCGGGTCCTGTAAGTAGCGAGAACGAGGGTGCAGGTTCGGGCACTGGGCGTGTGCGCGCGTTTTCCCTGGTGATCCGTGCGTGCTGGTGCTGGCGTGGCGGCGTTGTCTCGGCTGCGCGGGCACGTGGGTTACCCGGGGGGTGGCCATATCTGCTCCAGGACGTGCGGGTGTGTTTGCTGGAGGTAGTCGAGGGTCTGGAAGAAGCATCGCTGGATGCCGGGCATGTCCTCCTCTGTGAGGTGGGGGTAGTTTTGGGTGGGGGTGTCTGGGCCCGGCCACAGCAGCGTCATGAGGCGGGCTGCCACCATGTACGGGCAGAGTTGTAGGGTGGCGGGGCGTGGGGGGGTGGGCCCCCTGCGGTATGGGGGGGCTTCCCTCTCCTGGGGGCGCAGCCTGACCACCCACACCCATCGGTCCGTGGGGATCCCCCAGGGGCCGTTGGGTCCACTTGGCGAGGCAATACATCGCTCTACCAAGGCCCTGGTAGCCGCTGCGGATGGAGAGCAGCGTGTCCAGGGATTTGCGTTCCCACGTGCCCCAGATGTGGGGGTCGTCCGGGTCGTCCCCCCTGGCGTACGTGTCGGGGCCTGGGTTGTGTGGGGGGGGGGTGTAGTCGGCGGGGAGGAGGGAGTCGGTGCCGTGTACCACCCAGTGGTACTAGGGCCCACTCGTCGTCAGGGTAGCTGTGCTTGAGAGTTCCATCTCCGTTGAGACCTTCCGTCCCCCATTGGGAAGTGGCCGAGTCGAACTCCTCCTTCTCTATTGCTTGCCATTGGAACAATGTTCCACCACCGCCCACATTGCTGGCGTCGGTCACCAGGATAATCTCCCCTTGTGCCCTAGGCAGGCCCAAGCACTTAGCGTTGGCCACCTTGTCTTTGAGCTTGTCAAACGCTTGTTGCTCTTGTGGGCCCCAGCGCCAAGTAGTACTCTTCTTGATCAAGTCCGTCAGAATGGCGCTGGTGTAGGTGAAGTTTTTGATATGGGGGCGATAGAAGTTGCACGCTCCAATGAAACTGCGTACATCATGAAGTCCTTTCTTGGGGTCTTCGTGTCGTACCTTAGCGTCCATCAGGGGTTTGGCCTTAGAGGCCGCTGGGGTCCACCACTCATAGCCAACTTCAAACCCCAGGTACTGCATGGTCTCCTGCATGAACTCACACTTCTCCAGCTTGAGTCGTGTGTGGTTCTCTTGGCAGACTGCAAAGAACTCATCCAAGAGGATTAGGTGGTCCTCCTGGGTATTGGTCCCGAGGCATACATCGTCGATTTGTGCTTCCATCTGGGCCCCACGGGATATAAGTTCCTGCACGTTAGGTCTCCTTCGTAGGATGGACAAGATCTTGTTCATCAGCTCTTGGAATAGAGCGGGTGCGTTGGCCACGCCAAATGGCATGACCTTCCATTCGAACACCCTCCCCTGAGGGGTGATGAAGGCTAGTAGCTCCTGAGCGTTGGGCGTCAGGTCCACCTGCCAGAATCCGCTTCTCTTGTCCATCTTGGTCTTGTAGCGACAGGAGGCTATCTTCTGAAGGGTAGACTCCATATTAGGAATGGACCCTGAGTGGGTCAGCGCTTTCTTGTTCAGCTCTCCGTAGTCCACTACCAGCCGTTTGGCTGTAGACCCAGGTTTAGCCACCAGGAAACAGGGGCTGCAGTGTTGGGGGTAGTCCCCGTCCTTGTACTCCAGGACTAGGCCAGCGTCGATACATTCCTGTATCTGTCGCTCAATCTCGTCGGCCTGCTCTTTATGAGCTGGATAGGGTCTCCTCCGGATCTTGTGACCCACGAACTCGGGTTTCAGCTTGAGGTCCATCTGTACCAGCTTGTCACATGAGGCTGGAGGGGGTAGTTCTCAGAACACCTCCAGATAGGTCCTTATAAGCGTCTGCACCCGCGAGTCTAATAGCTTGATCTTGTCCTCCATGCCCTCGTCGGAGTGTAAGTTGCTTGCCCCCTGAGTAATAGACGTCGGGAGGTGATCCTCCACCGACTCTTCGCCCTTGGTAGTATCCTTCAACCCTTGGTAGGCATATAGCCGGTCTCGTTCAACCATCTTTGATGGACGATGGCAACATAGGCACACTCGAGGGGGTTCACATACACATTCCTCCGAGAGGTCGTCCTCCTCTCGGGTCCTCACATGGGCACCCCACACGCTCTTCATGAGCTTAATATCTACCTCCCTTTGCCAGGTGGTGATCTTCTGTTCGAGGTCCTCCTTCAATTGGGATAGATCTCCCATACGTCCTTGCTTCAGTGGCCATGAGCTGCGGGTAGGCTTAGCGTAGCCTAGCTTTCTCGCCACCAACTTCCTCTTGGAGTCAACATACTCCCTTAGCCTGGATGGAGGGTCCAGCTCTTCGTCCACGGGGTCTTCCACCCTCATGGAGAGTAGGGGTTTCAGTGGGGCGACGTACTCGGCGTTCTCCACTTCCTCCACACAGGGCTGGACGAAGAAGGCGCCGTGCTCTGTTTCGTCATCTGAGTGGATAGAGCTAGGTAGCTCGGATAGTCCACACTCAGAGACTGCATCAGGAACAGGTACATGGCAGGGAGACTTGGGGGCGTTGGTTTTAGTCACGACGTATTCATCTCCCCCGGGTATAGTCTCAATAGCATCTTGAGGTCGTAGTCGATCCTTCAAGTCACCCAAGGCGAGTCCATCGCTTTCTCGTTGTATAGCCTGGACCAGAGTTGAGTCCAGATCCTCCCAGGGGATGGAGGTAAGACCTCCGTCCACCACGCTGAGCATACTCCCCCATCCGGGCTTCCCAATAGGCGTCTTACGCCCCAGAGGCACGTAGATGGCCTCATCAGGTAACCAAACAGAGCTGATAGTCAGCCTGTCCAGGAGGTCTCGCCAGTACTCGTTGCCCCCATGGGCTCCCCAATCGGGGGAACACAGGACCATACGGGAACGTTCCAAGGCAACCTCGGTGAAGACCTTCCCCAGTTCACTGAACCTGGAGTTCCCGTAGGCCATCCCGAAAGAGGGCCAGTAAAATTTGTAGCTGCAGTTCTTCCCCTTGCTGCAGTAAAGGTTCAGTACATGCTGCTTGTCGCTGGCAAACAACTCCACCCTTAGGTCTTCTCTAGAGTAACCCAACTCCTTCAGACCTTGGTCTACGACTTCCCCCAATAGTTGATAGTCCTCAGTTTTGGAGGCCGCCATCATCTTCGAGGGCTCCTCCTTCGATACTCTCAGGTAGCTCGAGGTATGTTCCGACTGCTCCAGTGACACAGACTCTCTGCCACTGCCGTGGTCCACGTAGAGGAGGTAGGGCGCTTGCAGCGTCAGGGATTGTATCTGGGAGTGCTGCACAAAGAATTCAGTCCCCAATACAAAGTCGAGGCCTCAGTGTCCATCACATAGAACCGATGAGCGATAGTTCGAGAGCCCAAAGGTACCTCCACTTCACAGTCCCCGCAGCTGTGCACCACATGTCCATCCCCCATTCGTATAGCCGCGGTGGTCAGGGTGTTCTTCAGGCTCCCACAAGGTAAAGTCTTCTTGGCCACTATAGATATGGTGGCTCCGGTATCCAATACCCCCAGGCATTTGCGTCCCCCTAGCTGGATACGTACCCAGAACACCAAGTCCAGGGTCCCACCGGAGCGTCCCCGTCAGAACTCCGCGGGACAGGTCTTAGCCCACGCAAACTGCACCCCCTTTTTTCACCTAAGCACCTAGATTTTGTCACCGAAAAAAATAGTTTTTTTTTGCCATCTTGAAAATACTGTTTTTCAAACCCTCCCAAAAAATGCATTTTTCATCAGGTTTGCCCATTTTTTGCTGTTTTTAGGGGTGTCAAATAACCATTCTTTAGTCCAAAATCAGAGGGTTTACCTGTCATTTTCCCCGAAAAAACATTTTGTTGGCTAATTTGAAGAATGCCAATTTTTGGATCGTCTGGAAAACTATTAAAGATGGGCGCTGTTCACACATCCTGTACATGTCCACATGAAAAAATACTTATTATGGGAGGCTGAGTGCTCGAGGCCTCGCGCACTCAGCCACCTGGAGTGATATTTTCAGGCTTTTTTGAGATGACGTTTTGACATCGGAAGTGGCATGAAGCAAGGATGGAGCAAAAGCAAAACTGCAACATTCAATATGGGTTACAGACTTGCACAGCGGAACACTCAGTGCGCGAGGGCTCGCGCACTCAACATGCTAGCAGCATGGGTTTTTGAATACCCCTGACTACTTGTATTCTGCCGATAGCCTCCAAAAGACTTTTTGAGATTCCTCCCTTTTGGAATCCTGTGAAAACAGTGAGCTCAAGAGTAGCGATTAGACTATCCTCCTCTAGAGCATTTGCTTCATACGTCCTCTGACCTAGCGCTTCTGACAAACTGTTGTACAGCCCTAAAAGATGGGAGGCTGGGCACCTCATTTGTAGGTAAACTAACTGAAAATTGTGTGTTTAGCAAGGACTGAGGGCAACCCGCTATTTAGATCTATTACACCTTACATAGTGCATGGCGTGTACGAGACGTCCATTGATTGACCACTCTTGCTGCTGACATGACCCGAACGGTACACCATGAGGCACCCATTAAGACATCAGAGCCTCATTTGGCATGGAATACTGTTAATTCAGGACCATTGGGAAATACACATTCTGCATAATTGAGTGCGCGAGGTCACCTCGAACCCCTTGTTTCGCAATTTGCGGGCCATCCTCATGAAACGGCTCCTCTTCTTAGCGTTGCCGTCATCACCACCTTCATGCTCACGATTGGCTCCTTGTTCTCGCTGGGCCTGCGTCTGCGAGCGTGTGGTGGGACCAGACTGCCCTCCAGAGGGCTCGGAGTTCCCCCCTGGATTAGGGTTAGGGTTGCCTCCGTTCTTGTCCGTCTTCTTGTTGTCCTTGTCTGGCTGGCGGTTAGCGCCTCTTCCTCGTCCACCTTGACCTTTGTCTTGCCCTTTGCCACGTCCTTTCGACTTGCCCTTGCCGGAGTCGTTGCCTTTGCCTTTGCCTCCACCTTTGCCAGAGCCTTTGCCAGGATCCTCACCCTTCAGCTTTGCCGACAGGCGCTTCTTGTGGTAGCACTCATCCTCGTAGTGCTTCCTCTTCCCACAGAAGGCACAGGTGATAGTACACCTGTAGTGATCCGGCAATTTCGCCTTGGCGCCGGTGTTGGTCTCCTGCTTCTTCCCTTGGACTACGAAGCAGTCTCGCTGCTCGCAGTCAGGGGCGTGCTGCAGGTGGCCCTGCTCGTCCCTGGCATCACACCACAAGAGCTCCTTGACGTTTTCCATGATACGGGCGTGTTTGGGGGTAGTCCCCTGCCCAGGTCTGAATCCTTGGTACCCTTTGCCATGGCTTCCAGAGCCTCACCTCCAGGACGGTAGTTGTTCAGGTGCTGGTCGCTTTCTTTCTCCAGCGCCAGCTCCAGGAGTAGTACACATAGATCCTCGTAGTGGAGGGCTCTAGCCTTGCGCTCTGCCGTTGAACGGCACTCGTCCCACAGCTCTCGAGGGAGCGTAGCAACCAACCAGAAAAGCAGGTCGTCGCTGCTGTAGAAACCGGGCGTCAATCGTCCAGCCCAGTGATCCAAGTCAGCCAATAGCTCAGCGACCCTGCCAGGTTTGGGGTTGTTGGGCAGCATGGGCAGGTTCTGGATCTCGGCCCTGATGGAGAGGTCGGTTTCAGAGGTCGGGTACTGCCTCTCCAAGGCAACCAACACATCGGCAAAGGTGGGGGACTTACTCACGATCTGTTTGACCTGCTTCTCCAGGTACTTGGTCTTGCGACACTGCAGGAGCAGATCGCACTTGACCCGTCCACTAGCGTGGGTGTGGCCGGTCAATCGGAGAAACCGGCCAAATTTCTCAGCGAACTCGCTGAGGTCCTTGCCTGTGAACTCAGGCAGGTTCACCACGATCTTGGAGGTGGCAATAGCCTTAGCCTCCTGAGACCTGCGTCCCCCAGGGCGTCGGGTCTTCTTCTTCTTCTTGTTCTTCTTCCCACTTGGGTTCTTGGGGTCCTCCGGGTCGTCGTCCCCCGAGGTCGAAGCAGAAGTCATCGACGGCGGTTCATCATCGGAGGGATCTCCGCCTAGGTCACTGGAGACGTAGGGCTCCACATCCACCAATGCCCTCAGGGCTGTCAGCCCCAGACGGTCCAGCTCGGCTCTCGTAGAATTCCCCACGTGACTGTAGGGTGGCTGCGCCGTCCTCGGCGCGAAAGGGCTTCTAGGTATTGCTGCAGGGGCCGGCATCGGTCGGCTCTTCAGGCTCCCCAGGGTGTTTGTCAGCCCTGCCACCAGGTGGTTGGCCTGTACTCGATTGGGTGACATTCCAACCGTGGTAGGTGACGCTTGGGGCGGTATCAGGGGCTCCAGATTATCTCGCATCTCCTGAGTGAGGTCGCCAACAATTTTAGAGGTGGCTCCTCGGAGCACTTCGTTGATCTCCGACCGCGTCAGGGACCTGTTGGAGGATCTCCTCGATCCTCTACTCCTGCTCCCGCATGACTCAGGTCCTCTCCTCAACCCACTCAAGGTTGCATACCCAGGAACATCCACATAGGCTCCCGTAGCGGGTAGATGATGGTGATAGTCAGCCGCATACCATCGCGGCTCAGAACAGGAGGTCACCGGCTCACTGGTAGTATTTGCCTCTGGAAACGCAGTGGTAGGTGGGTTCACACCATAGGCAGGGTAGGTAGGCATACCAGTAAAGTCTGTGCCCTCAGCCATAGGCGGGTTGGTTATGGGTGTGGATTTTGCAGCGGCTCGGTCTGGAGTTGGGAGTGTGGTGGTTATAGGAGAGGGTGATGCGTGGAGGCCAGAAGCGCTTGGTGGGCCCTCGAAGGTAGGATCATTCGTCGGGTCGTGCCCTTGGTCGGCTCCTTCGTCTGCTATGCTTTCTCCAGCATCCTTCTCTCTCTCTCTCTCTTTCTCTTCACAGGATGGGTGTCCACCTCCTCGACTGAGAGGGCCCGGAAAGCCGACTGAAGTCCTTCCATCAAATCCTCCGCCACGTCCGGTGGCCCATGTAAGGGCTCCGAAGGTACAGCGCTAGGTCCAGGTCCAGGTTCACCAGGTGCTGGCATTGCTGGTGCCTCAGGCGCCATCCTCACGTCGGTGTCCTCTTTCTTGGTGTCCATATTCGTTCGCGCTTCTTGCTTTTATATGACTGATCTCGGCGCACTGGATGTACGGCACGGGGATGCTGCCGGTACGCAGAGACAGTCTGCCTCTTGCTACCAGATCGTTTTCTAGTAATTTCAACACTGTGTGTTTTTTGTGCCTCTCCTGCTGCTTGCTGCTGGTGTAGGGTTCCTGCTGCTTGTTTTTGATGAGGAAAATGTTTTTTTGTTGAAATACAACCCATCAAGGATAACCCAAGCCAGAGATAAGCAAGTAGAAGAAGGTCAGGATCAAAGCACGAAGGGCTGCAGTCACAAAGAGTTAGATAAAAACAACTATCAACAATAGACCACAGCAATTAGCATACATTGCAACTCAGGATGAAATATTTTACATGTTTGAGAAAAACTGATTGGAAAACTGCCCTAAGGGCTCACTATCATCCACAGTGCCATCTTGAGATGTGCACTCTTTGTTTTTGGGTCCCATAGCTATGGGACCCAAAAACAACGAGTGGACATCTCAAGGTGCTGAGGTGGCATGGCGTGTGGCGATGAGGTCACTGCCATGTCACATGGGATATTCCTACTTAGCTAGGCTAACTTGGTATTGAACCCAGGACCTCTCAAAAAGAGGTGCCCCAGCCCCCTAGGGTGCATACCACTAGTATAGCTAAGAATTCATGAGAAAACATAGATAAATTCATAGGCTCTGCCTTCAGTATATCAGTGCCTCAGCAACCCAGGAAAAGATATTTTACTGCCTATAGCTTGGGGATAAAGGGGTCCACACCACATCCTGATTTAGTGTTTGGTTCCATAGGTCGAAATGTGTTATCACCTCTTCTGGTAGGGCCAATACTAAGATAAAAAAGCCTGAGTGCTTAGAGCACCTCTAATACAACTGAAGTATACCCTGAAGCATTGGAAAAGCACTTTTTCTTACTTGACTACTTGCTTTTGTGCTTGCCTGATGGCTGAGTGTTTGTCTTTTTGTCTGAAGTTTTGCAGTGTAGGGGCCAAAGTGGTGCCGAGGCCCTTGCGGTCTTGAACCCGCCCCACCACACCCACAACCACGCCCACAAAGGGACACATAACCCCCCCACATCACTGTTTGTGGTCAGCCAATCCTATATGGTTTTGGTTTCAGCCCAAACTTAGGGTTGCACCCTAAGTTCGGTCTTGGGAGGGGAGTGCAATAGGGTTGGCTTTCCCCCTTTGGGTTACCCCCCACGGCATCGGTCCCAAGACCGATCCAAGCCCCCCACACACACAACATACCCTTGGGGTGGGATGCAGTAGATCCTAGGGGTACTGAATTACTCCTTTTCTGGCCTGATGCGCGCGCGACATAAATCGCGATCGGGCGTGAGCTTACTGAGTTTAAATTTTCCAATTCTGATTTCTGTGGGTCTGAATTTACGGGATCGTGAATTTCTGTGGTTTGGGACCCATACAATTTGATTGGTGCTTTTGGTTTAGTCTGAGGAGCTGATTCTGCCGTTCACACATGTTAGAGGTCCGACACACACGAATCTTTGTCACCATAGCGTTGCTCGTTGTGTATGGTACTCCATTGTGTCGCTTTGGTATTAGTAAAAAATTGAGTGTCTGTTTGTTGTGCTCTTGTTTGTATGTTTACTTATCTATTTCATAGATAAGTATAAGATGACATTATGTAAGGTTCATTGTTCGAATGTTATGTGATACTCTATGTGAGAGACGTTCAACAAGGATCAAGAACAAGTGTGGAAAGTGTCTTTGCTCGCCTTTGTCATTGTGCATTTACTTTGATTGAGGTTTATGGTGTCCATCCATGTACCATGCTAAAGAATAGACATCCTTGCCCATTGGCAAGTTGGAACTTTTGGATTTTGAGTTCAAAATGTTCAAAATATCATTGGGAGAAAGTTATTTGACTTGTCCAACATGGAAGATCCTTATACCGGAAGGCTCAGCGTCCTTTTCATTCCCTGGGGCTGCGTCAGGGTTGCCTGCTTTGGCTCAGCTGCCGCCTTGGTCTTCGGCTTTTCCGGCTTCGGCGCGTGGCTCGCCTCTGGTTCGTCATCATCTGCATCGCCAGCCTGGAACGCCCGAACCTGCGTTGACTTCCGAGGAGATCGCCGATCAGATCCTGTCGGCGGCGGGTGATCGTCATCGTTCCCAAGATCCTCCAAGTCTTCGCCTGCAACTTCTTCATGGGCATGCTGGCTTGGTTCCTCTGCCCCTGACACCTCGAGATGCGCATACCCCACATTCTCGTCCTCAACCCACATTGGCATGCCTTGGACATTGAGGGATCTCAGGACCCTCTTGTACCAGTCAGTGTCAGAGCGTACTCGTACGTCCTCATCGGAGTTGATCTCTTTGGACGCCCCATAGACACAAAACCACTCCTTCAGGAGTATCTTGATAGTCTCCTGTCCGGTAATGTGCTTGGTACAAGAAAACACCCATGTAAACCTGGTCAACCCGCAGGGTACCATGAGGGCGAAATCGTAGCCCCCAAACTTCGGCATCTCCGTGTAGTCCACATATAGAACACTGTTAGCACAGTGGGGGATGGGCAGGGTCCAGTAGAGACCCCTGTCCCTGATATCCCCAAGTCTGCAGGACCTACACGGGCACGCGTCCACGATAGGCTGGAGGGTCTTACGCAGTTGGTCGTCACTCCACGTAGTGTGGAACCACTGCTTGAATAGCCTCAGGGTACGGTCAGCACCCACATGACCACTGGACTCATGGGTCCACTTCAGTAGCGCTGGGACTCTGTCACTGGGTACCACTATTCGGTCCTCGTGCCAGAGGTAGCTCTTGTCCCTCTTCCACTGCTCTTGGTTGACCAGGAGGGGTTCCAGGCGCTTCTCGAGGTGCTTATAGTAAGAAAACGTCACTGCCTTGTCTTTCTTGGAGGGCGTGATCCAGGCCAAGCCCCCTTTGAAACCCTTTTGTTGATGCTAAGACTAACTTAAGTACTTTTATCTCTCTTTTGAAGCTTAAAGTACACTTTCTCAAAGTAACTAGGGTTGTAACCCTAGCCCCCCAGGAGGTTCACCCCTACCACTCAACTGAGCGGAGGTATCTTCCTTCATGGAGGATATACTGAAAAAAAATAGGCATTTCATGCTTTAGGCCTTGGAGGTTAAGCCTAGTGGCCTCCCACCCCAAGACCCCTATACTCAATTGTTCCTACCACTTAATGTGGTTCTACGTTTTAACTGTTTCTGAATTCAGTTGCTTGGCCAAGTCATATTCTGTGTCTGGCCTGACACCTATGCCCCCCAGTCCTAACCAGCACCATCTCACCCAAAATAGTGCACATGAAGTGCTTAATGCTATCTTGGAGGCTAGAGTCAGTCCAGTTTTCATATAAAATCCTTTGTATTATTCATTTGTGATTGAATCTTTGTGTTTATACCTGCTTTGTCTATCTGCAGCCCTTCTGTGTTACACTGGATTTCAAACTATTCATTGATTCGATCCACGTCCTGTTCTTGCTCTACTTGCTCCTTTGGTTTTGGGATTTCACCATCAAAAACCTGCAGGATTTCATCAAATTCTATAGGGCACTAATCAAGGACATCTTTCCGGTAGCAGAGGCAAACCCTGAGAACCTTTGGAACCGACTCTGAGCAGAAGCACAAGAAAAGCACACTGAAAAGCACATTGAACATGTCCACTCAACTGTCCTCCCGAACCTGGCCGATCAGAAGTGTACAAGTGCAACATGGCAGTGTAGCCCACCCAAAGAGTGAACCGTCACTCAGAGCAGCATCTGGGTCTCAGGAAGATCCAGAGCACAGAAGGGCGGAACTAAATCCGCCCAGAACAATCACATTAACCATGGAAACCTTAGCGGCCCAGGGTGAAGACAGCCTGCAAAGGCTCCGCAGGCGTGTCGAAGCTCCCATCGCCCGGTCGGCTTGTTCGGCCTCGTCTTCTACCGTACTTGGAGTTGGTCCTGAAGAACAAGAGGACCTACGAAGGAGGATGGACGAGTTCATGCTCGTGGAAGAGTACCACAAGTCCACTGTAGGAGAAGATGGAGAAATACCTCTTGATGCTCTCGGGTCGCCGCCCCAAACTGAGATGGGCTCCTTCCTCTATTCTGGGCCATCTACAGACATGGCGGACACAGTATCACTACCGAGACGACCGAGAGTACACGAACACCCGAGAGCAAGGCATCCAGACCTGCCGATAATGGACCCTATTCGCCCAGAGCCCACCCATGGGGCTCTGGATCGTACGGCCAAACCTTTGGCCAAACTTCCATCCGGATCGGAAGACCCGGATGTGAAAGCTCTGTCAGAGGCTGTCAAGGCTAAATTGGGTATCACTGAACCCTTACCCAAGCCAGCGCTACTCTCACCTTCACCCGGATTGAGCACGTTGGCTGATGATATGAAGAGATCAAGGGTGTCCAGGTTGCTACCCAAGGTTACTTGCCCCAGCCCTTTTCATCCTCGCGCCAGGACAGTCCCTATTGCTGAACTACAGGACGTGCCGGTGACGGAGACTAAGAAAAGAGGGCTGTCAGCCCTGGCACCTCTTGCCGGCGTATCTTCTTCTCCTTGTGGCCTAACCCCGGGGGGTGGGAAGATGGGTAGACCAATTGCCCAGGCGAACATCCAGCTAGAACTACCGGAGTTCGACCCGAAAAATCTGCCTGAATGGGCGGAATAATTTGCTGAGTTTCTTTTGCTCACTGGCCAATCCCATGTGAATGTGGCCACCAAATGCTCCTTGCTGAAACGCTCTTGCAAAAAGAAATTTTTGCAAAAACAGGTGAAACAGATTGTGAAAACCTGTTCAACCTGGGTAGAGGTACTCCAAAGATTGGAGAAAACATTCCCAGTCTATGAGACTGACCTCAGTGTGCGAGACAGATAGAGAAGCTACCTATGCTCCCTGAGTTTCCTTCTGCTGCGCGAGTCTCTGAATACGTGTGCGACCTGGAGTATCTGTTTTCACGGGTGAACGTGGGCTCCTACGGAGCCACTGAGCCCCACCTGTGGCTCATGAGTAAGATCCCCCAACGTACGTGGGATGACTGCCGCGCTACCTCTGAGAGGAAAAGCCGGACCCACTCGTACGACGAACTGGTGGACCTGCTGATTGAGCTAGCTCTTGAGAGGGAGAATGACTCCCACATGGAGAAATTCCTCAAGAAGCACATGGGTCGAGGTGGTACCCCTAGCCCCAAACGTGGCGAACAGAAAAGGCCTAAAAATCCCGATAACACCAACCAGGGAGGTGGTAAAGGGAGGGGTAACCTAGGTGCCATGAATGAGGTTAAACCTGAAGCAGGTACATACCTCTGTTCTACTGCAAACCTGTCAATGACAAGGGGGGACCTTGTCATGCCCCTGACTGCGATCACCGCAGTAGCTGTATGCTGCAGATGAAACGACAGCAGCATACCAAGGATGAGAAACCTGTGACCCATCAGGATCATTTCAGGTGTACCATCACCTCTGGCTATTGTGGCAAACGTTGTCACTATGAAGACGAATGTCACATAAAGAAACGCGAGAGTGATTAACTCAAGCGACAGGAGGCTGAACGCCAGAACACCCAAACACCCACCAGAAATCCCCCAAATGGGGATAAAGGTGGTAAGGGATGTGGCAAGGGGGGTGGCAAAGGTGGACCCCCTAACCCCCAGAGACGCTCATCAGCGCCCGCTGCTACTCCCCCTCCTGCTCCAGGTGAGCCCAAGAAGCGCCCACAGGGGGATAACGCTTCCCCTGAGGCAAATTACTCCAAGAAGAGGTGACTGGCCTGGATGGCCAACTCCCTCATGGCGGCAGGGGTGGATGTCAAGTTCCCTGATGAGGAGTAGGGGGGCGGCTCCGAAGAGGAGGACTTGGTTTTCCGGATCCTCGTGAAAATTGGGGATCAAGTTTTTCGAGCGGTGGTTGACACCGGTGCAACACTTTCCATAGTGGCCCGGTGCCTGCTAAGGAATTTCAAGAAAACTAAGACCGTGGCCATAAGAGTAGGGGATGGGCGTACCATCCATTCGTTGGGGGGAGTGCATGTGACTATATGCTTGGGCGACGAAACTGTGACCCAACACCGCAGAGTGCTGGACACCGACGCCTTTGACATCGTCATTGGTACCGACTTCCTACGAAGAAACCCCCAGGTAAAAGTGCTGTCTCTCCAGCACCCCTATTCTTTGCACTGCGACTTTGGCAGTGGGCTCTTCTCCGTACCTTTGGAGCTGTCAGGACGAAAAGACTCAGGGCTGCGCTATGCATCCAAGACTAACTATCGTACTGAAAACTACCAATTGGCCCGTCACGTTCTTGAAAATGGACTGGCGGCCCTTCAGGTAAACCTGGATGAGATCCAAGTGGAATTGTTTGCGAGCCGACAACAGCACATCATGCAGTTCTACTGCTCGAAACATTTAAACAACGCTTTCCGTTTCTTCTGGAAAGCAATGGGCCTAGCGTATGCTAACCCTCCCTTCTCCCTGCTCGCGAAGGTTCTAACCAAAATCGCTTATAGTAAGAAAAAGTCACTGCCATGTCTTTCTTGGAGGGCTTGATCCAGGCCAAGCCCCCCTTAAAACCCTTTTGTTGATGCGCAGACAAACCTAAGTGTTTTTATCTCTTTTTGGATGCCTAGAGTACACTTTCTCAAAGTAACTAGGGTTGTGACCCTAGCCCCCCATGAAGTTCACGCCTACCACTCAACTGAGCGGAGGTACCTTCCTTCATGGAGGATACACCGAAATAAAATAGGCATTTCATGCTTCAGGCCTTGGAGGTTAAGCCTAGTGGTCTCCCACCCCAAGACCCCTATACTCAATTGTTCCTACCACTTATTGTGGTCCTACTTTGTAACTGTTTCTGAATTCAGTTGCTTGGCCAAGTCATTTTCTGTGTGGTCCTGACATCTATGCCCCACATTCCTAACCAGCACCATTACACCCAAAACAGTGCACATGAAGTCCCTAATGCTATCTCTGAGGCAAGAGTCAGACCAATTTTCATATAAAATCTTTTGTATTATCCATTTGTGATTGAATCTTTGTGTATAAACCTGCTTTGTCTATCCGCAGCCCTTCTGTGTTACACTGGATTCCAAAACCAATCATTGATTCGATCCACATCCTGTTCTTGCTCTACTTGCTGCTTTGGTTTGGGTTTTCAACTACAAAACCTGCAGGATTTCATCAAAATATCTAGGGCATAAATCAAGGACATCTTTCCGGTAGCAGAGACAGTCCCTTGTGACCCTTTGAACCGACCCTGAGAAGAAGTGCAGCACACAAAGCTCAACAACAAGTTCATCATGTGCACGCCAAGCGTCAGGACCTGGCCCATCAGAACTGTCCAAGTGCAAATGGGCAGCATGGCCCACCCAATGAGTGAACCACCTTACCGAGCTCCACAACATCTCAGTGGCGCATCTGGGTCCGAAGAAGATCCAGAGCGCAGAAGGGCGGAAGAAAATAAAGGCCTTACCACCGAGGCCTTAGCGGCCCACGGTGGAGACAGCTTCAGTCATCTCCACAGAAGTGTAGCAGCCTCAGTATCCAGATCGAACTGTCCGGCTTCATCCTCAACAGCGATTGAAGGCCCTGAGGAGTATGAGGAACTGAGGAAGAAAATGGATGAATACATCCTCCATGAGGAGTACTACAAATCGATTCGTGGAGAAGATGGAGAGGAGCCATTGGCAGTACATGGATCCAGACCACATACAGACCTAGGGTCCTACACGCACTCTGGCTCGCCGTCCGACAGAGCCGAGACTGCATCCCTGCCAAGACGACCAAGACCTGAGTATCCAAGAGCATGTTGTCCAACCCCAAGGGCTCCCGAAGTGGGCCCGACTCGAGTTGAGGAACAACATCATCCAAGGCCAACCTACGGTGCCCTGGATCATACGGCCGAACTGTTGGCCAAACTCCTGTCTGGATCAGAAGATCCAGATGTGACGGCCCTATCGGAGGCCATTAAGGCTAAACTGGGTATTGCAGAACCCTTACCCAAGCCAGAGTTACCCTCTCACTCTCCAGGACTGAGTACCCTGGCCAAAGATCTTAAGAGATCAAGGGTCTCAAGGCTGTTGCCTAAGGTCACCTGCCCCAGCCCCTTTCACCCCCGTGCCAGGACTGTGCCCATGGCTGAACTACAGGACGTGCCTGTCACAGAGATTGAGAAAAGAGGACTGTCAGCCCTGGCACCTCTTGCCGGCGTGTTGCCTTCTGGCCTAACTCTGGGGGGTGGAAAGACGGGCAGACGTATTGCCCAGGCGAACATCCAGCTGGAACTGCCGGAGTTCGACCCCAAAAATCTGCCCAAATGGGCAGAAGAATTTGCAGAGTTCCTTTTGCTGACTGGCCAATCCCATGTGGATGTGGCCACCAAATGCTCCCTGCTGAAACGCTCATGCAAAAAGAAATTTGTGCAAAAACAGGTGAAACAGATTGTGAAAACCTGTTCTACCTGGGCAGAGGTACTCCTGAGGTTGGAGAAAACATTCCCAGTCTATGAGACTGACCTCAGCGTACGCACACAGATCGAGGAGCTACCTATGCTCCCTGAGTTTCCATCCGCTGCGCGAATTTCTGAATATGTGTGCGACTTGGAGTACTTGTTTTCGAGGATGAACGTGGGCTCCTACGGAGCCACCGAGCCCCACCTGTGGCTCATGAGTAAGATCCCCCAACGTACGTGGGATGATTGCCGCTCCACCTCTCAGAGGAAGAGCAGGACCCACTCGTACGATGAACTGGTGGACCTCTTGATTCAGCTAGCTCTTGAGAGACAGAATGACTCCCACGTGGAGAAATTCCTCAAGAAGCATTTGGGTTGAGGTGGCACCCCTACCCCCGAACTTGGCGAATGGAAAGGGCCTAAAAATCCCACTAACACCAACCAGGGAGGTGGTAAAGGGAGGGGTAACCTACGTGCCATGAATGAGGTTAAACCTGATGCAGGTACACCCACCCTGTTCTACTGCAAGCCTGTCAATGACAAGGGGGGACCTTGTCATGCCTCTGACTGCGATCTCTGCAGTGGCTGTATGCTGCAGATGAAACGTCAGCAGCATACCAAAGATGGGAAAACTGTGACCCATCAGGACCATTTCATGTGTACCATCACCTGCGGTTACTGTCGCAAACGTCGTCACTATGAGGACAATGCCACATCAAGAAACGCGAGAGTGACAAACTCAAGCGTCAGGAGGCGGAACGCCAGAAGACCCAAACGCCCGCCAGAAATCCCCCGAATGGGGATAAAGGTGGTAAAGGAGGTGGCAAGGGGGGTGGCAAAAATGGACCCCCCAACCCCCAGGGGCGCTCATCAGCGCCCGTTGCTACACCCACTCCTGCTGCTACACCCGCTCCTGCCGCAGGTGACCCCAAGAAGCGCCCCCAAGGGGATAACGCTACCCCTGAGGGGAATAATTCCAAGAAGAGGCGCTTGGCCTGGATGGCCAAGTTTCTCATTGCTGCAGGGCTGGATGTCAAGTTCCCTACTGAGGAGTAGGGGGGCGGCTCCGAAGAGGAGGACTTGGTCTTCTGGATCCTTGTGAAAATCGGGGATCAGGTTTTTCGAGAGGTGCTTGACACCGGTGCAACACTTTCCATAGTGGCCCGGCGCCTGCTAAAGACTTTCAAGAAAACTAAGACCGTGGCCATAAGAGTAGGGGATGGGCGTACCATCCATTCCTTTGGGGGGGGTCAATGTGACTATATGTCTGGGCGACGAAACCGTGACCCAACACTGCAGAGTGCTGGACACGGACGCCTTTGACATCGTCATTGGCACCGACTTCCTACGAAGAAACCCCCAGGTAAAAATGCTGTCCCTCCAGCGCCCCTATTCTTTGCACTGCGACTTTGGCAGTGGGCTATTCTCCGTACCTTTGGAGCTGTCAGGACGAAAAGAGTCTGGGCTGCGGTACGCATCCAAGACTAACTATCGTACTGAAAACTACAAATTGGCCCGTCACGGTCTTGAAAATGGACTGGCCGCCCTTCAGGTAAACCTGGATGGAATCCAAGTGGAATTGTTTGCGAGCCAACAACAGCACATCATGCAGTTGTACTGCTCGAAACAACTGAACAATGCTTTCCGTTTCTTCTGGAAAGCAATGGGCCTAGCGTATGCTAACCCTCCCTTCTTCCTGCTCGCGAAGGTTCTAACCAAAATCGCTTATGAGGGAGGAAGGGTTGTTATGTGCACCCCTGACTGGGGCTGCTCTTGTGAACATGCTTACTGGCGCCGTATGCTAGATCGAATGACCGTGGGAAGAGTGCAACTCCCCGACGGCCCCATCTATGTGCCTGAGGACTCAGACACAGCTATACAGTCCCCTGAGTGGGCCAGTTTCCTGTCCATCGTCGATGGATCTCTCAATCCTGTACCCCTGTGTGACCTAGACCAGGTGCTACTGAAAGAGGTCATGGCCGAAAATCGTGGCCTGACCCTTTATGATCTCAAAAATCGATCTTCTGAGCACCTATCTGCCACACTTACAGGGTGTGAGTCTCCCGATGACTATCTGGAACCTGCAGCTGTTAAGAAGGATGCTGACGACCAACTGTCTGAGATCGCCAGCACTATTCATTGTGTTGATCCCAGCTGTGTTGACCTAAAACATAGTGCCTTCCTAGCCCAGCTGTTGCTAGAGGAGGTAGATCTAGAGTCAACCTCTGAACCCGCTTCCCCTGTTGGGAAGCCAGTGCTACACATGCAGCCTATGCACACAGGTCAACCCGTGGCCCAGAGTCATGATGCTCTGGCGCGGCCTGCTGCTAATAACATGCCATTGTCTGAGCATGACACTCAGGAACTCCGGCGGCTGTTGTACCTAAAGGCCGAAGGTATTGAACGCCAAGGGCGGCTGCAATACCTCAGACAGACCTGGAAATCCTCCATCTGGTCTGAGGAGGACGATGAGTCCTATACGCTGCCTGATCCTGAGATACCTCTAGTGTATTCTCTGCACTATGGGTAGCAATGTCCCCCTGAGTGGGACGATGGTTCTGTGCCTGCCAAAACTGCTGATCGGCAGAAAAAGAAAGAACATGGAAAAAGCAACCTCCATGCTGAGGAAGATTTCCTTCAGAAACTCAAGAGTCTTAACCTTGACCCCCGCCTGAAGAAACTGCTGATAACCTATGAGGAGGTGTTTGGCGCTTTGCCGCCTCCCCTTTCTTGTAAGAAACTGGTCCAGATGGACCTGAAATTGAAACCAGAATTTGAAAAGACGCGAGTGAGGCGTCGTCCCTATCCCGCTCCACAGGAACAGGTTGAAGAAATCGAGCGCCAGATCCAGGAATGCATTGATGCTGGCCTCATTGAAGAGTATAAGCACGGGGACTATCCCCATCACTGCAGTCCCTGTTTCCTTGTTGCTAAACCAGGGTCGACTGCCCTACGTCTGGTTGTAGACTACGGTGAGGTCAACAAGAAAACCCAGAACCACTCAGGGAGTATTTCTAACATGGAAAACACCCTGGAGCGTATTGCCAAATGCAGGTACAAGACCAAAATGGACAAACGCTCTGGTTTCTGGCAGGTGGACCTAACCGAGAGCTGTTGGCCTTTAAAACCCCTAAGGGTCGTGTCTTCAAGTGGAAGGTTATGCCTTTCGGAGTGGCTAATGCCCCAGCGCTCTTCCAGGAGCTTATGAACAAAATGTTGTACATACTGAGGCGCAGGCCTCTAGTACAAGAGTTGCTTTCTCGGGGTGCAGAAATGGAGGCTCACATCGACGACGTGAGTTTGGGTACTAATACCAAAGAGGACCATGTCCTTCTCCTCCGTGAATTTTTCATTGTCTGTCAAGAAAACCATCTCCGAATCAAACTCGAAAAATATGAGTTTATGAAAGAGGAGATGGAGTATTTGGGTTTGGACGTGGGGTATGGCTGGTGGAAACCAGCCGCGTCTAAGATGCAGCCCCTACAGGACATGCAGATTCGCGATGACCCTAAGGAGGGCCTACACGATGTGAGGAGTTTTGTGGGCGCCTGTAATTTCTATCGGCGTCACATCCACAATTTTACTTACTCCTCTGCACCCTTCACTGACCTAATGAAGAAAACTACTCCCTGGAGGTGGACCTCCAGATAGGAAGAATGTTTCCAGGAGTTGAAGAAGAAGATTACCTCCTCCAACTGCCTGGGAGTGCCCCGCCCTGAGGGCGAGATAGTCCTGATCACTGATGCCAGTGATGTAGGGGGGGGAGGTACGATCTACCAATGGCAGGAGCTTAACCCCGCTGAACTAACCCACTGCCATTATCGTACTACTGGACTGAACCGTGATGGTTCGTTGAAACATGACTATCCTACCAGTGAGTGGCGACTGGTGCCACTGGGACACTGGAATTGGAAATGGAACCAAGCGCGTTCCAATTACAGCACCTATGACCAGGAACTCCTGGCCGGTATGTTGGTGCTATCGTCACAATCCCGACTCCTGGGATCTAACCCTATTGTCTGGCTGTGTGACCAGGAGCCTGTGAAGTCTTTTCAGAAGGGCCCACCACCAGAGAAAGCAAAGCTAAAACGGTGGTGGACTTACCTGAGCCAGTTCAGGCTGACAGTGCATCATATCCCCGGGATAAAGAATGAACTGTCTGACTATATATCGCGCAACAACTTCGATGCGCTTATTGGTGAGAGCTCCCAGGCGCTCGCCAGAGAGGCTTTCCAGCGTATGGATGTCCAGCTTGACCTGTCCGTGCGCACTGCTGGAATCCTGGAGGGTTGGAGTCTAACCGACTATCAGTCAGAGTATGAAGAAATTCTCCAAACCCTCAGCACTGGTCTCGAACCCCGTGTCATTGACGGGCACCAGTGGTATAAAAACAATCAGTACCTCTTCTACGAGGACCGAATCGTGGTGCCTGAGGCACGACTGGATGGGTGCCTACAGTGGTCCCATCTCAGTTCTGGTCACACTGGCGCTAATCGCTCAGTGGACTTCTTCCGTGAATGTTTCTACTCTAGTCTAACCCTGACTGAACTGAGGTCGCGTATGCAGACCATTGTGGATGCTTGTGGCTGTCATGCCAGCAAGCAGAGCGACAGTAGGGATAGGGGCCGGATCTCCAGCTTACCCATACCCTATTGTGCTAACTCTCTTCTCTACCCGGAATTCATCCACGGCCTACCACGCTTTGGCGGCTATGATAGTTGCCTCGTGGTCACCTGTGGTCTATCTCGCTTCACCCGTGTGTTCCCTTGCAGTAAGAAAATCACAGGTGAGCAGACTGTGAAAATATTGTTCGAACAATGGTTCGAACCCTATGGAGCACCTAAGCAGGTGCACTCTGATGAGGATGTACGCATCCGCAGTGACACTGGCCGGTACAAACGAGTGCTAAATGCCCTCAACGTGGAAGTAACCACAGGTGTGCCCTATACCCACACGTCTAACCCTCTCTGTGAGAGACAGAACCGTGTGGTGGAGCAAAACTTAAGAATCCTGATGAAACAGGAGCGCACCAAGGACTGGGTACGCCTAGTGCCCTGGGCAGTGCTGACCATGAACTCACAGCGGAGCTCTTCTACGGGTTTCACCCCCCACGAACTGTTCCATGGAGGACGACCTGCTTGGTTCTTCAAAACCCCCTTTTCTTGAGGACTCCAAGAGCCCTGTGGGAGATTGGCTGGAACACAAGCAGTCTCTGGCTAACCAGGCTGGTACTAACCTGAGACACATTCGTGACCGTGAACAGAGCCGACGGATCCGCCTACGGCGACCTGCCAGCTTCAAGGTTGGTGACCTTGTTTTGGTACAGCATTCACGCCTACCCTCCTGGCCACGTAACTGCCTACAGGACCCTTACTTTGGACCCTATCGTATCATCAGGATAGATGGATCCAGGATCCATGTCAGGTGCAGTCCATGTCTAGGGCGTGAACTGCTGTGTGCACCTAAGCAGTTGAGGCACTATCACTCTCCTGACGACTTGTCTTGGGATGAGTGGCGCCTCAGTGACAGTGAGGTTGAGCGTATAGATCTAGAGAACGCTGCCAGTCCAGAGGAGGCAGACGAACTCGAAGAGATGACTGCCGATGAGATGGCAGTCGATGGTTACTACGTGGCTGCAGGTATTGCTCGCCACGAGTATAAACAGGACTGGAAATTCCTAACGCTGTGGGAGGGCTATGGGTTATCCGAGGCGACCTGGGAACCTATGTCAGCCTTCATACAACCAGATGGGAGTATCAACCCCATCTTCCGCACTTACCTCGTTGAGAACAAACAGGGGCAGCTCCTAACCCGTGCTGAGACTATGTCCCAGCGTAAGAAGCGAAACTAATTTCCCTGTGTCAGTCTACTGACAGGTGCAGTGAGCACTCTTTTGCAGACGTGCCTGTGTATGGGTGTAAGAGCAGTTGTCACAGTTGCCCCGCATTGCATCGCAGAACAGGACCGTTAGCCCCCCGTGACAACCACTCCCTCGCCGTAGGCCATTGGTTTTTTCACAGACTACTGCTTACTGAGCACTGCACTGACCCTGTCTGTGCCCTGCAGACCCATGCCTATGGTTTCCAGCGTGGGCCAGGTGGCCGCTTATCAGGATTGCAGCCACCCAGCGAGTGTATGCCTTGTTGACCATGTGTTGCATGGGGACTGCCCTGATGTAATGACCTTGGGGAGCAAACGAAGAACGGTGGCTTACTACACCAGGGGGGAATGACAAGCAAGGTGGTCTGAGGCAAGGTGTGTCTTCCCTCCTTGGGGACAAGCGAGCCCACAGTTAGGACCCCTGACTGGTCCAGACCCATGGGGTTCTACCCTTCCTTACAGGGTTTACCATACCCCTATGTGTGCTACGTATGTCTGTGTGTGTCTCACTTCTCTCCCCGGCGTGGCTCCCGGAGACCGGGCTTCGCTGACGTCGGACCGAAGGTCCTAATCAGGTACTATTACCACTCCTATGGCGCCCAATTTCTGTGCTGGCGCCTATCCTTTGGGGAAGACAGCAAAAGCCCTACCTACTAGAGGGGAGGGGTGGCCAAGTGTGCTAAGGGCATACGAAACGCCCATTTTTGCTACAGGCCAAAAGCTAACGCACTCCCCTGCCCACGAGGAAAAGCACGCGGGACAGGAGACACCACTACACTACACTCACTAACGCCAGCACCGGCCTTCGAAGGCAGGGTGAGCACTCATCACTTGCACTCAACTCCTGCCAGGCCTGCTGACCCTAACCCCTGCAACCGCTACTGGGTGCTGCTGTCGAAGATGTCTCGGGCCCTAACGACCCTCCTGTGAAGAAGACAAGAGAACATAGCGCTGCTAAGCAACTGTGGCCTAACAGGGGATGCCACAACGCGTTCCCCCTGCTAGGGCTTGGAGGGAAGGGGTGCTCTTGTTGTGTGCACAGCGCGGATGTCAATGAGGTCGAACTGCCCTCGCCACTCCTGGCTGAGGCACAGTCAATTGATTTGTGATCAGCGCCCCTGTTTTGCTTGGGCAGAAAAATGGGATAGCCGCCGAAGGCAGCTGCTGCGTGCACCAATCACCCTGAACCTCTCCCACCTGTACAACAGAGGCAAATGAAGGGGTGTTTGCGGCGGAGGAACCAAGCCACACTCCACGTATTATACGCTTCTCAGTGTGACCTATAATACACTGTCCGCAAACACGCTGATTTGTGAGCAGCTCGCCTGTCAAGCAAGCAAGCGTTAAGAGACTCCTCAGGTTCTCTTAAAGAATGTACCGAGGATCCCCTGGGTAACCTAAACAAGGTTTACCGTGCGCAATTTGCGTGGCCTACCCTTTAATGCATCATGTGCACGCAGAGAAGGGAGGCAGAACCATTTCCTCACTGACTCAACCAGGAGGTGAGCTCCTCCTGGGCTAACCTACCTTACTCACCATGCATCGTGTGAATGCCGAAGTGAAACAAACACAAAACAAGCCCAAGCGTTTTAAGCAACCCTACTTTAACGCTACGGCTACACACGAACAAACACTTTCTTTACTTACCTGTGAAGAGAAAACAAGGGTGAACTGGGGTACAGGGAAAGCGTCACAGCGTGTGAATGCCTCAATTAGGCACATGCATCGCGAGCACAGCGCATATTCTAACCCTACGTGCGTGCTGCGCGCTCCATTCGCATGGCATACCTTTCATTCGTGTTTTGACCTGTGCAGAGCACGAGGAAGGACCACCCGACCCCCCAACGAACAGAGCGTTGACAACCCTAACGTTTTAACGAAGCAACCAACACGAACGCAATGCGTGCGTGTGAGATGACACTGACATACCTGAGAGGTGGGTTGTTGACCTGCTCTGTGGTGTGGGTTGAATTTGAATACTTTTCTCTGAAGTTTATAAAAATTTTGATGCAACTGTGCAAAAACTTCCTTTAGAACTTTAAAAACTACGGCTCATACCTTCTTTTTCAAAAGCCGTTTACGCTTGCGCGACCCTGTTTTTGAAGTCCGCTTCCTTTGCGCTTGTCTGCGACTTTGAGTTATGTGTAAAAATGACGATTTCCCGCGTGGTTTCGTCGATTTTTAACGATTTCACTTGCTAAATCGCAACCCCTTCCGCTAAACCGCAGCAATCACTCCCTTTTGGTTACATTTTCTATTTTTTCCAGCTCCTGGAGATTTGT
The DNA here is from genome assembly GCA_964036045.1 of Eutreptiella sp. 'Long Island Sound 2002'. Classification (NCBI taxonomy): domain Eukaryota; phylum Euglenozoa; class Euglenophyceae; order Eutreptiales; family Eutreptiaceae; genus Eutreptiella; species Eutreptiella sp. 'Long Island Sound 2002'. Next base: position 11,800,512 of record OZ038383.1, read on the forward strand.
GTCCTCCATTGGGAGTAATGCTCCGCCCTGGCCCTTGGTCAGGACGTTTACTAAAACGCTGTTTATACAGCGATAGCTGTCCGCGTTAGAGCGTTCGACTATACCCTAGTGGGCAAGCATATGTGCTCTAGGGAGGGAGTCCTGGGTTCAAACCCCACTACCCCCAAACTGTTTCCAAAAGTTTTCGTCGCACGCCGGCGACTTTTGAGGAATGCCCCATCGAAGGGACATCATTCACGGTACATTACACTGTTTTTCAAGGGTACCTACAGTGTGATAGGCTTCTCTGAACTGATGAGGCTGTTTTTGGTAAGTTGAATGCATTTTCTGAGGTAATTTTGGGAATATTTGAGCCTTTTTCCTTGGTCCTACTAGCTTAGCTAACTAGTACTCCAGGGGGGAGTCAGAAGAAGTCACTGCCATGTCTTTCTTGGAGGGCTTGATCCAGGCCAAGCCCCCCTTAAAACCCTTTTGTTGATGCGCAGACAAACCTAAGTGTTTTTATCTCTTTTTGGATGCCTAAAGTACACTTTCTCAAAGTAACTAGGGTTGTGACCCTAGCCCCCCATGAAGTTCACCCCTACCACTCAACTGAGCGGAGGTACCTTCCTTCATGGAGGATATACCGAAATAAAATAGGCATTTCATGCTTGAGGCCTTGGAGGTTAAGCCTAGTGGTCTCCCACCCCAAGACCCCTATACTCAATTGTTTCTACCACTTATTGTGGTCCTACTTTGTAACTGCTTCTGAATTCAGTTGCTTGGCCAAGTCATTTTCTGTGTGGTCCTGACATCTATGCCCCACATTCCTAACCAGCACCATTACACCCCCAAGAGTGCACATGAAGTGCCTACTGCTATCGCTGAGGCAAGAGTCAGACAAATTTCCATATCAAAACTTTTGTATTATCCATTTGTGATTGAATCTTTGTGTATAAACCTGCTTTGTCTATCTGCAGCCCTTCTGTGCTACACTGGATTCCAAAACCAATCATTGATTCGATCCACATCCTGTTCTTGCTCTACTTGCTGCTTTGGTTTGGGTTTTCAACTACAAAACCTGCAGGATTTCATCAAAATATCTAGGGCATAAATCAAGGACATCTTTCTCTTATGAGGGAGGAAGGGTTGTCATGTGCACCCCTGACTGGGGCTGCTCTGGGGAACATGCTTACTGGCGCCGTATGCTAGATCGAATGACCGTCGGAAGAGTGCAACTCCCCGACGGTCCCATCTATGTGCCTGAGAACTCAGACACAGCTATGCAGGACCCTGAGTGGGCCAGTTTCTTATCCATCGTTGATGGATCTCTCAATCCTGTACCCCTGTGTGACCTAGACCAGGTGCTACTAAAAGAGGTCATGGCCAAAAATCGTGGCCTGACCCTTTCCCATCTCAAAAATCGATCTCCTGAGCACCTATCTGCCACACTTACAGGGTGTGAATCTCCCGATGGCTATCTGGAACCTGCAGCTGTTAAGAAGGATGCTGACGACCAACTGTCTGAGATCGCCAGCACTATCCCTCCTGTTGATCCCAGCTGTGTTGACCTAAAACACAGTGCCTTCCTAGCCCAGCTGTTGCTGGAGGAGGTAGATCTAGAGTCGATCTCAGAACCCGCTCCCCATGTTGGGAAGCCAGTGCTACACATGCAGCCTATGCACACAGGTGAACCCGTGGCCCGGAGTCCTGATGCTCTGGCGCGGCCTGCTTCTAATAACATGCCACTGTCTGAGCATGACACTCAGGAACTCCGGCGGCTGTTGTACCTGAAGGCTGAAGGTATTGAGCGCCAAGAGCGGCTGCAATACCTCAGACAGACCTCGAAATCCTCCATCTGGTCTGAGGAGGACGATGTTTCCTATACGCTGCCTGATCCTGAGATACCGCTAGTGTATTCTCTGCAGGATGGGCAGCAATGTCCCCCTGAGTGGGACGGTGGTTCTATGCCTGCCAAAACTGCTGATCGGCAGAAAAAGAAGGAACATGGAAAGAGCAACCTCCATGCCCAGGAGGATTTCCTGCAGAAACTCGAGAGTCTTAACCTTGACACCCGACTGAAGAAACTGCTGATAACCTATGAGGAGGTGTTCGGCGCCTTGCCGCCCCCCCTCTCTTGTGCAAAACTGGTCCAGATGGACCTGAAACTGAAACCTGAGTTTGAAAAGACGCGAGTGAGGCGTCGTCCCTATCCCGCTCCACAGGAACAGGTTGAGGAAATCGAGCGCCAGATCCAGGAATGTATTGATGCTGGCCTCGTTGAAGAATATAAGACGGGGGACTACCCCCATCACTGCAGTCCCTGTTTCCTGGTTGCTAAACCAGGGTCGACTGCCCTACGACTGGTTGTTGAATATGGTGAGGTCAACAAGAAAACCCAGAACCACTCAGGGAGTATTTCTAACATGGAAAATACCCTGGAGCGTATTGCCAAATGCAGGTACAAGACCAAAATGGACAAACGCTCTGGTTTCTGGCAGCTGGACCTAACCGCCGCAGCACAGGAGCTGCTCGCTTTTGAAACCCCTAAGGGTCGTGTCTTTAAGTGGCAGGTAATGCCTTTCGGGGTAGCTAATGCCCCAGCGCTCTTCCAGGAGCTGATGAACAAAATTTTGTACATACTGAGGCGCAGGCCTCTAGTACAGGAGTTGATTTCTCGGGCTGCAGAAATGGAGGCTCACATCGACGAAGTGAGTTTGGGTACTAATACCCAAGAGGACCATGTCCTTCTCCTCCGTGAATTTTTCATTGTTTGTCAAGAAAACCATCTCCGAATCAAACTCAAAAAATGTGAGTTTATGAAAGAGGAGATGGAATATTTGGGTTTCGACGTGGGGTATGGCTGGTGGAAACCAGCCGCGTCTAAGATGCAGCCCCTACAGGACATGCAGATTCGCGATGACCCTAAGAAGGGTCTACACGATGTGAGGAGTATTCTGGGCGCCTGTAATTTCTATCGGCGTCACATCCACAATTTTACCTACTCCTCTGCCCCCCTCACTGACCTAATCCAGAAAAATACTCCCTGGAGGTGGACCGCCAGGGAGGAGGAATGTTTCCAGGAGTTGAAGAAGAAAATTGCCTCCTCCAACTGCCTGGGAGTGCCCCGCCCTAAGGGCGAGATAGTCCTGATCACTGATGCCAGTGATGTAGGGGGGGATGGAACGATCTACCAATGGCAAGAGCCTAACCCCGCTGAACTAACCCACTGCCATTATCGTACTAGTGGACTGAACCGTGATGGCTCTTTGAAACATGACTATCCTACCAGTGAGTGGCGGCTAGTGCCACTTGGACACTGGAATTGGAAATGGAACCAAGCGCGTTCCAATTACAGCAACTATGACCAGGAACTCCTGGCCGGTATGTTGGTGCTTTCGTCACAATTCCGACTCCTGGGATCCAATCCTATTGTCTGGCTATGTGACCAGGAACCTGTGAAGTCTTTTCAGAAGGGCCCACCGCCCGAGAAAGCAAAACTAAAGCGGTGGTGGACTTAACTGAGCCAGTTCAGGTTGACAGTTCATCATATCCCCGGTATAAAAAATGAACTGTCTGACTATATATCGCGATATAACTTCGATGCGCTTATAGGTGAGAGCTCTGAGGCGCTCGCCAAAGAGGCTTTCCAGCGTATGGATGTCAAACTTGACCTGTCCATGCGCACTGCTGAAATCCTGGAGGGTTGGAGTCTAACCGACTATCAGTCAGAGTACAAAGAAATTCTCCAAACCCTCAGCACTGGTCTCGAACCCCGTGTCATTGACGGGCACCAGTGGTATAAAAACAATCAGTACCTCTTCTACGAGGACCGGATTGTTGTGCCTGAGGCACGACTGGATGGGTGCCTACAGTGGTCCCATCTCAGTTCTGGTCAAACTGGCGCTAATCGCTCAGTGGACTTCTTCCGTGAGTGTTTCTACTCTAGTCCAACCCTGACTGAACTGAGGTCGCGTATGCAGACCATTGTGGATGCTTGTGGCTGTCATGCCAGCAAGCAGAGCGACAGTAGGGATAGGGGCCTGATCAGGGTTGGGATAAGCGAGCGTTTAGCGACTGAACGGTCGTTTGTTTGTTACGCTTAGGGAAATTTATTAACAAACGACGTTTTAACAAACGACGGCCCGCAGGCCCCTGCCGCGGCATAGCGCGCGCACTTCCTGTGTGCTGTGTCCGATGTTTTGCGTTGTCAGAGCCTATGAACTGAAGGATTTTAAAATGCACAGGATTTCAAAAACCACAGGCACAGACATTTCAGAACAGGACCGCAATTCGTGCAGAATAGCAATTTTTTAGGCTTCTCACATGTTTGTATTATTAATTTTGGATTTATGCACATTGCATCTCTGTATTTTGCTTTTAGCTCAGTGGTGTCATGGGCGGCAAAGGCCATGGAACTTTTTGGCCATGCCGAGCTTGTCAGAAGTGGGAGAACTGATGAGTGAAGCTGCGGAACTACAAATAGGCGTGTGCGGTACCAATTTGCTGCTGCTGGTGCTTCCTGTGCTACCATGTGCCTTGTCCGTGAATTTTTGGAGCGAAACGTGACGAATTCTACCACGGTGAAATCCAGAAAACACAAAGACGTCAAAGGAGTGGGGGAAAAGAAGTTGGGAGAGCCCTTCAAAACCGCGTCAGAAAAGTTCCACCGACGCCAAGCCCAAATGAAGCAACCCGTCGCCGAAGCTTGCAGCGATCAGCGTGATGACCACCCTACTGACGAGCGGCGTGTATGTTCGGGCCTCAGCCCCTCTCCCTGTGCAAGCGCAAGCCTCATGCTCCAGTGATGCGTCCACCAACGTGCAAGCCTCAGCAATGGGCATGGAATCAGGGCGAAGCAGCCCTGCGCGCACTGCGCGGGACTTCAAGGCGAAGCAGCACTGCGCGTAAAGTCAAGGCGAAGCAGCACTGCGCGTGAAGTCAAGGCGAAGCAGCACTGAGCGTAGAATCAGAGCGAAGCAGCACTGCGCGCACGGCGCGTGAGGTCAGGGCGACGCGTGAAGTCAGGGCGACGCAGCACTGCCTGGGGCGACCTCCGCGCTGCGCCCAAGCGCCAAGGTAAATAACCGTCGTCTGCCTCCAGTTGTATTCGCCAGAAGTCTTGTTTTCAGTGTGTGTCACGTGCGTGTGCCTGTCATTCACATGCAGTGAGTGGATCTGTAAATTTGACTTTGGCCTCTGTGCCTCCATCAACCCTGAGGCGTGGCATGCAAGTGTGTATTGATATCCTGATGTGTAGCCTTGCCTTTGTTTAGCTCTGTTGAATCCTGGGACTCCTCTTTCAAGGCCCACGCTTAGCGCTGGACCAGGAAGAAGACAGTGTGCAGTAAAGTCGACGTTAAAGTATTCTTTGTGTCTGAGTTGCAGGGCAAGACAGGGTAGAGCTGAAAAGTCATTTGCACGGTGTTTTAAGAAACATTGTCTTTTTGGCTGAACTGCAGGCAGGGTAGTGCATAAAAGGGAAGCAAACAATTTAAGGTGTGAATCATTTGCAGGGTGTTTTGAGAAACATTTAAAAGCAGGAATTCAGAAAAAAACTTTTGGAAATTTTTTTTGAAAAAACATTTTGGAAAATATTGTGGAAAGGACCAATGGGGCAGAATAGAAACAAGCAAACCATTAGAAGCAAACCGGAAGGACATTAACAAGGAAAAAAATTAACAAACGACGTTCGTTTATTTTCATCGTTCGTTCGTTCGTTCGTTTGTTCGATAATTTTCCAAAAAAAATTAACAAACAACGTTTGTTAATCCCAACCCTGGGCCTGATTTCCAGCTTACCCATACCCTATTATGCTAACTCTCTTCTCTAGGTGGATTTCATCCACGGCCTACCACGCTTCGGCGGCTATGATAGTTGCCTAGTGGTCACCTGTGGTCTATCTCGCTTCACCCGTGTGTTCCCTTGCGATAAGAAAATCACAGCTGAGCAGACTGTGAAAATGTTGGTCGAACAATGGTTCGAACCCTATGGAGCACCTAAGCAGGTGCATACTGATGAAGATGTATGCATCCGCAGTGACACTGGGTGGTACAAACGAGTGCTAAATGCCCTCAACGTGGAGGTAACCACAGGTGTGCCCTATACCCACACGTCTAACCCTCTCTGTGAGAGACAGAACCGTGCGGTGGAGCAAAACTTAAGAATCCTGATGAAACAGGAGCGTACCAAGAACTGGGTACGCCTAGTGCTGTGGGCAATGCTGACCATGAACTCACAGCGAAGCTCTTCTACGGGTTTCACCCCCCACGAACTGTTCCATGGAGGACGACCTGCATGGTTCTTCAAAACTCCCTTTCCTGAGGACTCCAAGAGCCCTGTGGGAGATTGGCTGGAACACAAGCAGTCTCTGGCTAACCAGGCTGGGACTAACCTGAGACACATTCGTGACCGTAAACTGAGCCGAAGAAACCGCCTACGGCGACCTGCCAGATTCAAGGTTGGTGACCTTGTTTTGGTTCACCATTCACGCCTACCCTCCTGGCCACGTAACTGCCTACAGGACCCTTATTTTGGACCCTATCGTATCATCAGGATAGATAGATCCAGGATCCATGTCAGGTGCAGTCAACGTCTAGGTGGTGAACTGCTTTTTTTCCCTTTTTTTTACGTAGACCTGTTCGAAACAAAGTTCTGGGCCGGGGCACCACCCCATGCTAAGTACATTGGAAGGGGGTATAATAGTACATACAAGAAGGGTGGTAAGGTCGCGGGTCATGGGTCATGCATGGCTTTTTTGTGTAAGGTTAGCCCTGTCCCTTCTTAATTCGCTTTTTGGGTGGTGCTGAGGAAGGTTTGGGTAGAGGCCTTGACCTGGATTGCGGTGAAGGTGGTGTGGGGGAGGGTCGTGCTGGGGATGGTTGTGCTGTGCGCTGCGGGAATGATTGAGGTCTGATTGACTGTGACCTGGAGCTGGGCTGTGACCTCTTTGTCACCTTCAGTGGTATGGGTGGCGGTGGAGTGTACCCCTGTGGTGCGCGCCACTTTTTGTGCTCTGGAAGGAAAGAAGTGCTGTAGATGGAGTTTGGTGTGCTGAAGTGGTTGATTCCTGAGTGAACTGTTGGAAGTGACGGACGGGGGTGGTCCTGCAGCCACTGGTGACAGGTGTGGACCGCTGTGGTAATGGCTGGACGTCTGGGAACCAGAAATGCGGAGAGCTGCTCTGGCGTCATTCCCATCGCGGCTTTAAGCTTGGCATGCAGTGAAGTTGGCACAAGTGTGCGAATAAGGTTTCGTTTATCGCCGGGACGTGCGGACGACCACCAGGGGAGCACAAATTGCCAGGTACTCGAAGGTCAGGCTCTCAGGAAAAGGTCTTGCAGGAACGAAAGCGAAGTGCAGTGACTCAGCATAGATAATGGGTCCAATGGGTGAAATTCATGGCACATGTAACATCGGTAGGAGAACATGTCCTGGTGAGACGGGAAACCCTCAACCCACAAGGTCGCTGATGTCCAGAGAAATGGCACATTGTCCAGCTTGGATGAGTGACGGTACCAGTCATAGCTAGAGAAGTGATGGAGTGCAGAGTGAACATGCATTGGGGAGACATGCGACAGATCTTTGTTTTTTAGTTTGTTCGTGAGTGGAATCCCATTGAGAGATATGCAACCTTTGGGGGAGGGGTGGGATCAGGTTAGGATGTGGGGGGCAGCTGTAGTAGATCCATTTTGCAAGCGCATCAGCGACTTCATTTCCCAAAAAACTCACATCGGCCTTTATCCAGGCGACTTTCACTACTGCGTGGATATTGTGTAATTCTTTTTGAACCCTACCAACCAGTTGTAACGATGTGTCTCTGACTTAGGTTGAGTCGGGCGCTGTGAAGGCTGATAGTCTGCTGCTTTACCGAACACAGAAACTACCTCAGAGTTATCTGAAAGGATGCAGATGTGCTTGGCTGGGAAGTGAAGCCTGATGAAGCGCAAACAGGAAAGAAGTGCCCAAAACTCTGCATCACCCGACCCGCGAAGTAAGTAAGTAAGTAAGGGCGGCCGCGTCCGCAGCCTCATCTGACATCTCCTTGCTTGTTTTACATGGTGGCCGCCTCTGGCGGGAAGGAGAGCTCTCCACCATCAGTTCCCCTGGCGACCCCTTTCTCACCTCACGGCCGAGAACTTCAACCAGGTTCCCTTGGGGCATGACCGGCGGTAGGTGTCCTTCAGTCGCTGCCCTCACGGTCTCAGCTCCTTCCGGTCACCCATCGAAGGACCCTCCGGCCTTCCCCCCCTAGCACAGCCTTTCGGGCGCCTGCAGGCGGGTTTCCTGTGGATAGCCCTCGCCGACAGCGGAGCATTTCTCTCTGTCAACCACATTCCACCACTCCCCATCCCTCACGGGCTGGAGTACCCACTCGGCTCCCGGATGCACTTGGGTGTCGTCCATCCGCGGCTGGAGGCCAGGGGGCGACCCTTTCCACGTTCACCCAGGTTCCGCTCACGCGTGAACCTACGTGTACTTAGGCCATTGACCCGGGGACCTCAGGGTCAACCCTCACCCCTGCGTGCACCTCACGGCCGTCCCGGAGTTCAGGGCATTTTCCCGACTTCCCGTGGCCAGGCTCCCCATGGTTGGCCCATGGTTTACCACTCCATGGCGACTGGTTTCCCAATCCCACGGGGCTGTTGCTTGGCGCTTTCGGCCTCCATTCCCATCCCATGTCCCGTTCCCCTTCGCCACATACCGTCACCGGCCCAATCCCCGCTTCCCATGCTTTTCAGATGCCTTGGGGCCGTTGTGTGGCCCGTGCCACACCCCTGTCTTAGCCCCGTGCCCCCATCCCACCCCTCATCCCGTGTTTATACCCCACCGGGCCGCCAGCAACCCCGTGGCGCGGGCCCACAGGATCCTCATCCATCCGGGGACCGTTTCGTGCTCCTTGCACGGGTCGCTCCTATCCTCTCCCCTGCTTCCGCGCACTCGGCGCGCTCTTCTCCGCACGTTCCTGTCCAGGTCGTCTGGCCACTGTTCCTATGTCATGGCACCTTTGGCCCACCTATGCTTTGGCAAGAGAACACAGCGTAACCAGGCGGCTGTGGCCTAGCAGGGACGCCACCACACGTACCCCAACTAGGGCTTGGAGGGGAGTTGTGTTCTGTGTTCTGTATGCCTGCACCGCCTGCTGTCTTGCCGTCCTTGATGTCTTCTTGTCGCGGCAGGGGCAGGGGCAGGGGCAGAGGCAGGGGCTGGGGCGGCAAGGGCAGGGGAAGGGGCAGGGGCAGGGGCAGGGGCAGGGGCAGGAGCAGGGGCCGTGGGAGGGGCAGGGGCAGTGGCAGGGGCAGTGGCAGGGGCAGGGGCACGGGCAGGGACAGTGGTTGGTGCAAGGGCAGTGGCAGGGGCAGGGGCAGGGGCAGTTGCAGGGGCAGGGGCAGGGGCGGGGCCATGGGCAGGGGCAGAGGCTGGTGCAGTGGCAGGGGCAGGGGAAGGGGCAGAGGTAGGGGCAGGGGGGGCAGGGGCAGGGGCAGGGGCAGTGGCAGGGGCAGGGGCAGGGGCAGTGGCAGGGGCAGTGGCAGGAGCCGGGGCAGTGGGAGGGGTAAGGGCAGTGGCAGGAGCATGGGCCGGGGCAGGGGCAGGGGCAGGGGCAGGGGCAGTGGCAGGGGCAGGGGCTGGGGCAGGGGCAAGGGCAGGGACAAGGCCAGTGGCTGGAGCAGGGGCAGTGGCATGGGCAGAAACAGGGGTAGGGGCAGGGGCAGGGGCAGGGGCAGGGGCAGTAGCAGGGGAACAGGCAACGGCAGGGGCAGGGGCAGGGGCAGGGGCAGAGGCAGGGGCAGGGGCAGTGGCAGGGGCAGTGGCAGTAGCAGGGGCAGGGGCAGTGGCAGTAGCAGGGGCTGGGGCAGGGGCAGTGGCTGTGGCAGGGGCAGGGGCAGAGGCATGGGCAGGGGGGCAGGGGCATGGGCAGGGGATGTGGCAGGTGCAGGGGCAGGGGCAGGGGCAGGGGCAGGGGCAGGGGCAGGGGCAGTGGGTTAGGTTAGGTTAGGTTAGGTTAGTTGGGCCGTGCGGTATTGGCTGCTCGGGAGCGGCCTCTCGCTTTGCCGCTGGCGGCCTCCGGCGTACGCTAGGGCAGTCACCCCACCCTCAGGGGGCCCAGAGCGTGCTCAGGGGTCTGCGCGTGGTCTGGTGCGTGCGTCTCGCGCCCGACGCGTGCTCGTCGTGTCGGGTGTGCGGCTGTGTGTGTTCAGGCACGCCGGGATCCACCTCAGGGGCGCCTTGTCCCAACATGTGCCCTCCTCCAACCCGTTACCCCCTTCACAACACGAGCACTGAGCGTTGGTGGTACTTTTCCAGCTGTTATTCCGTTCTCAGTGCGGCGTTGTCCCACGGGACCCCATGTGAGCAGGCTACTTGCAGCCCAGGGCAGGCATATACAACACGCACTGGGGCCCATGCGGACATGGCTTGTGTTGGGTCCCAGTTGGCAGGCAGAATTGCAAGGTAGGGTGTAGTGCCTGCTGCCCAGTGCCGCAGGTGCCGCCATTCCATTGCATCTGCACCCAGCGCACATATGACATATAAAAGGGTAGTGGGTGGGGCAGCAGGTGGTGGTGGGATGGGGAGGACAGGGTAGGCAAAAGTGTACAGCTTGGTCCATGGCAGGGACCGCAGCACCACGGACAGAAGTAGGCTGTGCTGTACGTCCATAGCGCTGGTCGGGCTCCGCACCAGCACATGTGGCTGGGTGTGGGGCACGGTGGGCATCCAGCGGACAGGGCGCCCCGCAAGCGTGAGAGGGAGCGCCAGCGCCACCGGCAAGAATTGCTGCCTGGGGCGAGCCGCATCAGCAGCACTCATCAACTGGCGCGTAATATAAACTCGCTCCGACACCGAAAAAGCGGCGCGGTCTGGGGGGGACACTGCAGTGTGCCAAAGGCCACCCAGAGAACAAACTTCCATCCTGCGAGCTCCTGCTGTGTCGCATAGTGTGGGGGCCACGGCACCGGCGCGCACCCCAATTGCTGTGGAAGTCACAGGGTCACAGATTGTGAGACCTCCTCTAATTTCCAGGGCCACAGAGGCGTGTGAGGCCTTCTGGGGCCGCTGTAACACTTTGAGCGCGGGTGTAGAGCGCCACAGGGCACACGCCGCAGTCAGTGTGGCCAGATAAGCCTGTGCACAATGAGCACGAATGTGGGCTGGCAGGTCGTGCACAGCCAACAAACAGAAGGGGCAGGGGTGGCAGCCCACTGATGGGGGGGGGGGGCTAAGGCCAAGAGGCGTAGAAGCATTACCCGTCGTACGTCATGCTCCGGGAGGGAGCCCGTGAGGCATACTTCTGCCCATGCTGCACTGTCCCAGCCGGCCAGCTGGAGCACAGGGTGGCGGCTAGTTGCTCGGGCATAGAGGTCGTCCATGTGAGCCGCTGGATCAAGTACAACTGCCCCGTCAATGGTGGCGACCGTGGTACCCTGCAGTGCAGCCGCGAGGGGTACTGTGTGTGGAATTGCTCTGAAGAGAGCGGACTGGGCGAGGTTGTGGGCTTCGGCATTGAGTCGTGAGAGTACATCCTGGAGCCCCGTAGTATGTTGTGCACGGAGCCAGAGATCGCGCTGCTTTAACCCGTCATGGAATGCCGCGGCGTGCCGGAAGTAGATGGCAATGAGGGTCTGTTCGCAAGGGCCTCTGGTAAGGCGATGTGTGCAGGTGTTTGCGCTATCAGTGACGAAGTACACGGTGCCTGACCAATGCTGCAGGGGCAGTGGGTGGGGCAGGGGCAGTGGCAGGGGCAGGGGCAGGGGCATGGGCAGGGACAGGGGTAGGGGCAGGGGCCGGGGCTGTGGGAGGTGCAGGGGCAGTGGCACGGGCAGGGGCAGGGGCAGATGCTAGGGCAGGGGCGGGAGCAGGGACTGGGGCAGTGGCAGAGGCAGGGGCACGGGCGGGGGCAGGGGCAGGGGCAGGGACAGTGGCAGAGGCAGGGGCAGGGGCAGTAGCAGCGGCAGAGGCAGGGGCAGAACAGGGGCAGGGGCAGGGGCAGGGGCATGGTAGGGGCAATGACAGTGGCAGGGGCAGGGGCAGGGGCAGTGGCTGTAGCAGGGGCAGGGGCAGGGGCAGGGGCATGGGCGGTGGCAGTAGCAGGGGCAGGGGCAGGGGCTGTGGCTGGGGCAGGGGCAGTGGCAGGGGCAAAGGCAGGGGCAGAGGCAGGGGCAGGGAGGGCAGGGGCAGAGGCAGGGGCAGTGGCAGGAGCAGGGGCAGGGGCAGGGGCAGGGGGAGGGGCCGGGGCAGTGGCAGGAGCAGGGGTAGTGGGAGGGGCGAGGGCAGTGGCAGGGGGGCACGGGCAGTGGCAGGAGCAGGGGCAGGGGCAGGGGCAGGGGCAGTCACAGTTGCTGGGGCAGGTTCTGGTTCTGGTTCTGGATGACCCGCCCGAGGCTCCAGCACAGCCGGAGGGGGACCCAGAAAACGAGGGGCTCCCAACCGCCACAGGACGGTTTACTCGGTCCCGCCCAAAGGGGTCGAAGCGGGCGGCCCGTGGCAGCACCCCGAGCCACCGGGGGCCGACACTTGCCGGGTTTCTTGGCGCTGGGGGGGGGGGGGGGGTACCGCGTTGGTGTGGTGGTGGTGCTTTTCCTGGGAGGGGGGGGGGGCAGCGTGGGGATGTGCATGAGCGCAGCGGGGCACCGCGCAGGGGTGCGGTGCGGGGCTGCTACACAGGGGTGTTGCTTGGGATTGTGCTGGGGTGCAACGGCTGCGCAGCGTCGCAGTGTGGGGCTTTGCTGGGGCGCAGCATGGGGCTGCGCCGGGGCCGGGGCGCAGCGCGTGACTGAGCAGGGGCGCAGCATGTGGAGCTGGGCTGGGGCGCATTGGCTGCACCGGGGGCGCAGCGTGTGGCTGCTCTGGGACGCGCTGGGTGACCGAGCAGGGGGGCTCCGTAGGACTGCGCAGGGGCGCAGTGTGGGGCCGCGCAGGGGTGCGGCATGCGGCTGCGTAGCCTGGAGCTGGGCTGGGGCGCAGCGACTGCGCAAGGAGTGCAGCGTGGGGCTGCGCTCGGGCGGAACACAGGGCTGCCGAAGGGGCGCCGCAGGGGGGCCGTGAGAGGGTGCGGCATGCGGCAGCACTAAGGCGCAGTCTGGGGCCGCGCAGGAGCGTTGCGTGGGGCTGCGCTGGGCGCAGCGTGGAACAGCGCACAGGGCTGCGCTAGTGGCGCAGCGCGTGGCCCCGGCCTGCGGCGGCGCAAGGTGCGCGGCGTGGGACTGTGCTGGGGAGAAGCATGCGGCTTCGCAAAGGGCGCAGCATGCAGCTGTGCTAAGGCGCTGCGTGGGGCTGTGCTGTGCGCAGCGTCGAATTGCGCATGGGCGCAGCATGGGGCTGTGCAAGGGGCGCGTTATGGGGCCGCGCAGGGGAGCGGCAGCGGCGGCGCTGGAGCGCAGGGTGCGGCTGCGCTGGGGCGCAACGCGGGACTGCGCGGCGTGGGGCCGCGCATGGGCGCTGCCTGGGGCTGCGCAGGGGCGCAACAGCGCAGGTCTGCGCGGGGGCACAGCAGCGCGGGGCTGCGCAGGGGCGCAGCAAAGGGGGGCTGCGCAGGGGCGCAGCAGCGTGGGGCTGCGCAGGGGCGTAGCAGCGTGGGGCTGCGCAGGGGCGCAGCAGCATGGAGCTGCGGAGGGGCGCAGCAGCGTGGGGCTGCGCAGGGGCGCAGCATGGGGCTGCGTAGGGGCGGAGCAGCGTGGGGCTGCGCAAAGGCGCAGCAGCACGGGGCTGTGCAGGGGCGCCGCAGCGCGAAGCTTCGGAGGGGCGCAGCGGCGTGAGGCTGCGCAGGGGCGCTGCTTGGGGCTGCGCAGGGGCGCAGCAGCACGGGGCTGCGCGGGGGTCGCGCAGGGGCGCAGCAGCGTGGGGCTGCGCAGGGGCGCAGCAGTGTGGGGCTGCGCAGGGGCGCAGCAGCGTGGGGCTGCGCAGGGGCGCAGCATGGGGCTGCGTAGGGGCGGAGCAGCGTGGGGCTGCGCGAAGGCGCAGCAGCACGGGGCTGTGCAGGGGCGCAGCAGCGCGAAGCTTCGGAGGGGCGCAGCGGCGTGAGGCTGCGCAGGGGCGCTGCTTGGGGCTGCGCAGGGGCGCAGCAACACGGGGCTGTGCGGGGGGTGCGCAGGGGCGCAGCAGCGTGGGGCTGCGCAGGGGCGCAGCAGTGTGGGGCTGCGCAGGGGCGCAGCGTGGGGCTGCGCAGGGGCGCAGCAGCGTGGGGCTGCGCAGGGGCGCAGCAGCATGGGGCTGCGCAGGGGCGCAGCAGCGCGGGGCTGCGCAGGGGCGTAGCATGGGGCTACGCAGGGGGGCAGCATGGGGCTGCGCAAGGGGCGCAGCAGCGTGCAGCTGCGGGGGGGCGCAGCAGCGTGGGGCTGCGCAGGAGCGCAGCAGCGTGGGGCTGCGCAGGGGCGCAGCGTGGGGCTGCGCAGGGGCGCAGCAGCGTGGGGCTGCGCAGGGGCGCAGCAGCATGGGGCTGCGCAGGGGCGCAGCAGCGTGGGGCTGCGCAGGGGCGTAGCATGGGGCTACGCAGGGGCGCAGCATGGGGCTGCGCAAGGGGCGCAGCAGCGTGGGGCTGCGGGGGGGCGCAGCAGCGTGGGGCTGCGCAGGAGCGCAGCAGCGTGGGGCTGCGCAGGGGCGCAGCAGCGTGGGGCTGTTCAGGGGCGCAGCAGCGTGGGGCTGCGCAGGGGCGCAGCAGCTTGGGGCTGCGCAGGGGCGCAGCAGCCTGGGGCTGCGCAGAGGCGCGGCAGCACGGGGCTGCGGGGGGGCGCAGCAGCGTGGGGCTGCGCTGGGGCGCAGCAGCGTGGGGCTGCGCTGGGGCGCAGCGTGGGGCTGCGCAGGGGCGCAGCAGTTTGGGACTGCGCAGGGGCGCGGCAGCATGGGGCTGCGGGGGGGCGCAGCAGCATGGGGCTGCGCAGGGGCGCAGCAGCGTGGGGCTGCGCAGGGGCGCAGCAGTATGGGGCTGCGCAGGGGCGCTGCAGCGTGGGGCTGCGCAGGGGCGCAGCAGCATGGGGCTGCGCAGGGGCGCAGCGTGGGGCTGCGCAGGGGCGTAGCAGCGTGGGGCTGCGCAGGGGCGCAGCAGCATGAAGCTGCGCAGGGGCGCAGCAGCGTGGGGCTGCGGGGGCGCGTAGCATGGGGCTACGCAGGGGCGCAGCATGGGGCTGCGCAAGGGGCGCAGCAGCGTGGGGCTGCGGGGGGGCGCAGCAGCGTGGGGCTGCGCAGGAGCGCAGCAGCGTGGGGCTGCGCAGGGGCGCAGCATGGGGCTGCGTAGGGGCGGAGCAGCGTGGGGCTGCGCAAAGGCGCAGCAGCACGGGGCTGTGCAGGGGCGCAGCAGCGCGAAGCTTCGGAGGGGCGCAGCGGCGTGAGGCTGCGCAGGGGCGCTGCTTGGGGCTGCGCAGGGGCGCAGCAACACGGGGCTGTGCGGGGGGTGCGCAGGGGCGCAGCAGCGTGGGGCTGCGCAGGGGCGCAGCAGTGTGGGGCTGCGCAGGGGCGCAGCGTGGGGCTGCGCAGGGGCGCAGCAGCGTGGGGCTGCGCAGGGGCGCAGCAGCATGGGGCTGCGCAGGGGCGCAGCAGCGCGGGGCTGCGCAGGGGCGTAGCATGGGGCTACGCAGGGGGGCAGCATGGGGCTGCGCAAGGGGCGCAGCAGCGTGGGGCTGCGGGGGGGCGCAGCAGCGTGGGGCTGCGCAGGGGCGCAGCAGCATGGGGCTGCGCAATGGCGCAGCAGCGCGGGGCTGCGCAGGGGCGTAGCATGGGGCTACGCAGGGGGGCAGCATGGGGCTGCGCAAGGGGCGCAGCAGCGTGGGGCTGCGGGGGGGCGCAGCAGCGTGGGGCTGCGCAGGAGCGCAGCAGCGTGGGGCTGCGCAGGGGCGCAGCGTGGGGCTGCGCAGGGGCGCAGCAGCGTGGGGCTGCGCAGGGGCGCAGCAGCATGGGGCTGCGCAGGGGCGCAGCAGCGTGGGGCTGCGCAGGGGCGTAGCATGGGGCTACGCAGGGGCGCAGCATGGGGCTGCGCAAGGGGCGCAGCAGCGTGGGGCTGCGGGGGGGCGCAGCAGCGTGGGGCTGCGCAGGAGCGCAGCAGCGTGGGGCTGCGCAGGGGCGCAGCAGCGTGGGGCTGTTCAGGGGCGCAGCAGCGTGGGGCTGCGCAGGGGCGCAGCAGCTTGGGGCTGCGCAGGGGCGCAGCAGCCTGGGGCTGCGCAGAGGCGCGGCAGCACGGGGCTGCGGGGGGGCGCAGCAGCGTGGGGCTGCGCTGGGGCGCAGCGTGGGGCTGCGCAGGGGCACAGCAGTTTGGGACTGCGCAGGGGCGCGGCAGCATGGGGCTGCGGGGGGGCGCAGCAGCATGGGGCTGCGCAGGGGCGCAGCAGCGTGGGGCTGCGCAGGGGCGCAGCAGTATGGGGCTGCGCAGGGGCGCTGCAGCGTGGGGCTGCGCAGGGGCGCAGCAGCATGGGGCTGCGCAGGGGCGCAGCAGCATGGGGCTGCGCAGGGGCGCAGCGTGGGGCTGCGCAGGGGCGTAGCAGCGTGGGGCTGCGCAGGGGCGCAGCAGCATGAAGGTGCGCAGGGGCGCAGCAGCGTGGGGCTGCGGGGGGGCGTAGCATGGGGCTACGCAGGGGCGCAGCATGGGGCTGCGCAAGGGGCGCAGCAGCGTGGGGCTGCGGGGGGGCGCAGCAGCGTGGGGCTGCGCAGGGGCGCAGCAGCGTGGGGCTGCGCAGGGGCGCAGCAGCGTGGGGCTGTTCAGGGGCGCAGCAGCGTGGGGCTGCGCAGGGGCGCAGCAGCATGGAGCTGCGCAGGGGCGCAGCAGCTTGGAGCTGCGCAGGGGCGCAGCATGGGGCTGCGTAGGGGCGGAGCAGCGTGGGGCTACGTAGGGGCGCAGCATGGGGCTGCGCAGGGGCGCAGCGTGGGGCTGCGCACGGGCGCAGCATGGGGCTGCGCAGGGGCGCAGCAGCGTGGGGCTGCGCAGGGGCGCAGCAGCGTGGGGCTGCGACGGGGCGCGGCAGCGTGGGGCTGCGCAGGGGCGCAGCATGGGGCTGCGCAGGGGGCTGCGCAGGGGCGCAGCAGCGTGGGGCTGCGCAGGGGCGCAGCAGCGTGGGGCGGCGTAGGGGGCGCAGCAGCGTGGGGCTGTGCAGGGGCACAGCAGTATGCGCCTGCGCAGGGGCGCAGCAGCGTGGGGCTGCGCAGGGGGGCAGCAGCATGGGGCTTCGCAGGGGCGCAGCAGCGTGGGGCTGCGCACGGGCGCAGCGTGGGGCTGGCAGGGGAGCAGCATGGGGCCGCGCATGGGGCTGCAGCATGGGCGCAGCATGGGCGCAGCAGCCTGGGGCTGCGCAGGGGCGCAACTGCATGGGGCTGCGCAGTACGGGGCTGCACAGGGGCGCAGCAGCGTGGGGCTGCGAAGGGGCACAGCAGCGTGGGGCTGCGCAGGGGCGCAGCGTGGGGCTGCGCAGGGGCGCAGCAGTATGGGGCTGCGCAGGGGCGCAGCAGCATGAAGGTGCGCAGGGGCGCAGCAGCCTGGGGCTGCGCAGAGGCGCAGCAGCGTGGGGCTGCGGGGGGGGCGCAGCAGCGTGGGGCTGCGCAGGGGCGCAGCAGCGTGGGGCTGCGCACGGGCGCAGCGTGGGGCTGGCAGGGGAGCAGCATGGGGCTGCGCATTGGGCTGCAGCATGGGCGCAGTGTGGGGCTGCGCAGGGGGGCAGCAGCCTGGGGCTGCGCAGGGGCGCAGCTGCATGGGGCTGCGCAGGGGCGCAGCAGTGTGGGGCTGCGGGGGGGCGCAGCAGCGTGGGGCTGCGCAGGGGCGCAGCAGCGTGGGGCTGCGCAGGGGGGCAGCAGCGTGGGGCTGCGCAGGGGCGCAGCTGCATGGGGCTGCGCAGGGGCGCAGCAGCGTGGGGCTGCGCAGGGGGGCAGCAGCGTGGGGCTGCGGGGGGGCGCAGCATGGGGCTGCGCAGGGGCGCAGCTGCATGGGGCTGCGCAGGGGCGCAGCAGCGTGGGGCTGCGGGGGGGCGCAGCATGGGGCTGCGCAGGGGCGCAGCTGCCTGGGGCTGCGCAGGGGCGCAGCAGCGTGGGGCTGCGCAGGGGCGCAGCAGCAAGGGGCGCAGCAGCCTGGGGCTGCGGGGGGGCGCAGCAGCCTCGGGCTGCGCAGGGGCGAAGCAGCGTGGGGCTGCGCTGGGGTGCAGCGTGGGGCTGCGTAGGGGCGCTGCAGTTTGGGACTGCGCGGGGGCGCGGCAGCATGGGGCTGCGGGGGGGCGCAGCAGCTTGGGGCTGCGCAGGGGCGCAGCAGTATGGGGCTGCGCAGGGGCGCAGCAGCATGGAGGTGCGCGGGGCTGCGCAGGGGCGCAGCATGGTTTTGCTCGTGGGGCTGCGCAGGGGTGCAGCGTGGGGTCGCGCTGGGGCGCAGCATGGGGCTGCGCAGGGGCGCAGCAGTATGGGACTGCGCAGGGGCGCGGCAGCATGGGGCTGCGGGGGGGCGCAGCAGCATGGGGCTGCGCAGGGGCGCAGCGTGTGGCTGCGCAGGGGCGCAGCAGTATGGGGCTGCGCAGGGGCGCAGCAGCATGGAGGTGCGCAGGGATGCAGCAGCGCGGGGCTGCGCAGGGGCGCAGCATGGTTTTGCACATGGGGCTGCACAGGGGCGCAGCGTGGGGTTGCGCACGGGCACAGCGTGGGGCTGCGCTGGGGCACAGCGTGAGGCTGCGCACGGGCGCGGCATGGGGCTGCGCGTGGGGCTGCGCAGGGGCGCAGCGTGTGGCTATGCAAGGGGCGCAGCGTGGGGCCGTGCTTGGGCGCGGCACGGGGCTGCGCATGCGCGCAGCATGGGGCTGCGCATGCGCGCAGCATGGGAGTAAGCCGGGGAGAAGCGCGGGGCTGCGCAAGAGCGCTGCGTGGGGCTGCGCTGGGGCGCAGTGTGGGGCCGCGCTGGGGCGTAGCGTGTGACTACGCACGGCAAGGGGGGCAGAGTGGGAGGTGTCAGCAGGAGGGCAGGATGGGGCTGCGCATGAGCGTTGCGTGGGGCTGCGCAGGGGCGCAGCATGGGGGTGCGCACGGGCGCAGCATGGGGCCGTGCACGGGCGCGCAATGGTGCTGCGCACGGGCGCACAATGGTGCTGCGCGGGAGCGCTGCGTGGGGCTGCGCATGGGGTGTGCGAAGGGGCGTGCATGGGGGGGGGGGGGGCGCCTCACCACAGGCTTTTGGCGTCTCCCCCGCCGAGGCCCTCACCAGGAGGATATTGGTGCCTGGGCTGCAAGCGCGATGCGTGGCCTCACCACAGGCTGTTGGCCTCGCGCTGTAGGGTGGGAGGGGGGCGGCTGGCACGGGGCTGCGCAGGGGCGCAGCATGGGGCTGCGCATGAGCGCTGCGTGGGGCTGCGCATGAGCGCTGCTTGGGGCTGCGCAGGGGCGCAGCATGGGGCTGCGCATGAGCGCAGCATGGGGCTGCGTAAGAGCGCTGCTTGGGGCTGCGCATGAGCGCAGCATGGGGCTGCGTATGAGCGCTGCTTGGGGCTGCGCATGAGCGCAGCATGGGGCTGCGTATGAGCGCTGCTTGGGGCTGCGCATGAGCGCAGCATGGGGCGGCGCAGGGGCACAGCATGGGGCTGCGCATGAGCGCTGCATGGGGCTGCGCATGAGCGCTGCGTGGGGCTGCGCACGGGCGCCCTGTGGTGCTGCGCAGGAGCGCTGCGTGGGGCTGCGCATGGGGTGTGCCAAGGGGCGTGCATGGGGGGGGGGGGGGCGCCTCACCACAGGCTTTTGGCGACCCCCCCAGGCGCCGGGCTCCTCACCAGGAGGTTATTGGGGCCCGGGCCAGCGTGTGCGCGAGGGCCTCACCACAGGCTTTTGGCCCCGCGCTGTCGGGGGGGGCGCGCCGGGGGGCCGTTCAGGCTGGTTCCCCCCGGGGCTGGCTCAGTTGTGCATGGCCACAGGCCAGCAGAGGCTGTTTCTTACGGGGCTCATGTCGGTTCATGGCCCAGGGCGCATGGGGGAGGGTCCCAACTCTCGCCCCCGGAGGTTCTTGCTGGCTGTCCCTGGGGGGGAGGGGGGGGCATGCGGTTTCGAGTGTTTTGGGAGGCGAGCTACCTCCCATGGCAAAACCCAGGCGGCCTCTTCGCGCTGGGGAACCTCCGCAGAGTTGCTGGGGCAGGGGCAGGGGCAAGGGCAGGGGCCGTGGCTCTGGCAGGGGCAGTGGCAGGGGCAGGGGGGGCAGGGGCAGGGGCAGGGGCAGTGGCAGGGGCAGGGGCAGGGGCAGGGGCTCGGGCAGGGGCTGTGGCAGGAGCAGGGGCAGTGGGCGGGGCAGGGGCAGTGGCAGGGGCTGTGGCAGGGGCAGGGGCAGGGGCAGTGGGAGGAACAGGGGCAGTGGCAGGGGCTGGGGCACGGGCAGTTGCAGGGGCAGAGGCAAGGGCAGGGGCTGGGGCAGGGGCAGAGC
Organism: Eutreptiella sp. 'Long Island Sound 2002'; assembly: GCA_964036045.1. Lineage (NCBI taxonomy): Eukaryota > Euglenozoa > Euglenophyceae > Eutreptiales > Eutreptiaceae > Eutreptiella > Eutreptiella sp. 'Long Island Sound 2002'. The sequence goes on from OZ038383.1 coordinate 11,820,844, forward strand.
CAGGGGCAGTGGCAGGGGCAGGGGCAGGGGCAGGGGCAGTCGTAGGGGCAGCGGCAGGGGCACGGGCAGTTGCAGGGGCAGGAGCAGGGGCACTGGGAGGGGCAAGGGTAGTGGTAGGGGCGAGGGCAGGGTCAGGGGCAGGGGCGGGGCAGTGGCTGGGGCAGGGGCAGTGGCAGGGGCAGTGGCAGGGGCAGGGGCAGGAGCAGGGGCTAGGGCAGTGGCAGGAGCAGGGGCAGTTGCAGGGGCAGGGGCAGGGTTAGGGGCCGTGGTAGGGGTAGGGGCAGGGGCATGGGCAGGGGCCGGGGCAGGGGTAGGGGCAGGGGTAGAGGCGGTGGCAGGGGCAGGGGCAGGGGCATGGACAGTGGCTGAGGGGGTGGCAGTGGCAGGGGCAGGAGCAGGGGCAGTGGGAGGGGCAAGGGCAGTGGTAGGGGCAGGGGCAGGGACGGGGGCAAGGGCAGGGGCAGTGGCTGGGGCAGGGGCAGTGGCAGGGGCAGTGGCAGGGGCAAGGGCAGGGGCAGGGGCATGGGCAGTGGCAGGAGCAGGGGCAGTTGCAGGGGCAGGGGCAGGGTCAGGGGCAGTGGTAGCGGCAGTCGCAGTGGCAGGGGCAGGGGCAGTGGCAGTGGCAGTAGCAGGGGCAGGGGCAGGCGCAGTTGCTGGGGCAGGGGCAGTGGCAGTAGCAGGGGCAGTAGCAGGGGCAGGGGCAGGGCAGGGGCAGGGGCAGTGGCAGTGGCAGGGGCAGGGGCAGGGGTAGAAGCAGGGGCAGGGGGGGCAGGGGCCGGGGCAGAGGCAGGGGCAGGGGCAGGGGCAGGGGCAGTGGCAGGAGCCGGGGCAGTGGGAGGGGCAAGGGCAGGGGCAGGGGCAGGTGCCGGTGCAGGGGCAGTGGCAGGGGCTGTGGCAGGGGCAGGGGTAGGGGCGGGGGCAGGGGCAGGTGCAGGGGCAGGGGCAGTGGCAGGGGCAAGGGCAGGGGCTGGGGCAGGAGTAGTGGCAACGGCAGCGGCAGGGGCAGGGGCTGGGCCAGTGGCAGGGGCAGTGGCAGTGGCAGGGGCAGGGGCAGGGGCAGTGGCAGTAGCAGTAGCAGGGGCAGGGGCAGGGGCAGTGGCAGTGGCAGGGGCAGTGGCAGGGGCAGGGGCAGGGGCCGTGGCGGTGGCAGGGGCAGGGGCAGGGGCAGGGGACGTGGCAGGAGCAGGGGCAGTTGCAGGGGCAGGGGCAGGGTCAGGGGCCGTGGTAGGGGCAGGGGCAGGGGCATGGGCAGGGGTAGTAGCAGGGGCAGAGGCAGGGGCCGGGGCGGGGACAGGGGCAGGGGTAGAGGCAGTGGCAGGAGCAGGGGCAGGGGCAGGGGCAGGGGCAGTGGCAGGGGCAGTGGCAGTGGCAGGGGCAGGGGCAGTGGCAGTGGCAGTAGCAGGGGCATGGGCAGGGGCAGGGGCAGTGGCAGTAGCAGGGGCAGGGGCAGGGGCAGGGGCAGGGGCAGTGGCAGGGGCAGGGGCAGGGGCAGGGGCAAAAGGAGGGGCAGGGGGGGCAGGGGCAGGGGCAGAGGCTGGGGCAGGGGCAGGGGCAGGGGCAGTGGCAGGAGCTGGGGCAGTGGGAGGAGCACGGGCAGGGGCAGGGGCAGGGGCCGGTGCAGGGGCAGTGGCAGTAGCAGGGGCAGGGGCAGGGGCAGGGGTAGGGGCACGGGCATGGGCAGGTGCGGGGGCAGCGGCAGGGGCAGAGGCAGGGGCAAGGGCAGGCGCAGGGGCAGTCGCAACAGCAGTGGCAGGGGCAGGGGCTGAGCCAGTGGCAGGGGCAGTGGCAGTGGCAGGGGCAGGGGCAGGGGCAGTGGCAGTAGCAGTAGCAGGGGCAGGGGCAGGGGCAGTGGCAGTAGCAGTAGCAGGGGCAGGGGCCGTGGCAGTGGCAGGGGCAGGAGCAGGGGCAGAGGCAGGGGCAGGGGGGGCAGGGGCAGGGGCAGTGACAGGAGCAGGGGCAGGGGCGGGGGCTGGGGCAGGGGCAGGGGCAGGGGCAGGAGCAGGGGCAGTGGGAGGGGCAGGGGCAGTGGCAGGGGCAGGGGCAGGGGCAGTTGCAGGGGCAGGGGCTGGGGCAGGGGCAGAGGCAGGGGCAGTGGCAGTGGCAGGGGCAGGGGGAGGGGCAGAGGCAGGGGCAGGGGCAGGGGCAGGGGCCGGGGCAGGGGCAGTGGCAGTGGCAGTAGCAGGGGCAGGGGCAGGCGCAGTTGCTGGGGCAGGGGCAGTGGCAGTAGCAGGGGCAGTAGCAGGGGCAGGGGCAGGGCAGGGGCAGGGGCAGTGGCAGTGGCAGGGGCAGGGGCAGGGGTAGAAGCAGGGGCAGGGGGGGCAGGGGCCGGGGCAGAGGCAGGGGCAGGGGCAGGGGCAGGGGCAGTGGCAGGAGCCGGGGCAGTGGGAGGGGCAAGGGCAGGGGCAGGGGCAGGTGCCGGTGCAGGGGCAGTGGCAGGGGCTGTGGCAGGGGCAGGGGTAGGGGCGGGGGCAGGGGCAGGTGCAGGGGCAGGGGCAGTGGCAGGGGCAAGGGCAGGGGCTGGGGCAGGAGTAGTGGCAACGGCAGCGGCAGGGGCAGGGGCTGGGCCAGTGGCAGGGGCAGTGGCAGTGGCAGGGGCAGGGGCAGGGGCAGTGGCAGTAGCAGTAGCAGGGGCAGGGGCAGGGGCAGTGGCAGTGGCAGGGGCAGTGGCAGGGGCAGGGGCAGGGGCCGTGGCGGTGGCAGGGGCAGGGGCAGGGGCAGGGGACGTGGCAGGAGCAGGGGCAGTTGCAGGGGCAGGGGCAGGGTCAGGGGCCGTGGTAGGGGCAGGGGCAGGGGCATGGGCAGGGGTAGTAGCAGGGGCAGAGGCAGGGGCCGGGGCGGGGACAGGGGCAGGGGTAGAGGCAGTGGCAGGAGCAGGGGCAGGGGCAGGGGCAGGGGCAGTGGCAGGGGCAGTGGCAGTGGCAGGGGCAGGGGCAGTGGCAGTGGCAGTAGCAGGGGCATGGGCAGGGGCAGGGGCAGTGGCAGTAGCAGGGGCAGGGGCAGGGGCAGGGGCAGGGGCAGTGGCAGTGGCAGGGGCAGGGGCAGGGGCAAAAGGAGGGGCAGGGGGGGCAGGGGCACGGGCAGAGGCTGGGGCAGGGGCAGGGGCAGGGGCAGTGGCAGGAGCTGGGGCAGTGGGAGGAGCACGGGCAGGGGCAGGGGCAGGGGCCGGTGCAGGGGCAGTGGCAGTAGCAGGGGCAGGGGCAGGGGCAGGGGTAGGGGCAGGGGCATGGGCAGGTGCGGGGGCAGCGGCAGGGGCAGAGGCAGGGGCAAGGGCAGGCGCAGGGGCAGTCGCAACAGCAGTGGCAGGGGCAGGGGCTGAGCCAGTGGCAGGGGCAGTGGCAGTGGCAGGGGCAGGGGCAGGGGCAGTGGCAGTAGCAGTAGCAGGGGCAGGGGCAGGGGCAGTGGCAGTAGCAGTAGCAGGGGCAGGGGCCGTGGCAGTGGCAGGGGCAGGAGCAGGGGCAGAGGCAGGGGCAGGGGGGGCAGGGGCAGGGGCAGTGACAGGAGCAGGGGCAGGGGCGGGGGCTGGGGCAGGGGCAGGGGCAGGGGCAGGAGCAGGGGCAGTGGGAGGGGCAGGGGCAGTGGCAGGGGCAGGGGCAGGGGCAGGGGCATGGGCAGGGGCCGCCGGAGGTGCAAGGGCAGTGGCAGGGGCAGGGGTAGGGGCAGTTGCAGGGGCAGGGGCTGGGGCAGGGGCAGAGGCAGGGGCAGTGGCAGTGGCAGGGGCAGGGGGAGGGGCAGAGGCAGGGGCAGGGGCAGGGGCAGGGGCCGGGGCAGGGGCAGTGGCAGGGGCAGTGGCAGGGGCAGGGGCAGGGGCAGTGGCAGGGGCAGTGGCACTGGCAGGGGCAGGGGCCGGGGCAGTGGCAGCTGCAGGGGCAGGGGCAGCGGCAGTAGCAGGGGCAGGGGCAGGGGCAGTTGCAGGGGCAGGAGCAGGGGCAGAGGCTTGGGCAGGGGGAGCAGGGGCAGGGGCAGGGGCAGGGGCAGGGGCAGGGGCAGGGGCAGGGGAGGGGGCAGGGGGTGGGGCAGGGGCAGTGGCAGGGGCAGAGGCAGCGGCTTGGGCAGGGGCAGGGTCAGGGGCAGGGGCGGGGGCTGGGGCAGGGGCAGTAGCAGGGGCAGAGGCAGGGGCAGGGGTAGGGGCAGGGGCAGTGGTAGGGGCAGGGGCCGGGGGAGTGGCTGGGGCAGTGGCAGTGTCAGGGGCAGGGGCAGGGGCAGTGGCGGTAGCTGGGGCAAGTGGCAGGGGTAGGGGCAGTGGCAGTGGTAGGGGCAGGGGCAGGGGCAGTGGCAGGGGCATGGGGGGCATGGGCAGCGGCAGGGGCAGTGGCAGGAGCAGGGGCACGGGCAGGGGCTGGGGCAGGGGCCGGGGCAGTGGCAGGGGCCGGAGCGTCTTCCCCTCTGTGTCTTGGTGCCCCTATGTGCTGCCCCTCCCCCTCCCCCCCTCCCTCCTTCCATTCCCCCTGCCGGAGCCCCTTCCCGGCCCCTGCGTTCTCCTTTTCCTCCTGCCGCCGCCCCCTCCTCCCCTTGACGCTGCTCCGCACACTCCATACCTTCTCCTCGCCTTCCTGCCTCATGCTTCCGTCCTGGATTTCCACCTTGGGTGTCTGCTTTCCCCGTTGTCCCGGCCCTGCTCCTCCTGGGCGGTGTTCTGGGCCGCCGGTGTGCACGCTCTGTGTGTGGTGTTGCGTGTACGGTGTCCTGGGCCTCGTGGCTCCTGTTCACCGGTGTGCTCGCTCCGTGCGTGATGTTGCGTGTACGGCGTCCTGGGCCTCCTGGCTCCTGTTCACCGCCGTGCACGCCCTGTGTGCGGTGTTGCGTGCACGGCTTCCTGGCTCCTGCTCACCGGCGTGCATGCTCTGTGTGTGGTGTTGCGGGTGCGGTGTCCTGTGCCGTTTGGTTCCTGTTCACCGGCGTGTACGCTCTCTGTGTGTTGTTGCATGTGCGGTGTCCCGCGCCGCTTGGCTCCTGTTCACCGGTGTGCCTGTCTGTGTTCTGTGTTCTGTGTTTGGCTGTAAGAGCACTTGTCACAGTTGCCCCGCATTGCATCGCAGGACAGGACCGGTAGCCCCCCGTGACAACCACTCCCTGGCCGAAGGCCATGGGATTTTTACTGTCTACTGCCTTGCCTATGGTTTCCTCTGCCTCGGTGCGCTGTGTCGTGTGTACGGTGTCCTGGCCCCCTTGGCTCCGGTTCACCAGTGTGCACGCGTTGTGTGTGGTGTTGTATGTGCGGCGTCCTGGGCCTCCTCGCTCCTGTTCACCGGTGCGCGTGCTCGCTGCGTGTTCCTTGCATGCTTCCTATCCCCCTCCCTCATCCTCGCTTGTTCTTGTGCACGCTCTCCGTGACTGCCCTCCTGCTTTTTCCTGCCGCCGTCTTCTTGTCCTCGTGGTGCCCCTGGCGTTCACTTTCGAGTCTCTGTCTGTGTTGGTCCGCTCTTTCGGCGTCCCCTTCTCCTCTTTCCCCTGGCTCGTGTCCTCCTTGTCCTCCCTCCCCTCCTCTCCTTGCTCTTGCCTCCCCCTTCCGCCATCGTGTCCCCTCCGCTCTGGTCCTTCCTCCATGTGCCCATGTGCCCATGTGCCCATCCGCCTCCCCGTCTTCTCCTTCTCCCCTCTTGCTCTTACTCCTCCCGCTTCGCGTCTGCTCTCCTTCTTGTCCTCCCCCTTCTGTTCCTTGCTCTTGTTCTTGTTCTCCTCTCTGTGTCGCTCCGCCGCCGTCTCCTTCTCCTTGTTTGCTGCCCTGGACCTTCCATTCCCGGACCGCTTCGTCCCCGGTCGTTCCAGTCCGGGCGCATTGCGTCCCCGGGTGTTCCAGTTCGCTGCACCGGGTGCACCCCCGGACTATTTGCCGTATTCCCTCTGCTGCCCCGGACGCTCCAGTCCATGGCACCGGGTTCACCCCCGGACGATCCAGTCCGGGGGCTCGGGCCGCGCTTTATTCCGCCCCGGATGCTCCAATCCGGGGCGTCTTTTTGTCTTATTCTTTCCGTTGCCTCGGTCGCTCCTTCCCATGGCACCGGGTTCTCCCCTGGACGATCCAGTCCGGGGGCTAGTGCCTTGCTTGGTTCCGTCTCGGATGCTCCATTCCGGAGCGCCGTTTAATCGTATTCTCTCCTTTGCCTTGGACGCTCCAGTCCGTAGTACCGGGTTCTCCCCTAGACGATCCAGCGGGGGCCCGGGCTGTGCTCCACTCTGCCCCGGATGCTCCACTCCTGGGCGTTTTTTTGTCGTATTCTCTCCGTTGCCTCGGACGCTCCAGTCCTCGGTGCCGGGTTCACCCCCGGACGATCCAGTCCGGGGGCTTGTGCCGTGCATCTTTCCGCCCCGGATGCTCCCTTCTGGGCCGTCTTTTTATCGTATTCTCTCCGTTGCCTCGGACGCTCCAGTCCGTGGCACCGGGTTCACCCCCGGACGATCCAGTCCGGGGGCTATTGTCGTGCTTCATGCCGCCCCTGATGCTCCAATCCGGGGCGTCTTTTTATCGTATTCTCTCCGTTGCCCCGGACGCTCCAGTCCGTGGCACCGGTTTCACCCCCGGACGATCCTGTCCGGGGGGTAGTGCCGTGCTTCATGCCGCCCCGGGTGCTCCAATTCTGGCCGTCTTTTTATCGTATTCTCTCCGTTGCCTCGGATGCTCCAGTCCGGGGCACCGGGTTCACCCCCGGACGATCCAGTCCGGGGGCTAGCGCCGTGCTTCTTTCCGCCCCGGATGCTCCAACCGGGCCGTCGTTTTATCGTATTCTCTCCGTTGCCTCGGACGCTCCAGTCCGGACCGTCTTTTCATGGTATTCTCTCCGTTGCCCCGGACGCTCCCGTCCGTGGCACCGGGCTCACCCCCGGACGATCAGGTCCGGAGGCTAGCGCTGTGCTTCATTCCACCCTGGTTGCTCCAATCAGGGGCGTCGTTTGTTATATTCTCTCCGCTGCCTCGGACGCTCCAGTCCGTGGCACCAGGTTCACCCCCGGACGATCCAGTCCTGGGGCTAGTGCCGTGCTTCTTCCCGCCCCGGCCGCTCCAACCCGGGGCTTCTTTTTATCGTATTCTCTCCGTTGCCTCCGACGCTCCAGTCCTCGGCACCGGGTTCACCCCCGGACGAACCAGCTCGGGGGCTTGCGCTGTGCTTCATTCCTCCCCGGTTGCTCCAATCCGGGGGGTCTTTTTGTCGTACTCTCTCCGCCGCCTCGGACGCTCCAGTCCGTGGCGCCGGGTTCACCCCCGGACGATCCAGTCAGGGGGTTAATGCTGTGCTTCATTCCGCCCCGGCAGCTCCATTCCGGGGCGTCCTTCCGTCGTATTCTCCCCGTTGCCTCGGACGCTCCAGTCCGTGGCACCGGGTTCACCCCCGGACGATCCAGTTCGGGGGCTCGGGCCGTGCTTCCACTCGCCCCGGATGCTCCAATCCGGGGCGTCATGTTTCTTTCTCTCCTTGCTGACTTCGGTGTTTGCGTGCGCGGTGCTTCGGTGTTTTTTTTTTTCGCGCGCCCATCGTCGTTGCTCCTCCTCCGCTCTCCACGCTCCGCTTTGCTTTCCCCGCCCCTTTCCCTCCCTCTCCGCCCCCGGTCCTCTCTTCCCCTGCTCCCTTTCTCCCCCTTTGTGGTGGCTTTGCTGGGGCACGCACTCAAGATCCTAGTGTCTACGCGCGCATGTTGCTATGTTTTGGGGCGGGCACACACGTTCATTCTTCTTCCCCCTGCCTTTGTTCTCGTGCATTGTTCCTCCGTTCGTCCCGTCCCTTGTTGCATACACTTTGTGTTGCCTTTGCCTACGTCTTGTCCTCTCCTCTTTTGTTTTTTTGGGGCACGCACACAAGCTCCTACTCCTACGCATGCAATTTGCCACCATTCTCATCTTCCATTCAATCATTCGTTTTGCACTCTTGCCGCACGCCTTTTATGTGTGTCTTCTTGTGCAGACACCGCGGGGGACGCCGCGGCGATCTCGCCACTTGCATCCCTGCCTACGGTGTCCGGTTTCCTATTGATCCTTCTTCTTCGTCCCATCTTGGCCTCGTTGCTTTTTTTTTTTTGGCGTCGTCCTAGCTTAGGCGTGCTTGCTTTATGCATTCATGGCATGCTATGCTACTTATTCTTTATGTCATGGACTCTTTGGTTTTTGCGACGCCCAAGAGTAAGCGTGTCTTATTGCTTGCTTGGCGGCACACGCTACTTACTCTTCGGCGTACGGACTCTTTGTTTTTTGCGACGCCCAAGAGTAAGCGTTGTTTTCTTATTGCTTTCCCGCCATGTTACTTTCGCCCTTTGTCTTGGACTCTTTGTTTTTTGCGACGCCCAAGAGTAAGCGTGTCTTAATGCATGCAACGGTATTCGTTTCTAGCTCTTCGGTTAGCGGACTCAATGGTTTTTTTTTTCTTCGTCTCCCATGCGTTGGCGCGCTTGCTTAATGCTTGCATGTCTCCCTCGTGCTCGCGTGTGGTGTCCTTGCACCCTTGACTCATGTCTCATGCTATTTACTTGTCCCTCCCTCCCCCTTGTGTGCTCTTCGTGCGTTGTTGCCGTGCACAAGTCGCCTAGCTCCCATGGCACGATGTTGCTAGTTGGTTTGCAGCACGCAACGTTCCATTTCTTCGTCTCCGCGGCTCGCTTGCTCTTGGTGTTCGTCTCTATTCATCTTCCTTGTTGTTGGAGCGTGCACAAGTCCCTAGCGCCTAGGACACGCACTTTGCTAGGTGTTTTGGGGCAAGCAACGCTCAACTTTGTCGCCGTCGCGACTCTGTTGTTCTTCTTTTTCTGTGTGTGTCCCAAATTTTGCGACCTCGCCAAACAGCGGCGTAAAATGTTTGTGGGGGTTTCTGAGGTCGGAAAAATCGATTTTGCGCTTTATTTTTTCCGGTTGTGCGTCTTTTTCTTGGTTTTTTCATTTTCTTCATTTTCTTCTGCTGCGTTCGCGCGACCTCTCCTGGCCCGACCCGCGAAGGGGGGAAGGGATGGCAATGGCGAATGTAGGGGCATTGTGCGGGAAAAAAACTGCCGCTGCCCCAGTGAGTGATTTTTTTTCCGAACCATCAATGTAAACCCATAATGCTTGAAGGGGTGCGCGGACAAGCATCTGGTATGCTTTGGAACATTTCCATTCATGCAGATCGCTGGAAAACAGGCGGTGTTGGAAGGCCGGGAGAGAGACGTGCACACCCAGCTTGCAGGAGGGGCCCAGGGTCCCCCCGTGGGGGATAGGCGGTGAGGAGTGTGGCTTCGGTGAGTCCTGAATGAACGGAAGGAGTTGCTCTGGCGTCATGAGATGTGTGGGTATGGGAAGGTCCGTCGGTGGCTGAAAGGAAAAAGAATGTGAGTTTTCTAGCGTGAAGTTGCCCTGTGGTGTAGAAATTTGCGCTGACTTGGCCGAGGTTGATGAAACCGTTGCCATGACCCATCCATCCGATAATTCAGCAAACAGCTTGCTGTCTGTCGGTAGGTATTGGGTAAGAGCTGGATTCCAGACTCCAAAAACCGTGGATGTCAAGTTGGAGGGCATGGGCAGCATCTACCAACCTGTCTTGCAATGGGTTTGGGTTGAACTGGAAGTAGGCCAAAAGGACTGCCTGATGTACTGATGGAGGACTGTCCAGCATAAGGTGACGTATGGCTCCATTGACTACATATTTGTGCACAAAAGGCGGCAAGTCCCATAGTCCCAAGCCCCCACGTACAAAGGATGAGTGTTTGTCCTTAGGGGACGTAGCCAGCGAAAGTCTGGATTTGCAGGCGAGCAATTTCCAGATGCGATGTTGCAGGGAGCAAAGTTGCGCTGGAGGAAGGTCACCGGCGAGGAGTCTGTAGTCTAACGTGGAAATAAGTAACAGGTTCATGATTGTTACCAATTCATGAATAGACAGATATATGTGCGACAGGCTGTTGAAAAATGAAATTCTTTCGTTGTTCAGCAACTCGTACAACAGAAGGGGGTTTGGGTCAGTGAAGAGAAATACGCCCAAATATTTGTAATATGTGTGAGGAGTGCCGTTGGGGGAATGTGTGGAGAGTGATGCTTTGGAAGGTGTACAAATTGTAACTGGTGAAGCACCGTGCATGGGGTCGAGCTCCGTCTTAGATATGTTCATATCCACACTTGGTTAGGGTTAGACACTTGGGGTGTGTATCTATGTGCCGGCAAGCCGCCATTGGCTGATATCATACTCTCCCATCCACCTGAACTAACCCGATGTGATAGTGTGATAGGTTTGGCCATTCCGGCTACGAGCGGCCATATTCAGAACCGAGGCGCCGCCAGCGGAGATTTATATATCGGAATATCAGGAATCAACAGGGTTTTATTATCGTAATGTTTCCGTAATTTTTCAGCCTTTCGTTCTGATGGTCAATGTATCGGCGACTGTCAGTTGGCTCGCGATTTTGCGTTAACCGATTGGTTAACTGTTATTTCCAGATATTTTGGCGGATACTCCGTTGAAGGGTCAGATTTCATCAGCAAAGGGTTCGTTGCTTCCGCAATTTTCTAAATAAGCACTCGAAATTTTAATCTGAATTTTTCGCGATGTCGAAATCGGATTACGGACTTCGACATCGCCGCACTTGATTTGGACTTCTTCGAGTGGTCATACTCTCTTCCCTTTGCCCGAATCAGGTTTCCCTTATGCTTGCCACCCATTTGACTTGGAGATATAAGGGAAACAAAAGTGAATCGTGGGACCACTTTGAAGGACCATATCTACGCGCGAGTGTGAGGAAAGAGAAGAAGGAAGGTTCGGTTGCAAGCGCCTTAGTCTCAACTTAATTGGGGAAGCATCAAACGCCTTTGGTGCGCACACATGCCCGGTGTAGCAAGGGAAAAGGGTCAAGAGGGTATAAAGTGATATATAACTCTTGGACCGTGCAACCCAATATTTTAATGCGACTTTCGAGTGTATTGCATGAGTGTTGGGGTTGCATAGATACTTTCCTTGGGTTCCTACGTATTTTTGACGTGAAGTTATGTCCATGGAGGGACATGGCATATCATGGTGGGAGCCACATTTTGAGGGTATGTGTTATATTGGTAGTATTGTCTTGATATGCTCACGCCCATGTTATATATCTTCGTGTGGCCGAAGAGATGGGGAGCCATACGTGACAAGGGCTTTGCCCATGTCCCAATTGTGGAATTCAAAGCGCTAGACTAAGTCTACCGCGTATGTATTGCTCATGGTATGTTTGACAAAGAGATCCATGGGTGCACTCCCATTTTCATGGGGCATGTAGATATTAGTGGCGAAGGTATCTCCATGCGCCCGATTGGGGATCCAAGTGGGGGAATTGTTCGCAAATGGTTCCAATCATTTGTGTATTGAATCATGAGCGGATATCATGGGTGAGCATAGAGATATACTATCATGACAACTTTGTATTTGGTCATATTTTCATGTTTTTGACCTCAATTTTTGCTCATTTTTGCATTTTGTGTACTTACCTGGTCGGCAAACAGCAAAAGACCTATGGAGAGTCGAACCATGGTATGTTGTTCATATGTTGGCATATGCCTTGGAGTTGAACACCACCATATGCCAGATCGCGTACTCCATTTGGCTTGGCGCATGAAGGATTACAAGAATTGGTCTCAAGATCATGGGCTGACTTGGGCAGTGCGTGGCGCCCATATCCGAAGGGGTTTCGAGGGTAAAGTGGGGATGTACATGGGCATTGACCTTTGGTCTATATTCTTCATGAACACTAGACTCCGATTCCATGCATGCATTGAGCCTTTGGATAAGTAGTAACTTCAATTTTGAGCATATATGTGATATATGGCCAATATGGTGTGAATTGGCAGTTTTTTGGCATGTTATGAGTTCAAACTCATAGGTCATTTCTCTAAGCCCATTCGACTCCAAGTCCAACCAAGGTTATGTCAGGGTAGGGCATGGTCCTGAGTGCCACTCTAGGCCATGACACGCCACCTTCCCTATTGGGCTAGGATTTAGAGGCTTGGGAGTGAACACATTTTTGGGGTTTATGTAATGACTTTTGACATATGGCATTTAACCATCTTATTGGACTGGGTTCAGGGCATCATGCTGGTGAGTCAAGGGAAGGTCTTGAGTCCAGGGAATGAGGGGTCTATGGTTGTGATTGTATAAGTTTCCATCTTTCCCCAACTTTGCTTTATTTGTGTCCATATGCCAATTTCAGGGCTTTCCTCTTTGGTGCAATTCTTGTACATGCCCGCCACCGTGAGACGACCGGTGTGCTGAACGGAAGCCCGCAGCCTGATTTGGATTGTGAATTGGTTTATTGCTGTATTTGTGGGATCTGGTTGCCATTCAGGGTTGAAGGAGGATTTTATTTTCTATATTTTTGGATTTGGACCCTGGAAATTGAGGAATGCAATCGTTGATCCGGAGTAAATCAGCAGGGGTTACAGGCGGAAGGGGCACAGCGGGGGCCGGTCCTGGTAGGGACCTTCTTTATGGTAGCAGAAACGCCACTCCAGGTCCTGCTGCATCTTGTCTCGTCCAGGGTGCATGAGCTGGGCGTTGTGCCAGTGGTCAATGAGCTGCTCCACTCGGTTCTCGGGCACCAGCAGCTTGTCCTTGAGGAACAACTTGTCGCCATCCTCGGTCAAGCCCTCGGGCCATTCGTCGTCCGACGGGGCGCTCACGGCATTCCAGTACTTGCTCCAGTGTTCGGATGCCGCATAGTCATCCGACCAGTCCTCTGTGAGCACCGACCTGACTAGCTCTACAGGGGCCACCATCCATTGCTCGAGGGTTTCCTCTCGAATAGCTTGGACGCGGGCACCCCGGAACTTGGCCAGTTCCGTACGGTTCGCCATCACCACAAAGCACTTGACCCCCTCTTGCTCCATGACCTTCTCCATCTCGATGATGCGCTTGGCCTCCTCGGTTTCCTCGGCGTCCCCATGGCTGGATATGTCCATCCAAGCCTTGCCCGCGGGGTAGGCCCACCGACTGAGGCAATCTGCCACAGTGTTGTCCTTCCCCGGGACGTATACGACGCTGAGGTCGAACTTGGCGAACGTCTCGTGCCACCGGGCCCTCCTTGCCGCCGGTCTCCAGGGGGTGTCGACGTGCTCCTTGTCCCAGCTCTGCAAGGACTGATGGTCCGTGCAAACCACTACCGGTTGCAATCCGATGTGGCCAGACCACTTCCCGAGCGCACAAACAATGGCGTACGTCTCCTTCTCCCTCGCGGTCCAGGTGCGGCGTTGGCCCTCGGCCAGGATCCGGCTCCAGAACGCCACGGGTACATGTGACCCGTCGTCTCGGATCTGCTCGAGGACTGCCCCCACAGCATAGTCCGAGGCGTCCGTCCGTAGCACAAATCCCTTGTCCGGGTCCACCAGGAACAGCCCCAACTGCCCCAGGAGTCGCTCCTTCAGGCGGTTGAACGCATCCTCAGCCTCAGGGGTCCAGGCAAGCTTCTTCCTGCTCCCCTTCCGACCATCGAACTTCCCCACCTGCAGCATCTTGTGCAGCGGCCCCGACAGTTCTGCATACATCCGGACGTAGCCCGAAAAGTAGTTGCAGAACCCCATGAAGGATCGGAGTTCGCTGATGGTCTGGGGCTTCTCCCAGTGGTGCAGGGACGCCAGCTTCCCAGGCATGTGACGGCGTTGCCCGTGACCAACCACGTGACCCGCGAACTCCACTTCCTTCACGAAGAGTGAGGCTTTGGTGGGCTTGCACACCATGTTGTGCTTGTCCAACTCGCTGAGCACTCGGCGCAGATCCTTCTCATGCGCGTCGATGAGCTCGTCCTCAGTCATGTTCTCCGTGCCGGACCCGATGATGACGTCATCCACGAAGGGATCGGCACAGTCCCGGACAGGACCGAGTAGGTCCTCCATCATGCGCTGGAAAGCGGCGTTGCCATTCTTGGCACCCATAGGCACCACTTTCCACTGCATGGGCCCCAGCGGCGTCGACATCGCTGTGCAGGGCCTGGAGTCCGGGTGTAGCGGCATCTGCTGGTAACCAAGTTTCAGGTCTAACACCGTGAAGATCCGCTTTTTCTGTTGCTTTTGGAGGATGGAGTCGATCAGGGGAAGCGAGTACGAGTCGTGCTCGGTCTGCTCGTTCAAACCTCTGTAATCAACCAGCAACCTCCACTCGCCCTTCTCCTTCTTGGGCACCATGAAGGCTGGGCTGGCCCACTCACTGTCGGAGGGTTCGATCCATCCCCGCTCAATGAACTCGGCCAACAGCTTCCTCATGGCCTCGGCCCGATCGCCCTGAAGTTGGTACTCCCGATGACGATAGATCTTCGGGTTCGGCTTCAGCTTGATCTTCGCTGTACCAAACCTCCCACGATCTGGAGGGTTCTTGTTGGCGACGCCACTGAATAGCCGCGGATAGGCCTTGATCAGCCTCTCCTTCAGCTCGGCGACCTTCGGGTCCTCCTGGGCCTGTTCAGCCGCTTGCTTCGGTATGGATACAACCGACCGCACTGCGGTATAGGCCTCTTCTGGGTCCGATTCCGACTTCTCCTCGTCCGATATGCCGTCTTCATCGTCGTGGGGAGCTCTTCCCACCGATAATCTTCGGAAATTTGCGGCCTCGGGCTGGTGACTGTCGCTATCGGCACCCATTCTTGGAAAATCCCATGTTGGTGGGTCCGACCCAACCGGACCATCGTATTGGTCCGCGATGTGATCCATGACCCTCGCCACGAACTCGTCCTTCTCGTACTTGCCGGTGACCAACATCTTGTCATCCCACCAATGCGGAGATGTGACCATGGCCCGCCTCTTCTTGGCTGCCACACGGTCGTGCATCCCCATCCGCATGTAGTTGACGACGTCGTCGATTTCGGCGTGGGACAGGACGTCAATGCCATCAATAGGCTGATCCGTCCCCTCCTTGGGCTCAAACATGACCTTCATGGGCACCGCCTTCACCCTACGGATGAATGCTTCATCACCCGTGGGCTGGGCTTGCGCCCCATCCACCAGGAAAGCCTTGGTACCCCACGCTTGACCCGGGGAGGGCATTGATACACCCTTGACGTCGATGAACAACTCCTCCTCTGGCCCGAATGACATCTCGTTCAGGGTGATGGAGTCCAGCGTCGACTTGAGACCCTCCAGCGGACATGGGGTGGATCCTATGCCGGTTATGACCAGGATCCCCTTCGCCACCGTACGTCTGGTATTGTCCAGGGAGCCATGCCAATACATGGGTCCCCACTCCTTCAAACCCCAATGCCTATGCCAGGCTGAGTCTCCTCGATGCCAATGCCTCCTACACTTCCGCAAAAGTGGGGCATCCCGGGAAGCGAAGACGTCCGTCTCGGGCGCTTCGGCTCCCAGCGTCTGGATCATCCTGTCGTACACCTGCGGCGCCATTCCATACTCCGTGAGCTGAACTCCGCGGTCTCCTCTGGACTTGGCACCCACAGCTTGCACCGCCCGGACGATCCGATCCTCTTCCTCAGCATTCCATTGGGATGATCCGCATGCATAGTCCGTGGACAGCCATGTGAGGCATTCATCATCCTCCCGGACCAGCGTTGCACGATGGGGAAGGGCTCCAATGGCGTTTGCCACCATGAAGTCATACCCCATGATCATATCCCAATCGGTAATGTCGGCCACATAGAAGTTCCCGGATAGAGTGCTTCTCCTCCCCTGATCAGGGCGGTTCAAGCGCTCATGCTCCCTGAATTCCATACTGATGG
Source organism: Eutreptiella sp. 'Long Island Sound 2002' (assembly GCA_964036045.1). Classification (NCBI taxonomy): domain Eukaryota; phylum Euglenozoa; class Euglenophyceae; order Eutreptiales; family Eutreptiaceae; genus Eutreptiella; species Eutreptiella sp. 'Long Island Sound 2002'. The sequence continues at coordinate 11,836,474 of OZ038383.1, forward strand.
TGGCCTCATGGGTGCCTCCACCCATAATCTCTCCGTTGGCGACCTTCAGGCGGACCGGTCTCCGGCTGGGCTGCAGGAGTTCCTCCTCGAACAACCCTCTCCGGACCAGGCTCACCTGGGCACCCGTATCCACTAACACATCCACCACCTTCTCCTCTCGTCCGCACCGTACTCGCACTTTCAAGTGCAACTGCCGCTCGTCGCCATGAGGTGTATGGACGACTCTCACGGCATGCAACTCTAGCACGTCTGGGTGCATCAGGACTTCGAGGGTATGGTCACGGATGGTGTAGATCTTGGGTTGGTCCTGCCCGTCCACGGGGCTCTCCGTGGTCGCTCCTTCCTTCTTGCCATGTCCCGTACCCACATGTACTTCCCTTGGCAGGCCGCTCCAGGTGTTGGGAGTGGCAAAACTCAGTGGTTTTGGCTCTTCTGGAGCCTTCTTCGGTACCCGATGTGCCTTCGCTTTCTCTGGGATTCCACTGATTTTCGGAGGAGAGACCTCCGAGCTCCCACTCCCGTGGGGGCTCCTCTAGACTTGGCTTCCCGCAGCCCCTTCCGGCTGCGATCCGCCAGGACTTTGTCCACCACGTTGCTGGGCTTTGAGTTCCTCCAACGTCCTCCACATGTTCTCAGCAACCTCCTCGATCGACCTCACTCGTCGGTCCTGGCCAGGTCCACCACCATAGCCTCTTCCTCCGCCTTTTCCTTGGCCTTTGCCTTGGCCTTTTCCCCCATCTCCGCCCTTCGCCTTCCAATCGGAAATCCGCTGCTCCTTGGGCTTCTTCTCGGGGTGGGCGGCGAAGTAGGCCTTCTTGTCCGCCTCGTACACCTTGCACTGACGGTGGTCGTGTGCATGGTTGTTTTCCTTGCCATAACAGACCCAGCACCCGTCGTGCTGAGACCTGTACTCTCGGAACGAGAGCGGTGGGTTCCCGATCCTCCTTGGTCCTTCTCTGTTCTTCCTGGGTCCCACCTGGCTCCATCTGGACCGATCCTGCCCATGGTTCTTCACGTTGTGCGCCACGAACGCGAAGAAATGGGCCTCCTCGTGATCCTCCCGGGACCAGTGGTCTTGGCCACTTCCACTACCATCCTCCGCAGAGTTGGCCGTGTCCTCCTGGATCTCCCGATGGTGGCGGTCTTCTCGGTGGCCTCGTTGTCCATGACCATGTCGATCCTGCACGTGGGCCTCGTTCTTCGCATTGAGCTTCAACTCCACCGTGATGTACTTCACGATCTCGTCCAGGCTCATGCGGGCGAAGATGACCTGCATCCTCAGCGGCTCCCCGCGCCTCCACTCCACGTTATTGAGGCGCAGCAACCTTTGCCCCATGGAGTCTCCAAACACCTCCACGTACACGGCGTTCTTCAGTCCCAACATCCGGTTGGGTTCGCCCAGGTTCCTCCTGAAGAACTCCATGATACCCGAATGGGTATCCTCCGCCGCCATGATCCGCACCGCCACCCGCTTCTTGGCGCGCTTATTCTCCTCGTCCTCCACTCGCCTCTTCCAGTTGCTGGGGAGGACGTCCTTCAGCAAGTGGCGGATTTCACTGGCCTCGTTCCAGTCTTCCACCAGCTTGAGGCATCTGCGGTACTTCCGCAGATACCGGTTCCACTCCCGGACCCGCAACTCACCGCGGTCCGACGGCAGTGGAATGGACCACAGGTCCTCCAGCTTCTGATTTGGAGCGTCCACCCGCTTCTCATCCTCCAACCACTGGAGGCAGGCCTGCTCCGTACGGATCAGTCCTTCCCGGATCTGATCCCGCAGCTCCTCCTTCAGGTCCTGCGCCAGCCGGTGTGGGAATGTCCGGCATACCCACTTGTCCCGCGGCGCTCCCCGCATCTCGCCGACGACCTCCTCGGCGAAGTCCTCCCAGTCCAGGATGAAGTCATCCAGGTTGGACGGGTTCCCGTCGTAATAGGGGATTTTGATTCCCCTGAGGTCGTCAATCCTGATGGCGTCTCCGACGTCTCCAGCCACCACTCCACCGAGACGGATACCACCTGTGGCCGGGGGGTGTGAGTACACTCCCCGTACATCCCTCTCCTCCATGGAGTGCGGTCCAGTTGGGCCTGAACCCATGGGGTTTGGAATGCGGGAAGGATTTGCTCCATCGGCCGTCCATATCCCCGTATTGGGGTCCTTCGCCCACAGGTTTCCGCCTGGATGACCTCGACCATGTCCGTCGGCGCTTCCCATGGTTCGCCCCTGCATGGTATGGTTCTCGATCTTCTCTTCCGCATAAACTACCATATTCGTCGTGATCGGTACATCCTGGGCGGCATGGGACATCTGTACCGTCAGGCTCCTCGGGTCCGTGGTTACGTGCCCTTCCCGCATGGACCCAGCCGGTGCCGTGTGTTCCCCGAGCATTGTGGATTCGCTGAACATGGGAACAAACGGCAGCGCACCCGGGTCAACACGCGGAGGCGCGTAGGGTGCCTCTGCAGGGCCGCCCATGGGTCTATCCATGGCGCTCCTGAGGGTCTTAACCCGCTCCACCAGCTCTGCCGCGGCCGGCTTTGCCGGGAGCTCCGGACCCGAGGCGAGGGGCTGTAGCTCCTCCAGCCTTTTCAGGCGTCCCGACATGTCCTCCACTAAGTGGAGGAGGCTGTCCACCACTTGCTGCTGCTTCTGCAGGGCCAGCTCCAGATTCTCCCGGTACCGGGCCTGATCCGCTCGCAGCTCCTCCATGTGGTTCTCCGCGGCCGACTGGTCGTCCAGGATCCCCGCGACGTCCTCCTCTAGACCGTCCTTGGCATTGTCCAGGCGGTCAAGGCGATGCACGATGGCGTCCATCCCCATCTTCGGGTACTTGCCCATGAGGAAGGACACGTGCTCGCAGTGGCACGCAGCGTGCTTTCCGCCGGACTCAGCGCAACCCGCGGTTCCCGGCACCTCAGACTCATCGCCCATGGGCGTATCGCCTATGGCGTCCGTCTCTGGTCCCGTGTGCCGGGGCACAGGTGCCGTCCGGGCCCTGGCTGGCCTCTCCAAGCCCTCGGCGTCGTGCTGCAGGGCGGGCTCGGGGGCCGTATGCGCCCTGGCGATCAGCGCGGGCGTCTCCGACTCCGAAGGTGGCTCGTAGGCTGTCCGATAGCCCTCGGAGTGCCCCTCGGATTCCCACAGCCTGACCGGGCTGGGATCCGTGTCCATAGCCCCGGCGTCCCTTGCCGCGGACTTGGGTGACTCGCGCTTCCGGTAGCGCCGGGCCCGTCCTCCACTGCTGCCTGAATGGCAGGCCTCATCAGAGTCCTCCGCGGCGGAGCGGAGGTTGCATGCCTTTCGGCAGCGACGCTCACACATGGAGACCAGGTCCTCCATGTCACGTCCTCCTCTTCCCGAATGTCGTACTTCTCTTCGGGCTTCAACTTCCGGAGTTCGCCATGCTCTTGAACGTCTCGGTTCTTCTATGGCTCCAATCTCCGGCGTGGTCTCCACGGAGTCCACAATACGCACCCGGGGCGTACTTGGGCAGGGCTCATAAGGGCCCAAGTCCCCGGGTCGGCGGTTGGTAGGGGCAGCAGGTAAGCCTCTGCTACCATAAAGAAGGTCCCTACCAGGACCGGCCCCCGCTGTGCCCCTTCCGCCTGTAACCCCTGCTGATTTACTCCGGATCAACGATTGCATTCCTCAATTTCCAGGGTCCAAATCCAAAACTATAGAAAACAAAATCCTCCTTCAACCCTGAATGGCAACCAGATCCCACAAATACAGCAATAAACCAATTCACAATCCAAATCAGGCTGCGGGCTTCCGTTCAGCACACCGGTCGTCTCACGGTGGCGGGCATGTACAAGAATTGCACCAAAGAGGAAAGCCCTGAAATTGGCATATGAACACAAATAAAGCAAAGTTGGGGAAAGATGGAAACTTATACAATCACAACCATAGACCCCTCATTCCCTGGACTCAAGACCTTCCCTTGACTCACCAGCATGATGCCCTGAACCCAGTCCAATAAGATGGTTAAATGCCATATGTCAAAAGTCATTACATAAACCCCAAAAATGTGTTCACTCCCAAGCCTCTAAATCCTAGCCCAATAGGGAAGGTGGCGTGTCATGGCCTAGAGTGGCACTCAGGACCATGCCCTACCCTGACATAACCTTGGTTGGACTTGGAGTCGAATGGGCTTAGAGAAATGACCTATGAGTTTGAACTCATAACATGCCAAAAAACTGCCAATTCACACCATATTGGCCATATATCACATATATGCTCAAAATTGAAGTTACTACTTATCCAAAGGCTCAAAGCATGCATGGAATCGAAGTCTAGTATTCATGGAGGATATAGACCAAAGGTCAATGCCCATGTACATCCCCACTTTACCCTCGAAACCCCTTCGGATATGGGCGCCACGCACTGCCCAAGTCAGCCCATGATCTTGAGACCAATTCTTGTAATCCTTCATGCGCCAAGCCAAACGGAGTACGCGATCCGGCATATGGTGGTGTTCAACTCCAAGGCATATGCCAACATATGAACAACATACCATGGTTCGACTCTCCATAGGCTTCTTGCTGTTTGCCGACCAGGTAAGTACACAAAATGCAAAAATGAGCAAAAATTGAGGTCAAAAACATGAAAATATGACCAAATACAAAGTTGTCATGATAGTATATCTCTATGCTCACCCATGATATCCGCTCATGATTCAATACACAAATGATTGGAACCATTTGCGAACAATTCCCCCACTTGGATCCCCAATCGGGCGCATGGAGATACCTTCGCCACTAATATCTACATGCCCGGACGGCAACAAGAAGCGGCACAAGGTACAACAAGTATGTTGAAAAAAAAAAAAAACACGAAACCGCCTTCCACGCCCTCTCTATAGGGGAAACGCAATGCGGAGAGGTATGTTATCGAAGACGCAGCGAGAAAAAAAAAACACGAGGGAGGAGACACAAACCACAACACGCAAAAAAAAAAAACAAAAAGGACCCTGCGCACGCTCTTTCTCAACAGGGGAAGAAAACATGATGAACGAAAGGACAGGTACGTGCTACGCATCACACATGCCACGCATCTCTGCTACGCATCTACAGGACCTCTTCTTCTGCCTTTTGAAACATGCCGACGACCGACGACGAGAACCAGCCAAGGTATGACACACCCCACCCCACCAACCACACACCGCGAGCACACGCACGCGCACGCACGACAGCCACACCGAGCGCGACCCCCCCCCCCCACGCCACCCACACCAACACGAAGGGCCACACAGCGCACACACACACACCAGGGCCAAGGGGAAGGGCACCCGGAAGACACACCCACCGCACCACCACACCACACCACCACCGGCAGCGAAACCCAGCCAGGAGTGGCGGGGAGTAGCACACAGGAACCTCCGCCAGGAGTGGCGAGGGACCAACCACACAAGCCACAAACCACACCAACCACACACGCCACCGCCGCACGCCACACGCCGCACACCACACACCGCATACCACGCACCACCGCCGACAGCGAAACCCAGCCAGGAGTGGCGGGGAACCGCGCCCGGGACCCTCCGCCAGGAGTGGCGAGGAACGCCCACCACCGCCGGCAGCGAAACCCAGCCAGGAGTGGCGGGGAGTAGCACACAGGAACCTCCGCCGGGAGTGGCGAGGAACCAACCACACCACACACCAGCCGCAGCCCCACCAGCACACCACCACCGCACACCACACACCACACACCACACACCACACACCACACACCACACACCACACACCACCTCCGCCAGCGGACCCCAGCCGGGAGACGCGGGGGACCACACACCACCACCGGCACCGAAACCCAGCCAGGAGTGGCGGGGAGTAGCACGCAGGAACCTCCGCCAGGAGTGGCGAGGGACCGACCGGGCCACACACCGCCGCCAACGGACCCCAGCCAGGAGTGGCGAGGACCGCCCACCACCACCAGCAACGAAACCCAGCCAGGAGTGGCGGGGAGTAGCACACAGGAACCTCCGCCAGGAGTGGCGAGGGACCAACAACCAACACACCACCGCCACACACCACACACCAACGCCGCCAGCGGACCCCAGCCAGGAGTGGCGGGGACCGCCCACCACCACCGGCAGCGAAACCCAGCCAGGAGTGGCGGGGAGTAGCACACAGGAACCTCCGCCAGGAGTGGCGAGGGACCAACCACACCACACACCACCCACAACCCCGCCAACACACCACCGCCGCACACCACACACCACACACCACGCACCACCACTGCCAGCAGGCCCCAGCCAGGAGTGGCGGGAAACCGCACACCACCACCGGCAGCAAAACCCAGCCAGGAGTGGCGGGGAGTAGCACACAGGAAACTCCGCCAGGGGTGGCGAGGGACCAACCACACCACACACCAACCACAACCCCACCACACACCGCCGCCGCCAGCGAACCCCAGCCAGGAGTGGCGGGAAACCGCGCCCAGGGCCCTCAGCCAGGAGTGGCGAGGACCGCCCACCGCCACCGGCATCGAAACCCAGCCAGGAGTGGCGGGGAGTAGAACACAGGAACCTCCGCCAGGAGTGGCGAGGGACCAACCACAGCCACAACCCCACCAACACACCACCGCCGCACACCACACACCACACACCACACACCACGCGCCACGCACCACCGCCGCCAGCAGGCCCCGGCCAGGAGTGGCGGGGAACCGCACACCACCACAGGCAGCGAAACCCAGCCAGGAGTGGCGGGGAGTAGCACACAGGAACCTCCGCCAGGAGTGGCGAGGGACCAAACACACCACACACCAGCCACAACCCCACCACACACCACCGCCGCCCGGAGACCTCAGCCAGGAGTGGCGAGGACCGCCCACCACCACCGGCAGCGAAACCCAACCAGGAGTGGCGGGGAGTAGCACACGGGAACCTCTGCCAGGAGTGGCGAGGGACCAACCGCACCACACACCAGCAACAACCCCACCAACACACCGCCACCGCTCACCACACACCACACACCACACACCACACACCACACGCCACTGCCGGCGGCGAAACCCCAGCCAGGAGTGGCGGGGAGCCGCACAACACCACAGGCAGCGAAACCCAGCCAGGAGTGGCGGGGAGTAGCACACAGGAACCTCCGCCAGAAGTGGCGAGGGACCAACCACACCACACACCCGCCACAACCCCACCAACACACCACCACCGCACACCACACACCACAAACCACGCACCACACACCAACACAGACACCACGCGCGCACGCACCGCGCCACAAACACACACACCGGCGGCGAACCACGACCAGAGGAGGGGGCGACACGCCCGCAAGCAACACAGCCAGGAACAGCGAACACCCCCCCCCCCCCCACCACCACCACCCCACCCCGGAGAGACGGGACACCAACCACCGCAAACCGCACAGCGAAAAGGGGGGCGGGACGAAAAGGGCCCACGGGGGGCGCCGGCGAGGGACCCAACCTCAGGGGTTTGGGGGCCCCCCCGGTGACCGTATCGGCCCCACCTGAGCACACGCAATAAGGTGGGATACGCCCGGGACCGTTGGTCAGCGGCCCGCGGTGGCACCGGCCTGGGGGGGTGACCAATGGGCCTGACCAAGAGCACTCCCCACGGCACGTACTGCGGTTCGGGCCCAGCGAGGGGCTGCGGGTAGGGCACACCTTCCATCGGGGCAGGCAATAGACGCGCCTGTCCCGCAAGGACTCCCCAGCGACCCACAGTGTACCCGACCCCGGTGTGGGGAACGGCTGGAGTACCTGGCTACGGAACAGGTCCATGGACGGCATCCGTACAACAGAGTTACACCCTGACGGGGAGTGCAAGCACCGGCTCCCCCACGGGGAAACACCAGGGAAAGGGACCCGAGCCGGCGACAAGGACCCCCCCCCACACACCACAGCCGGGAAGGCCCGGGCACGACACCGCCCCAAGCGACACGGAAAAGAGACAGAAGGAGGAGGGCACGCAAAGGGGACAGGAAGGGGACGCACCACCAACAGACCCCAGCCAAGGGGGGCGGGGAACCACACAGCCGAGACAGGGGGGCGGGCACGACACACAGCCCCCACACCAAACAGGGCCGCCAAACCACGCCCGCAAAGGCGAGGGCAGGCGCCCAAACGCACCACCAACACACCGCACACACGCCCGAGGGTGCACACAACACACACCCCCACAACCGCCACCGACACGAGCCCCACAAGCACACACCACACACCAAAGCGCAGGCGCCGCCCGCACCACACACACAACACACACAAACCCAAACAACAGGAACCCAGCAACCCGCAAGGGGGGCTGCAGGGCCGCCAGAAGCCGCTAGGACGCAAAGGAGGACCCACCAAGCCCGCAGCCAGGAGTGGCGAACGGCCACACCCAGTAACACCCGAACGGCCACGCCCAACACCAGGACCGGGCACTACGACACCCACACCAGCACCGCCACCAACGCCCAAACCGGACGCCACGACACCCTCACCAGCGGACACACCCGAAACCAGCGGAAGCACCATCGGCAACACCAGCGACCCCAGCACCCACCAAAACACTAGGACAAGGGACACCCTCACCAACAACAAACCAACACAAAAAGCCACCCAACACTGCCCAACGACCGCACCCCGCCGATCCGGTCCCCCACCGGCTCGCACCCAGAACCACCGCCACCGGCATCCACGCCATCGGAAACACCAACACCGCCAAAAATCAAGCCAGCACAACACCCTCACCAACACCGTCACCGCCGGCACCAACGCCTACGACACCTACGCATGCCACCGCCGGTTCCAGCACCTACATCACCCAAGCCAACGGCATCAAGCACACCATCGCCGGCAACACCCCACCATCAGCGTCGCCACCAGCAACCTCTGCCACCGGAGGACACCGAAACCACCACAGCCGGTGAGCCAACAAACCACCAAGCCCCGGCCAGGGGAAGCGAGGGCACGCGCCCGGAACCACCATGCAATCCCCGGCGACACCCACACCACCGGCGTTGCCAACACCACCCTCACCCACGACACCACGCGGAGCAACACCTACGCCACCTACACCAACAGCAGCACCAGTAGACCACACCACCTACTGCACACCCCCCCAGACAGAGCCACAGAAACCGACCACCGCCCTGAACGCAAGCCGCGGACCACCCACACACAGACCCACGCCAACCACCACCAGCATCAGCAGCGTCCGAGACGCCGAGAACCATAGCGACGCCCACAACGACCTCACCACCGGCATCACCGACACCGACACCGGCAGTACGGCCTCAGCACCGACAAACCAGGGCGTCAACGGCAATCGCCACGGCAACACCGCCCGGTACGACACCATCGGCATCAACAACACCGGGGGAGCCAACACACAGGCCAGCGACACCCATGGGTACCTCCACCAGGAGTGGCGAGGTCCCACCCCCGCCGTCAGAACACCACCATCCACCAGGGCAACACCCGCAGCGCCCACATCGGCCACAGCTCCACCGGCGGCGCCCTCGCCAGCACCGTCACCAACACCGCGACGGCCGGCCACGAGTGGCACGCCCGGAACCGCCGACCACCCAAACACAGGCCGCGCCCAGCACCAACACCAACAACCCCCACGCCAACAGACCACCACAACACACGCCAACCACCAAGTAACACATAAGGCACCCTCGCCTTCGGCAACACCAACGCCACCAACACCCACGGCACTATCCACACCACCACCAACCCCACCAACGACGGGCCGAGGTGCCGTCACCTACAACGCCCCCAACACCACCACCACGGCCCCGCCACCTAGGGCAACCCCACCAACGGCGTCACCAAGGACGCCAGCACGGCTGGCGAACGAACGCCACCGAGCCCGCAGCCAGGAGAGGCGAACGCCCACACCCAGCAACACCCGAACGGCCACGCCCAGACCCAGGGCCAGGAACTGCGACACCCACACCTGCACCGCCGCCAACACCCAAACCGAACACCACAACACCCTCACCAACGGGGACGCCCGGAACCAACAACGGACCAACACAAGAAACCACCCAGCGGCCAAGTTACACCCAAGGCGTTCCAACCGCGCCACCCACCGGCCCGCACCCAGAACCACCACCAGCACCAGCAACAGCCACTGACAACCCACACACAGACCCACACCAACCACCAGCAGCATCAACAACATCAGCGACACCGTGAACCATAGCAGCGCCCGCAACGACCTCAGCACCGGCACCAACGACGGCGCCACCGGCAGTGCGACCTCACCGACAGCAACCCGGAGCATCCCCCATCCCGCATCCCGGTGAGACACCATCGGCAGCAAGGACACCGAGGGGGCCAAGGCCAACCCACCAGCCAACGACGCACGTGGGAACCTCCGCCAGGAGTGGCGAGGTCCCCCCTCCGCCGTCAGAACACCGCCAGGGCAGCACTTACAACACCCTACAACGCCAACACACACAGCTCCCCCGGCAGCACCCCCACCAACGCCAACACCGGCACCACCGACAGCGGCAACACGGCGACACCACCACCCAACCGCAGCAAGGTCACCCTAAACCGCAACCGCAGCAACACCTGTCACTACGGACCCACGGACAGCCGACACCACCAGGACTACAGACCGGCCAAACACCAGCCACGAATGGCACGCCCGGAACCACCGAACACCGGCACACAGGCCACCGGACCACCGCGAGACACACCACCGCCAACCCCACCAACGACGAACCGAGGTACCGTCACCCACAACACCCCTAACACCACCACCACGACCCCGGCACAGAGTAACACCTAGGGCGCCCCCATCGACGACACCACCAAGGACGCCACCACGGCTGGCGAACAAACGCCACCAGCGCCGCCCACCAGGCCCCCAACCAAGGGTAGAAACAACAACGCCACACGCCATCGCACCCACCGCATCGAAATCACCCGGAGCAACGTCAACATCAACCAGGGGTCCCCACCACCCACCCAAGCAGCACAAAACACCACAGCAACACCACCACACCCTCGCCACCAGCGACACCACCGCCAGCACCCTCCGCCAGGAATGGCGAGGAGAAGGCCCAACAGCGCGGACCCACCCAACGTCCCCGGCACCCTCACCATCGGACCGTCACCACCGGCGCCGACCCCCAACACACCACCGTCACCAACGCCACCGACCCCGGACGCAAAAATCACACAGCCCGCACACACGGCACCAGCCAGAGCAACGCCGACACCACTCCCGGCCAACTCACACGAACACCACCGGAAGCACCACCGTCGACCGAACGCCACGGCGACCCCAGGGTACGAGTCCCCCCCACCATCTGCACGGCCAGCGACACCGTCACCGGCACCAACCGGAACACCGACAACGACAGCCTCACCAACAACCGACACCCCCCTACCGCTGCCACCCACCAGTCACGCCACCCGCCGTCAAAGCCACCCACCAATGCCGCACCCCGAACCACACTTACACCCGAAACCGGCACCAGCACGCCCGGCCGAACCGTCAATGGCACCACCGCCATGGCACCGCCTACGCTCACCACCGCCACCACCACCCCACGCGAGACCAGGAACCCCCGGCGTCGCCAACGGCCTCAACGAGCACCGACACCACCAACACCACCACCGCCGGACAGGGACTACCCACAAACCAGGAACATCTCCACCACCAACAACCAATACACCACCCGCGGCACCCCACCATCGCCGACACCACCACGGCACCCATCACACCTCCACCACCGGAGGCGACGTGGGCCACACCACCCGTCAACTACAGCACCCTCGCCACCACCGCCACATCCGGCCCACAAACGTTACCGCCGACAACACCACATACGCCCATACGTCACCCACGCCATGCTCACCGACCATCACCTCGTCATCAGAGACACCAACACCACCGGCGACGACGACAGCGACAACAGCTGACCCACCAGCAAACCACCATCAACCATAGCCCAGCACCAGCTTCATCTACTCTAATGTCCATACCACCCTCGCCAACAGCGCCGCCACCGACACAATCATCCACTCCGGCGCCCACACCACCCTCACCACCAACATCACCAACACCACCACCCCCAAGGTCAGGGCCCGCGGGAAACAGAACGGCAGAGCGAGCACGCCACCACCCGCACGCGTCGCCCACCCTATCGTACACCGCTCCGCAACACGCCCCCCCCCGCTTCCCCTGACAGGGCGTGCGCTCCAGCCCACTGCTGGGAAGACGACTTCGGCATCCTCCCGGCCATCCGACACCTACTGGCAGCCACGGCCCCGCGCCCACAAGCCCACCAGCAACCCACGGAACCGCAAGAGCCCGACCACCCCATGCCACCACGCTCCATATCCCCCGCGTCCACCGCAGACCGGAACGCGGAACACCAGCGAGAGGAGCCCGACCCCGGCCGCGCCGCCACGCCCCCACCGCCCCCCCCCCCAAAGGACATCTACGCCACGCTGGCCAGCACCCTAGCCCCCATGGACACCGAGCAGTACTACCAGTCCGTCCAACGAGACCTCCCTGAGGACCACGCGACCCTCCAGGGGTGGAAGCAGGAGAAAAGGTACGACACCGAGTGGGGCACAGAGGAAGACCTTCTCTGGGACGACACCTGGAAAGGCACCGCGGACGCCTTCCTGGAGGCAGCAGCCGAAACCTACCCCCGCCCGCCCGGGGACACCAGACACGGCCTCCACGCCCTCCAAGCGTTCCACAGCTGGAAACACCGCCACACCGTCACCCTCCACCCCCTCGACCACAATCCGCACCGATGGACACCAGAAGACGACGCCACAGCCACCATCACCGTACAGCAAAGCCCCGAGAACCCGGAGGAATACCACATCACCTGGGACGATCCGGCACCCCACCCCCCCGCCTCCCCAACCCTCCCAGATGTCTTCGCCGCCATCAGTGCAGAGCTCCAGGAGGCCAAAGCCCCCCAGCAACTGGACGAAGACATGCCCCAGGCACCATCACCATCAACCACACAAGACCAACCCCGCACAGAGCCCCTCACCCACCCCATCACCACAATGGAGCTCCCCCCACAACACCGCACCACCCCAGACCGAAACGGGTTTCGAGACCTGCCGCGGGAATGGGCGGTCCACAACGGCACACTCCGATGGGACGAAATCACACCGGGCCTCCAGGCCATCCGCCTCCACTCAATCGCAGAGCCCACCACCACCTGGGCACTACCGACGGACCGCCACCACCTCCTCCTCACCGTCCAAGGCGATGCCACGATCACACCCACGGAAGGAGACCCCGTAACAGCAGCCCCCGCCCACGCCGTCCACATACCCCCGCAAGCATCGTCGGCACCTATGACGGTGCATCCAGGCCCCACCCCTTGGCAGGCCATCGTCATCACCTACCCCGCCCCCAATGACCACACACATACCTGGCAGCAACGATGGGAGGACATCCGAGGGGACCTCCTCCAAGAACACCTAGGGCTCACACGCACCCACCACACCCTACAACCGATACGAGGAGTAGGCCAAGCGTCACACGGCATACACGCCCCGGGAGTATGGGCCTACGCCACACCCATAAACCCACAAGCAGCGGAGGACATCAAGACCGCCCTATCCATCCAGCAAGCCCAGACCCAAACCCCGCACCGCAACACCCAACGAGGCTACACAATTTGGTGGGCGTACCAAGACCATGACACCCTCACCCCCCAACCGGGGGCCCCCCCTCTAGACACCAACACCACCGCCCTCCTCCAAGCCGCAACAGCGGCAGCCACACAGGTAGGGGCCCCGGAAACCTGGGGCCCACAATACCTGGTCGAAACCAAAGTGGCGCCCCACGCGAAGGGCTAAGACAAGCCCCCAACACCGAAGCCGCTCTACCCCCCGCTCAAGCTAGACCCGACGGAGCACACCCCCCAGGATGAATGGGCGACCCACTACATCATCCCCCACACCACCACCCGCAAGAACGACGCCGCCAAGATCACCGTCACCCGCCACCCCCCCCACACCACACAGGTGTATGAGCTGACGGCCCCCAACGTCCTCGTCACCCGTCACCGACACCACGAGCGATACATCATACAGGCGGAAGGGGCCGCCGCGACCACCCTGTACACATGGGCAACACGGGGGGACCTCCCACACCCCACCCTCCACCACGCCCCCTCCTGGCCCACCCCCTTCCACACAGCGGACCGCCCCAACAAGAAGCCCAAACACACGGGTGTGCACACCCACGCCCAGGAGGCCCAGCACCGACACGAAGCGAGGCGCAAGGCCCGCACCCTCCACGACGACCACACCATCCCCCGCATCGGCGCCCCCCCCGCCAGGGTATCAGATACCACCCACAACCGCACGATCACAGGCATCACCACGGACTGCCTGAACCCAGCGGCGTCGCGGGCAGACGCCGTATGGATCAGCGAAGGGCGCTCCCACACACGGGCGGTGGCGCGCCTCCACAACATCCAACCCCACAAACTCCAGCGCGCCGTTGGACCCTTCGCCGTACACGTCACCCCGTACGGCATCGACCACCCCCGGTGTGAGCACCATGACCCGCCCTGCTCCACCCCATGCACCTCGCCCCTGCGCCAACCGCTGCCGGCCCCCACCATCACGGGCAACATGTACCTGGGCACCGTACCGGGAGACCCGGGCATATACATCCTGCCCAACAGGTCCAGGGAACACGCCATCCCCCTCCACTGTGTGGAATCCCTCGCCCTGGGACCACCCCCACCAAAACACCAACACCAACACATCCCGGGGGACAAACGGACACAGGCCCCAGACGGGGGAAAAAAGGCCCACCAACGCGCCCTGGCCCACATCACCCTCCACCCCGCAGCCCACCTACCAAAGGACTTCGGCACGGAGCGCCACATCGTCCTGGAGGGCCAAGCCCACCACATCATCACCGCCGCCCTGTACACCCTCGCCGCCCACGAACCCCACTGGGACCCCACAACCATCCCAGCAATGCCCCCACCGCCCCAAGGCCCCAACGATCCCGTCACCCCCTTCCACATCGATCAACTCCTAAACCGCAAGGCCCCCCCGCACCTCCACCCCTCCAGGATACCACTAGCCATTGCATCGTGGGACACCCTGGACACCCCCCCCCAACAACCCGCCATCCACATCCTCAAAGCGGACACCCAATGGTGGGTCCTCCACTGGGCACACGGAGTCCTCATGGCGGCCCAGGCCTATACCCCGGAAATGGACCCGGAAGACCCCCCACGGGGCCAGCAGCGACTCCTCCAAGCCACCACCCTCACAGGCCGCGAAGGCGCCCCCTGGGAAGCCCTCCACACAGCACTCTACTGGGCTCAAGGCTCCCCCAACGGCCCGGACACACCGGAACCCACAGAGGCCTGGGTCAGGCAGGCCAAGGCCATGAGGAACTACCACCTACACCACCCCTTCGACGACAGCCCCGCCGCACTGCCATGGCCAACAGATCCCCCGGAGACCGTACGCAAGCTCGCCGACATCGTACGCAGCCACGCGAAAGCGAAAATGCAAACACCGGCAGAACCCCCACTGAGGGATCCAGACCAGCAAGCAACGCACCCCTTCTTCCAACCCCATGCCCCCCCAGCCCCGCCACCTCCAGTCCCACCCAAGCGAACGAGACGACAAAAGGGCGCACCCGCCCCCAGCCAAGCCGGAAAAGCAGCAACCTCCCGACCCCCCGCATCCCACCCGACCCACCCGACGAACCCAGACCAAGCATCCTCGTCATCCTCCCTACCACCACTACCACCGCCCCACCCGGACCAGGCATCCTCATCATCCTCCCTCCCGCCACCAGCACAGGCCCCGCCCAAAGCGTACCCAGGGTTCGAAAAAGGTGCGAAGGTCCAGCAGCCCTTTCGCAACGACCACACAGGCGACTGGATCTGGTGTGAGGGCACGATCCAGTACCGCCTCAAGGGACCGGGGGACAACGGGGGGCCACAGATCCGGGTAATCTGGCACCGCCAAAAGGAGCTAGACCAAGGCAACAGCGCCCCGGACAAACCACTCGGCGACACCCTGGAACTCACCAGCGCCCACCCCATCCGGCTCCGCACCGAAGAGAACAAGGCCCACACAGGCACCAAATACACTGGGGAGCTCCCCCCGGAGTGGAGCCAAGGCCTCCCCCCGCCGCGCCTACCCAAACGCCCAGAAACCGGCAAAAAGTCCCCAACCCCCAGTCCCCCTCCCTGACGGGGCAAGGGCCGAGGGCACAAGCCTCCACAGCCCCGGCCCGCCCCGTCAACCTCCTCGACCTCAACCACCCGGCCGTCACATACTCCAAGGACGCCACAACCGCCCTCCAAGAGCTCCCGATGGCACAGGGGCCGGGGTGGGTCCCCAACCTCCTCACCTTCCAGGAACAAGGCCTACAGCGTGACGACCCCCCGGAAACCACCCCCATATATACCCCGGACCAGAAAGCGTACAAATGCTACTGGCACAAGGGGACCCCCCTATACGCCCAAACCGGCATCCACGTCCACCTCGTCCACCACCTCAGCGTCCCAGGGAGGCTAGGTGTCTATGAGGTCGTCGGGGACGGATGGCAACTCAACGTCATCAACACCCACGTCCCCTTCGGCGAAGCCACGGAACCCTTCCTCCAGGCCCTGGCCGAGGCGTACCGCCAAATGGCCATGCTCGCCCCCACAGTCATCATCGGCGACATGAACGCCGCCCCCACCCCAGCGGACCGAGGAGGACAGGCCACACCCCAGGACCAAGCAGTCCGCGACACCATCGAAATGCTGGGGCTCGTGGACCTAACAGCCAGCCTCGAAGGCCAACCATCCCACTTCCCCCACCAAACGGATGCCGCCCCATCCCGCATCGACGTATGCTATGGCGACCCCACCACCATCATCCGAGCGGAGGCCCGATATGGACCCCTCCCGCTGGGACCCACAGGCCATAGCCCCCTGCACATCCGCCTCACCATCCCCAACCTTCCCCCCAGCCCCCCAGAAGATGCGGACCAAGGCCTACCACCCCCCCTGAAGATGCCCCCGCTGCATGACAAGCATGCCTGGTCCCAATATCACAGGGCCATAGACCGCGCCCGGCGCATCCAACCAGACCCCACCGACCTACTCACAGCCATGCGCACGGCCGCCGTCGCCTGCGGCTTCCAGCAACACCCCCACACAGACGACGACCAACCACCCACGGCCCTGGGGGACATGCTCCATGACCTCTGGCATGCGAAGCAACAACTGGCGACCCTCCTCCACACCGACACCCCCCAAACCCGCCGCCAGATACACCACTGCAGGACACAGATAGCCCAAATCAGGGCGGACCTGCAGCGGTGGCACATCCACAGGCAACAGCGCATCGCCCAGGAACACGAACGGTATGCGCAACACGAACTCCCCTACAAGGCCATCCGCCACCTCAACGACGCCATGACCGATAACGGCCACCGCACCATCACCACGGTCCGGCAGGAGGACGGCTCCCTCACCAACGACCCAGCCACAGTGCTCCAAGCCACCCAAGACAGCTTCCTCCGGCAACACTCCCCCACCCAAGACACACTGGACCCGGACACCCAGGCCAAAATCGACCGCCTCCCTCGGGTCTTCAACCACGCCCAGAGGAGGCACCTGGAAAAACGCCCCTTCACCATCCACGAAGTCCGGAAGGCCATCCACAGTCTCCGGCAACACAAAACCCCAGGCTACAACAGCCTCCCTGCAGAGGCATACTACCACCTCCCCGCCCACCTCCTCTGCGTCCTCGCCCACCGCCTCTGGGACATCGTCACGGGGCGGACCCCCCTGCCACCAGACTGGGCAAACGTTGTCCGCCCCCTCTACAAAAAAGGGGACTGGGCGAACCCGGACAACTGGCGCCCCATAGTCTGTGCGGTCACGGAGGTCAAAATCGTCTGGACCATCCTCCTGCGCCGCATCCGCCCCCACCTGGACCCCCACATACCAGCGAGCCTCTGGGGGGCCATCCCAGGCCGCTCCCCACACGAGGCCATCTTCCTCCAGGACACCATCGCGGACATGGACCCGGTGGACCTCATCATCGCCTCCCTCGACGTCAAGGGAGCCTTCCCGAACACCCCCTGGCTCCTTCTAGAAGCGGTGTGGAAACGCCTAGGCCTCCCCTTCTACAACTTCACCTCCGACTACATCCGCACCCGCAAATACACGGTCCGCACAGGAGCAGGCCTCACTCCCTTCCTGGAGCCAGGCAGCGGGGCCCCCCAAGGGGGAGCAGAGGGCCCCTTCCTGTACCTTCTAGTGACGCTCCCCCTGGCCCTCGCAATCGAGCAGGATTACCCGGCCTACGCACCCTACCCCCTCCTCTCCCCCCTGGTCGGCTTCGCGGACGACACCAACCTCACCGTCGCGCACACCCCACACGACCCCCATGCCCCGGACCCCGGACCAACGGTCACCCAACAGGCCAACGACTTACTGGACGTGACCGTCTCCTACCTCTCCCACAACAACCTCATCGTCCACCCCACAAAGTCAGTGGCCATGATCAAGGGGTCTGCCACACCTCCCACCCTGGGGCCACAAGGGCCCCCCATGCAAGTCGTGACGACCACCACCCACCTGGGGGTAGTCCAGGCCGCCAACCCTGAGGACGCCACCCTCCCTCCCAAGTTGCAGTCACACCTCGCCCATCTCCCCAGATATGCGTCCCCGACCACCAAGGCCCTCTCCCTGTCCCACCAGAGCCTGGCGTACTACCTCACCGGGGTCTTGAACGCCTCCATAGGCTTCCAAGCACTCCACCTAACACACCCCACCACCGCCCTCCAGCCGGCCACACGCGCCGTGACCAAGGCATGGGCAGCACACGGGGGCTGGCCCACCTCCATACCCACCCGCGCCATCCGAGCGGCATGGCCCCACTATGGAGACGCCATAGGGGACGAGGTGAAAGCGGCCTATACCAGACACACCGCCCTCCTCCTTCACCGCATGACCCACAACCACTCACCGGAGGTCCGCGAGGTCACCGCCATCCGCCTCCAAGCCGCACAACGGGCCCGCAACACATGCCCGCGCTGGGTACTCCACCAGACGGGCATGCCCACCAACATGAACACCCGCCTGTGGAACCACCTGCAGCTTCTGCTCCCATCCCCACACCACGCCATACTCACCAACCACACGTGCCCAGAGAAAGGGCCACTAGCGGTCCTCTGCGGGGACCTCCACCACCACCCCAAGGGCACCATCCACACCATAGACCTTGTTGGGGCCTCCATCACCGTAGTATACGTCACCCTCGCCCAAATGCGGGGTCCTGCACCACAGCGGGGCACACCACACCCCCTTTCTACAGCTTCCCGAATGGCCACAATACCGCCTCTTCCACCACTACCTCACACAGACGGCACGAACAGCGGGACACACTCTACCGGGCAGCAAAGACATGCGCACAGCCTACCGAGAATTCACAAAGCAACACCCGCGACCCATCCCAGAGACACCGCCTTACGCACCCACCGGATCGAAACACGAACCCGTCCCCCCAGTAACGGGCCCAGTCCCACCACTAACCCTGCTACTGGCCCCGAATGACGCCAAACCCACGCAGACCACCGTCATCCACCACGGGGCAAAATGGCGCATACCGAAACACCACATGACCGCCCGAGACCTACCAAAGGTCCCCCAAGATTCCCAGAGCATGCCACGCACATGTTGGGCCTGTGACCCCGAGGCACCAACCGCACCATGGCCCGTGCTACACCTCATAGCACGCCACCACACCCACCCCACGACCCACCTACCACCACAGGCCTACGCATGGATAGCCCCATGGTTCCACCGCACCGACACTAACCCCACGGTAGCATGGAACCCCGACCACGCGCCCAAATGGCTCTTCACCACTACACCCACATGCCCCCGCCCCGACCCGGCAGGGGTCGCCATCCGTTACAGCATGTACGAGCCAGGCAGAACGGGCAAACACGAGCACCCCTACTATCCACTCCACCACTCCTGCCACACACCGGAGCACCGAACACAAACCCTCACATGCCACGACCTAAACCCCGACACAGCCTACATCCTCCACTACATCTACTCCTACCTCACACAAGGACAGCCGGAGCAGGGACTCATAGCCCTGTCCCCCCAAGCGAAGCACATCATCTCTAAAGGAATAGGGGTGTACGCCACCTGCATCCTACAGCCCACAACCCCAGTAGCCCACCTCGCCACGGGCCTTGCCATATACGCCTACCTGCCCATGAACCCATGCCGCCTCCCACAACCATCACCGGCGGACCGGCTCTTCTTCACCGACGCCTCAGGCGAATCCGCCCTCACGCCCATCACCGGGGGGGCCACCCTGCAACTAACCCACACCGGGGGACACTACCACATGGACCACCACACGGGCCACACCACCTATGGGGCCTCTTCCCACGGGGAGCTAGGGGCCATGGCCGACGCCATCACCGAGGTCGCGGCCCACCTACCCGCCCACTCCCCGCACATCGTCTGGGTCTGGTTCGTGGTAGACGCCACTGTCGACACGCACCTGCTCCTCCGCATAGCAAGGCAACCACTTCACAAAGCAACCGCGACGAGCCTCGGCACCCAGGCACTGCTACTCTGGAAAGCCCTACGCAGCCTTCCCCCCTACGTCCAACTCCACATCGTGAAACAAGAGTCCCACAGGCACCAATACGGAAATGGTAAGGTCGACAACCAGGCAGTACACCAGCGCACAACACACCTACCAGCCCTCCAGATCCCTGACCTCGGCCGCAACCACACACACCTCCAACACGTGCCCCCTGTACCCGAGCCCCATCAGACCCCGGACTGGGTACCAGAGGACGCCCCCTATTCCTCCCACGACAGAGCGTACCACTACCCCAACCCCGTCCAACATCTCGCCCGCGTGCTCGGCGACGCAGACAGCCGGGCGCACATCCAGGAGCTCCAGGACAGACTGCAAGTCTCCCTCTACCACTCAGCGCTCCGCCCAGCAAACGTCCCAGCCCACCTCCAGAAACGACGCATCCAGCTCCTCAGGGAGCAACTGCCTTTCCTCACCAGGATCGCCAGATGGCTCGCCCGCAAGCACATCCACGTCCCCGACGAACACACCCGTTGCCCATGCGACCACACCACCCCGGAGGACTGGGAACACTTCAAGAAATGCCCCCTCCATACAGACAGGGACACCCTAGTGGGCTGGTCCCCGGCGGAAACCCTGCGACAACACGAAGGATGGCCAGCCCACAGCCACGCACACCAGGCCACCGAACACCTCTTCCGGGACCCCCTGATCAAAGAAGCCACCATGAGAGGGGCAGTGACACAGGCCCTGCACCGACACCTCACCAAACACACGGAAAGCCCCATGGAGGCAGCAGCACACCTCCAGCTAGAAGCGGTCCGCAGAGCGGCGGCCCAAATGGTACACCGCAAACACCTCCTGCTAACACACGCGGAACAACTCACCGACCCCACCACCAGGGAACACATGCAGCGTCTCATCCATTACCATGCCGTGCATGACCCAGACGTCCACTAACCCGCTCCGCGCCCCGCACGCGCCCCCCGTCTCCATCCACAGGTCTCCAAGGCACCACCACAGCGCCCCGAGACCCGTCTCGCACCCAAGAAGCCACCCGGCACCGCCGAGTCCGGCCGAACCCAGCCAGGGCCAACCATCCATCGACGTAGACCCCGGCAGCCCATCCAACCCACCCCCCCCGGACCCGGGGCAACCCCCCCTCACACCGGCCACCATCCGCGACCCCGACCTCCTCCGGGCGACCCTCCAAGACAGGGCCCCGACCACCCCCCTGGGCTGGTACCGCCTACAAGAGGACTGGACCAAGCTCACCGTCAAAGCCCTCCGGGACCTGACCACCCCAGGCAGCGGCCTCCACGAGACCGTAGTAGACCTCGTGCTCTGGCGAGCCCGCAAACACACCCGGGGCCAGCCCATCTGGATCCCCCCCATCGAGTGGGGCCAGGCCCTGACGCACGACACCGGCAGCAACGTCACGCGTCGAGGGACCGTGCGCCTACGGCGGGCCCAAGCGGAGACGGACCACCCAGCGGACCCGAACCACCCGGAGCAGTGGGAACAGGCCACCGCGCCCAACCGCGACACCGCCCTCCGCGCCGCCGGCCTCCGCACCCCGGACGACGACCCCCCCCCCCCACCTACAGACAGTGACCGGCCCCCGCCGGAGGTCTGGGTTACAGTCCTCGAGCGCGGCCACTACTACGTGATAGCCGCTATGGCTACGTCCCACGGCCCGCAATGGATCATCCAGGGGACAGACACCATGTTCGCCCCGGAGACCGCCCCACCAGGGGCAGTGGGGGACCCCACCACCCAGCACAGGATCCTCAGGGGTCTCCTCCAGCCAGGGGACACGCCCCCAGCCCGCGCCCTGGCCCAAATCACCTCAGGGAAGGCGGGCTACAACCTGGGATTGTCCATGCTCTGCCTAACCCACTGGAGCCAGCGCCACTGGCCACCCACGGGGACCGTGCCCTGGGTTTGGGCCATCCCCACCGCCCACACACAAGTCGAAGCAGGCCCGGACACACGACCAAACCCCCCCCCCAGGCCGCAGCAGTCCCTCACCTGCGGGTACCACGCCATCCACAGGGTCCTCAACCGCGCGGGTCTTAGCCCAAAGCTAGCATGCCCCCTTCCCACCACTGACCAAGAGGTCCACCAGATACGAACGCTCGTCTGCGAAATCCTTGCCGCGGCAGCAGAAGACGGCAAGCTTCTCCTCCAAACCGCCCGGCCTACAACTGCCCACGCAAGCGCGCAGCAAGCGGACACATACACCGGCACAGCACAACCCTCCGCACAATCCCCGCCCATGCCCCCCCCCTCTCGCTGCTCAACCGGAGACCCACACACGCCCACTATCGCGCGCACCCCCGGGCCCCGCGACACGGGCCTCCCCCACCCGCCCGAACACCAGCACACGCCCACCACACACCCACCCACCGGCCACCCTTCACCGCCCCCCACACTCGACAACCCACACACACCCGCCAAGGGGAGCCCCACGCCCCGCGGCACGCCCACCCCACCCAGTGGCCCGCCCACGCCCCCCACACACACCCCAGAGGACCCAGGCCCACCCCCCCCGGCCCCTGAATGCAGCCCACGCGAACTGTTCCCCCCCGCTGACACCAACCCACACGACCTCGCACATTGCAGGACCCGGGCCCAGCCGAGCCCAGAAAGAGAAGGCCGCAGCCCCGCGCCTCCCTCCCCCGCCGCAGCCGACCAGATCGGCCCGCCGGGCCGCCAGGTCACGACCGGGCCCCCCCAGCCGCCCGCCCCCAACCTACAACCCGGGGACATGCCCTCCATCCTCCCCGCCGTGGCCGCAGCAGAAGCCGCCGCCCGCAAGCCCGCCCGCATCACAGCCCAACCCGCGTCCACCACCTCCTCCTCGTCCTCAGCCTCGTCCACCTCCTCCACCTCATCCTCCGACCCCCCCCTCCCCGCCAAACTCATCCTCAAGGCCACGGCGAAAGCCAAAGCCGCGGCCGCACGCACCAACCCCCCAACCCCCACACAGGCGACTCAGGCACCCCGGCAACCCACCGGGACGACCCCCGACCCGGCATCGACGCCCTCACACCTCCGGACAGAGGTACTCCTCAACCTGGAACCGGACCCCAACCCCAAACCCGACCCCAAACCCAAACCGGACCCCAACCCCAAACCCAACCCCAAACCCAAGCCGGCGCCCACACGACCACACACAACACCGCATACGCAACGACGCAAAACCACCCGATACCACCCCCGCCCGGGCCCTCGCCCAAGCAAGGAACCCCCACCCACCACGACCCGCGCCCCCCTCCCGCCGGCACCCACCACCACCGCGGAGACGGCCACCCAGCACGACCCCGTCCAAACCCTCGTCAAAATCCCCGTCACCAAGCGCCCCGTCATCCATCCCCCACAAACCACCACCACCGCCGGCCAAACCGACCCAGGGACGTGGGACCCCTCAACCATCGTCACCGTCAAGCCCGGCCCCCAACCCTTCCCCTATGCCCACCACATAGTGCAGCCCCGGGGACTGCCCACGATGCCCAACCCCCCACCCCCACAAGGGGGACCGGAAAACCCACAAGGACTCCATGGGCCATACCCGCAACACCAACCCCACCACTACACACACCACCACCACCAGCAGCCCCACCACCACCACTACCAACACCACCCCCACCACTACCAATGCCCACCGCCCTACCCCACCGGGCCACAACCCCCCGTACACCAACAGCACCAGCGGACGGGATGGCAGCCGCCGAACGCCCCGCCCGCATACCCACCCCCCCCGTACCAGCCACCACCCCCGTACCAGCCGTACCCCCGCGGCCACCATCCGATGGCCGAAGGGGCCCCATGGACGACGGGGGACCTCCCCCCCCAACCAGCACCGCGTGACGCCCCGTACCCCTCCGGCCACCATCCGATGGCCGAAGGGGCCCCAAGGACGACGGGGGACCTCCCCCCCCAAGCGGCGCCGCGTGAGGCCCCCCAGAGGCCGCCGACGCTTCCGGACTGGCCCGACTCGAGCGACGAGGGCCGGTCCCGCAAGCGGCGGCGCTCCCGCTCCCCCCCCGCACGGCACACTCGCCCACGGCGCCCACACTCCCACCGCGCCTCAACCACCCACTCGCGCCGCTCCCGCTCCCCCAGGTACCACCACGACCCCCAGGGACCCCGCTCCCGTCGCTCCCGCTCCCCCGGGCACCACCACGAGCGCCACCGCCGCCCCATGTCCCCCTCCCCCTCCCCCCATCGGCCACCCAGCCCCCGCCACCGCCACTCCCGCTCCCCCCGACGCAGCCAGGCACGCCACTGCCGCCCCACGTCCACCTCCCCCTCCCCCCACACGCCCCGCCGGGCTCCCCGTTCCCCCCGCCACCCGTACCCATCCACCACCCCCAGCCCCCGCCACCACCACTCCCGCTCCCCCGGACGCCACCGAGCGCGCCACCGCCGCCCCATGTCCACCTCCCCCTCCCGCTCCCCCCTCCGCCCGTACCCGTCCTCCACCCCCAGCCCCCGCCGCCGCCGCTCCCGCTCCCCCAGGCACCGCCACCCCCGCCACCACCGCAGGTCCACGTCTTCCCCCCGCCGCTCCAGAACCCCAGGCACTGACCCCTCCCCCCCCCGGGCCCCCGCCTACCTCGCCTGGTGGTCTCCCTCGCTCTGCAGGAGCTCCGCCGCTGGGTGAAATGGGCCGGAGGAGCGGGAAGGCACGAAGGGGTGCACATGGTGCATACCTTCGAGGAGGTGCGCACCCGCACCCCCGCAAACCCCAACGAGGCCGCCCCGGAGGCCATCATGCCGCAAGCGGCATGGGAGGCCCTCCTCCGCGATGCGGTCCAGGGCCTCCGCCCCCCCTACACCCCCCAAGCCCTCCGCCAGTGGCTCCAGGCCACCCACCCCCAAGCCTGGGCCACCGGCGCCCCCTCCCCACCCCGCCCCTCCCACCACCACCACACCAGGAAGGGGCAGGACAAGGGCAAGGGAAGGGCAAGGGGCACCAAGGACCACACAGGCAAGAGGGCACGGAAGGGCCCCAAGTGAGGGCAGGCACACGCAGGGACAGGGCGCCGGAAGCGACACCACATGGGGGCAGGACACCACCCAAGAACCAGGAAGGAGCGGGAACGGTGACCAAGACACGGAGGAAAAGGGCACCACGACAGGTACCACGACCCACACCGACGGGGAGACCAGCGCCGCCCCACCCCCACCAAACACCCCAACACACACCACCGAAGCAAACATCGAACGCCATGCGGATCACACCAGCGCACGCCCACCGGCCACCGGAAACCACACGGAGAACGGAGGGCACACCTGCACGGGGAGAACGGGCCACACCCACAGAGGAGGCTGCAGGGAACACCGCCGCGCGGCACACCACCATGCCCTCACCGCCAACCGACGACCCCGACCACCACGAAGGCCAACTCACAGGCACCGGAAGAGGACGGAAGCACGGCCGCGGCACCCACGACTACGGACCGACACCCCCAGAGGACACGGGACCAAGGCACAGGCCCCCAGGGAGGGCAACCCCAAGGACCGTCACGCGACCACACCATGGGCTATAAGGGCCGGGCTGCGCTACCGTCGCGGTTTGACGCAGAGTATTGCTACGGGGGCTTGATCCCGGCTGGTCTCACGTCCGTGAGGGCGTCCGTCACCAACCTGTTGCGTCCAGTGGAGGAATGGCACTGCGGCGGCACACCGATCCCGTCCATGATGAATATCGAGCACCGCAAGGGGAAGCGAAAGGCTGTGATCGATCGCGAAGGCTTTGGTGCTACTGGACGGTGCCCCCTTCAAGGCCATCTCCGAGCGCCGTGAAGACTGGAAGTGCCAAGAATACTACCGGTGCCCCGGACCCCAGCAGTTCAGCACCGGAGATATGGACATCCCCCTGACCCTACAGTACGAGCTCATCCCTGCCGGCGGCACCGACCCGGACCCTGCCAGCGCAGCCGAGCTGCAGTGAAAGCCGTTCGCCACTCAAACAGCGTTCGGAAGCCACCTCCACCGTCCGACTCCTGATGTCTGTTTGTCTGCCTTGGAGAAGGAACGCCTTTCCTACACCCCGAGTACACCTGCCTGTCTGCGACGCCCGGTGAAGATTGAGTCCATGGGTGAGAGTCAGTGTGCACGCCCCAAGGACACCGTGATCATTCAGCAGAATTTCCCGAAGACCTAACCGACCCACACAGGCCAGGCTGACCTCCACTGACCCACCGCGGCACCACGCGAGACCACGGCACACCGCACCACAGCGCGCCACAGAGCAGCGCACCACAGCACGACGCGACGCGACGCGGCACAGAGCGGCACAACACGACACAACTGACCCTAACCTGAGGGACTAACCGAAGCCAGCCACCGCACACCCGGGAAGGCACCGCGCCACCACGCCACACACCAGCACCACAGGCCACACACGGGGCCACAGCGCGCCAGGCGACAACGGTGACGGACCACCCAGAAGATTACAGCCGGCACCGCGGAGGGGTAAGGACACGAGCAACCCCAGCCCCCTAACCCAAAACCACAAGCAGCCGCCTGGCGCAGCCGCCCAGCCGGCAGAGCCAGGACCTGACCCAGCAAGAAGGGGCGCCGAGCCCACCGTGTACAGAGCCCACCCGACCCATGGGGCCGGAACATGGCCACACAGAACGCAACTGAAGACAGCAGCCCGGAAGACAACACTGAATACAGGCCAGTGCGTGCGCCAGCCCAGGGAAGGCAGAGGGAGGAACAGGCAAGCCCCCCCAAAAAAAAAAAAAAAAGAGGGGGGAAGGGGAAAAGGCACGAAAACAGCCCACAGCCGCCCAACCACCCGCCAACACCACCACAGGCGGCCAGGCCCCCCCCCCAGGAGAAAAGAAAAAAAAAAAAAAGGGGGACCCCCGCAGAGGCACAGGGGAACCACCCACCCAAAACCGGCAACACCAAGCCAGTAACAGCGGACCACGGGGAAAGGGGACACGGAAAAAAAAAAAAAAAAAAAGAGAGCCACCAGCCCAGCCCGAAAGAAAGGGGATGGAGGGACAGGGACCACAAACCCCAGAAAAAAAAAAAAAGAAAAGAAAAAACCAAAGCGCAAAAAAAAAAACACACCCCGACAACCCAGCCAAGACGGACTGAGCACAGGCGAGACCCAGGCCCAGCACACACGCCCACACCGCGCGCCGGAACCGGAAACGGCGGGGGGCAAGCGGGGCGCCCAGGAAACCACACACGTCCCAAAAGCAGGCCGAAACCGAAGCCCAACCACGAACACCACAAATAGCCGACACTAGAGGGACAACACCACAAATCGAGCCCAAAAACACCCACCCAAGACCCCAGCCAGGACTGACGGGGTTAACAAAACCCGCACCCAACCGCCAACCGGATCCAAACACGAACACCACACAACAGTAGGAAACCCAGTGCCCACAGCCCGGGCACTGAGGCAGCCCGTGCCATGCAGGTGACCCGGCCAAACGAGATCCGGAGCCCGGGGGTAAGGCTGCATCCTAAGGCCTGCGCTGCTTTGGGACTCGAGGCGGAGCGTGCGACACCCAAGCGCCTCGGAACCCTAGTACCAGGAACGTGCATGCACGCCTTGGGAACGGGATACGCCAGGAAGTCCGGTGAACCCCTAGGGTTCCGCCCAAAGGAGGGGACGTGCGCAAGCGCGGGGGCACACCCTCCCGGCGAGACAAGCATGTCACGCTGGCGGCGATCAGCCCTCCCGGCGTAGCCCGGGGCCGCTTTGTTGGGGGCCAACAGTCAGGTCTAGCGGGAAGTAAGCCGCCTCCCCTCTTCACGCGCGAAGCCTCTTCCTGTTCGTCACAGGGGCGACGCCAGGGGGAACCATGGGGCGCCTCTCCACGACCGAGTGCACCTACCTACCTACCTACCTACATGCCCCATGAAAATGGGAGTGCACCCATGGATCTCTTTGTCAAACATACCATGAGCAATACATACGCGGTAGACTTAGTCTAGCGCTTTGAATTCCACAATTGGGACATGGGCAAAGCCCTTGTCACGTATGGCTCCCCATCTCTTCGGCGACACGAAGATATATAACATGGGCGTGAGCATATCAAGACAATACTACCAATATAACACATACCCTCAAAATGTGGCTCCCACCATGATATGCCATGTCCCTCCATGGACATAACTTCACGTCAAAAATACGTAGGAACCCAAGGAAAGTATCTATGCAACCCCAACACTCATGCAATACACTCGAAAGTCGCATTAAAATATTCGGTTGCACGGTCCAAGAGTGATATATCACTTTATACCCTCTTGACCCTTTTCCCTTGCTACACCGGGCATGTGTGCGCACCAAAGGCGTTTGATGCTTCCTAAATTAAGTTGAGACTAAGGCGCTTGCAACCGAACCTTCCTTCTTCTCTTTCCTCACACTCGCGCGTAGATATGGTCCTTCAAAGTGGTCCCACGATTCACTTTTGTTTCCCTTATATCTCCAAATCAAATGGGTGGCAAGCATAAGGGAAACCTGATTCGGGCATAGGGAAGAGAGTATGACCACTCGAAGAAATCCAAATCAAGTGCGGCGATGTCGAAGTCGAAAATCCGATTTCGACATCGCGAAAAATTCAGATTAAAATTTCGAGTGCTTATTTAGAAAATTGCGGAAGCAACGAACCCTTTGCTGATGAAATCTGACCCTTCAACGGAGTATCCGCCAAAATATCTGGAACTAACAGTTAACCAATCGGTTAACGCAAAATCGCGAGCCAACTGACAGTCGCCGATACATTGACCATCAGAACGAAAGGCTGAAAAATTACGGAAACATTACGATAATAAAACCCTGTTGATTCCTGATATTCCGATATATAAATCTCCGCTGGCGGCGCCTCGGTTCTGAATATGGCCGCTCGTAGCCGGAATGGCCAAACCTATCACACTATCACATCGGGTTAGTTCAGGTGGATGGGAGAGTATGATATCAGCCAATGGCGGCTTGCCGGCACATAGATACACACCCCAAGTGACCCCAAGATGGCCACGGGGGTCCGAACCGGCTTCAGCCCTACCTGTCTTCCTTCCTGATCAAAAAAGTTCAAAACTGCCGCCGCGGTTGTGGGAGAGGTGGTCCTGAAGAGGAAGTCGTCAAAAAATGTGTGAGTGGTGTCGGAATGAAACATGGAGACATGCTGGGGGAGTGCCCAGAGAATTATGTTAATGTACAAGTTGAATAGAAGAGGTGAGAGGGGGCCGCCTTGTTTAACCCCCCTTAGCAAGGTGAAGTCGTGGTGTGTTTCACCATCAATTAATGGTATCTCTTTCGGAGAATGATACAGCATTTGTAGTGCTGTGATGAGCTGAGATGGTAAATTGTAATGAATTAGCGTAGACCAGAGCGCTGAGGGGGGAATGCTGTTAAACGCTTTATTAAAGTCTATGTATAGGTGATAGGCCGGTGTGTTACGTGATTGAAGTGCTGTGATGTGGTGTATGTGGGCCGCTGTACGGTAACAGGGAAGACCCCCATGTTGTGACGGGTGTAAGAGTTTGTGTGTGAGTGTGTGGCTGGACAACTGGTCCGCGAGATGCGTGGATACCAGTTTGTAGAGGGAATTGAGTAAGGAAATAGGTCTGTAGTTACTTGTCAACCGTGTGTCCCCTTTTTTATAAAGCAAGAATACTTGCGATTCAGTGAAATTTGGTGGCATTGTGTGAGTTAAGCTGAAATTGGTAGCAAATAAGAACCACTTGCGTACATACTCAGGGGAGAGGAAGATCACGTATAGGTTGGAACCATCCGTGCCCCCTCGTTTGGACGGCTTGGAGCTTTTCAGGATCTCAATGAATCTCTGTTCCTCCAAAGGCGGCAGTTGAGAGCTGCGAACATGATCAGGGCAAGTGGGGAGGTGCTGTAACAGAGAGGTCAGTAATTTTTGGTCTGGTTCGAAAGATGGGTCGCCCCCCAAATGCTGAAGTGTATTACAAAATGCCTTGGAAATGGATGCCGGTGAAGTGTGTATTGTGTTGTTGGCTGGTTCTGTGACGGCGGTGAACGTGGAAGGCTGTGGCTGTAGTGTCTCGGCCAATGTCCTTTTTATGGCAGTTCCTGCCAGTAATGCCCTATGCAGTTTGTTGCGCTGCGTTTTCTGAATGTCTGCACTCCATTCAGAGACAGGTTTTCAAGCTCACGCATAGACCTGGCAAAATTGGGGTGGTCCAGCAAAGGAATGGAGCGTGCTAATCTACTGAATTTTTTCTCCGCTTTCGTGGTGCGGTGCACAGGAATTCTGGTGATGTGGTGGTAGGCCATGGAGATCT
This sequence comes from Eutreptiella sp. 'Long Island Sound 2002', assembly GCA_964036045.1. Taxonomy (NCBI): domain Eukaryota; phylum Euglenozoa; class Euglenophyceae; order Eutreptiales; family Eutreptiaceae; genus Eutreptiella; species Eutreptiella sp. 'Long Island Sound 2002'. The sequence continues at coordinate 11,867,330 of OZ038383.1, forward strand.
CTGAAGTGATGAATGTGGTTATGGAAAAAACCTCATCCTGAGAAAGGTGTTCAATTGACGGCTGAATGGCCTTGAGCCATTTATTCAAAGGAGAAAGAAAATGCTCGAACTGGTGTATTTCATCTTGGCTGAGCCGCCGAAAAATAGGTCCTGGTTGTGACTGTGTAGCAGGTGAGGGTATGACTGGTGCTGAGCATGTAATGAACGCTGGGTGGTGGTCTGAAGAAAAATTTGAAGTCTCGATGTCGGCGTCCAGAATGGGGTGGGTTGATGTAAATTGGGGGGAGTACAAAATGTAGTCAAGTCAGGCTCGATTCTGGTGGTTGGTGGACCAGTATTCGGAAAATGTTTTGAGATGGGGGTGTTTGTCACGAAACGTGTCATGTAATGCTGGTGGCTGTTTGTTGACTTTGTTTGAAAGCCATGGCCAGGCATTTGATGAAGTGATATTTTCTGTGTCCAGAGAAAACTTAATGGACGTATTAAAGTCCCCGCCAATAATGTGAGATGGGTATTTTGGAAGCAGGACATCGAGAGCTCCTGAAATGATTTGACGTGAGCGTGTGTTGTGTGGTGGACAGTAGAGTGAAATGAGCAGTGTGGGGGGAGATCCTGGCAGCGACAGGAGTAGGAGTGTCATGAGACCTTCTCGGTCTATGTGTTTAATGGGTGTGCAAAACGGTGCTATGCGATCAGACACATAGATTGCTGTGCCTCTGCTTTTTTCCCCTGTCTTTGGTAAGTTGTACCATGTTTTTGCAAGCAAGGAGTGGCAATATGGTGGCGGCAGCGAAGAGGGTTTAAGTAGCTCTTGTCCGAGGAGGACGTCTGTGTTTTGGTAGAGGTGGGAAAAAACTTGCGGTGCCGGTGCTTTTTTTTGAAAATTGTGCGTGGTGAACTTGAGTTGTGTGGGTGGTGGTTGTGCTGTGAAGATTTTATGTTTAGCTTTGGGCGGGGAGTAACGCAATTGAGCTTTGTTTGTGGGAGGTGAAACCCGTGACAGGAGGCTGCCTCCTGAGCTGGCTGGTTCTGTTAGGAAACTACTCGCGGTGAGGACGTGAAGTCGAACTGCAGAGGGAGTGTATTAGTCAAAGCTACTGTGAGGGCCAGCGTGGGCTGTGTGTGCGTGTGTGGGAGCAAAAATCCGAGCTCATGTAAAAAACAGCCAACCGTCAATAGGAGAAGCGGATGAACCATGGGCTCATGGCCCTGAGGTGGTGGCAGAGGTTTGCTGGCTGGCTTCCAGTCGCTGCTGGGGGTAATTTTGAATAGCTCATGGAGACACCGCGGGTCCGGCTGCCTGAGTTTGTTCTCTTGCCAACGGAAGTTCGCTGATGATGTTTCAGGAACTATTGGGTGGCCCACGGCGCCGGAGCTTGATCTCTTGCAATTGAAGGCAGGTTCGTGGTATCATGCAGATATACAATGGGCCATGGTGCTGGAGATTGACCTCTTGCCACCGAAGGCGGGCACATGGTGTAGGGAGGGAGTCACATACAAATGATTCGCTGTGTATTGAGCTGATGCATGTTGGTAATGAGTGTGCAGTGAACTGGCTATCTGGTGACCAACCCTTTGGAATTTGGATGACCACAGGCACTGTGTCTTGAAGGCTTGTGATTTCAGAAACGCCCAAGCGTAGGCGCGGCTTGGTGTTTCGGGAGCGCCCAAGCGGAAGCGCGTAGCCAGTAGTAAGGTGGCGCAATTCAAGTGCTAGACAAGCTGCAGTGAACTCAGCATAGTTCTGCCGTAGTGACATCCATGGTCGAGTAGTGGAATGCCAAAATTCAGATGATGCCCAAGCAGTCGGTAATATTTGTCTTCGGTTCGGGCGCAAGGGAATGGCACATATCAAAGCGGGTGGTAACAGAGACCTGGTGCATGCCTGCTGCAATGTTTCACGGAAGTAGCGGTGCTCCAAAAGGGTTTGCGCAGGTAGGTCTTCCATGTCCAAGAGATGAGAATCATCAATAAGTCTATGCCAGAAACGCATCGTGCAGCGGCGAGGTGCCGTTGGCGCTAGATCCGAGGTGAATATTACCAAAGGGAGTAGCGTGGACGGCAAAAGCATTCTGAAATCAACGTTTTGTAAAGTGAACCTTGTGAGCAATGTGCGCACTTGCTGCAATAACTGTAAGCCTCCGGTGACCCAAAAAGCATAGTCCAAGAAGATGCGGGTGGTCTCAAGGCTTCAATGATGCTGCGCGTGTGAGTGCTCCATTGGTGTACCCCTGGCACTGCACGGCCTCCAGAGAGTTAAGCAGTGGAGTGGAAAACTCAAGCTGGAAATGTAGTTGGGCAACCAGATAAACCTGAGTCCATATATCGAATAGCAGCATCCTTGCAGTTGAAAGTGTATCCATTCCAGCGTGTCTTGGAAACTTGTGATGTCAGAGTCGCCCCAGTGGAACCGCAGCTTGATGTCACGGGCAAAGCGGAAGGAAGGCGCGTAGTCAGTAGTAGAATGATGCAATCCAAGTACCAGCCGTGCAGTAGCTAGCTCATCATAGATTTGCAGTTGTGTTGACCATGATCGAACAGTGAAGTGCCAAACGTTAGATGATGCCCATGCAGTGGGTGGTAATTGCCTTCGGTACAGAAGCAAGGAAGTAGCACTCAGCCAGGCGGGCGACAGCCTGAAGGTGTTCACGGCACTGCCGCTGAATTTTGCTAGCGAGGGGGAAAACTGACCGGCGCCTGAGGTGGATCTCGGCGTGAGCACTGGCCCTTTTCAGATGGGTTGCGGGCCCCATGGAAAAAGTCGCACTGCGACAAAAGGTGAGATGAGTGACAGAACGGTAAGACGACGGTTTGTTGATTGTTGTCCGGCGGAAGTGATTTGATTCCACAGTGATAATTGTGTGTTGTATGATGTGCGCGAGCCGTGTGTAACGTGTGGTGTGTGTAAGTGTAGGGGCCAAACTAGACGGGATACTGCCTGCGGTGAAGGGGGAAGGACCCCCTGCGAGTGCTCTCGCTGACACATGGTTAGGGCTTTTTGGTCTTTTTTTTAATGGCTTCTGAGTGGTCCATAAGGGGCTTTCGTGGGCAAGAAGTGGAAACATGTTGGACGAATGAGCTCAAGAGGTCTGCCGACGGCGATACCACAATTTTGGAGCCGTGATCAGTCTTTTTTTTAGGGCCGTTCCCTGGTCCTGGGGGAGAAGAGTGAGCGCGCGTTCTAGTAGCGATAGGGTTATGCACAGAGCTGGTAGCTGAGAGATGCGGTGAGTCATCAAGATGCATTTCGTTCGTAATAGAACGCTCCGGTGTTTCCAGAATCGGCTGCTGATGGTTCACCACTTGGTCTGTGGTGTATTTAGTGTTGTCATGAGGCGTTTCGGGTACTATCACACCATCTGGGTCCGAAGTTGAGTCGCATGGTGACTCTTCACGAAGCTCACTCTCGGTATTGCCTGGTGCAAGCGTATCTGGAGCATTGGTTGCGGCATGCGCGTCTGCAGCTTGATCCAAGTCCATTTGGACAGACTTGGAAGGATCTTCAGGAGGAGATGCATGCGTGGGGGGATGTTGTGCAGAAGGGGCAGGTTGGGAGTGTGCTGCGGAAGGCGGCGTTTTACCGGACCTCTTGCCCCTTGGGACAACTTTCGGAGTAGGTTTGCTTCCTGAGCTGATTGAAAGTTGGGAGTCGGGGTAAGGGGATGGTAGTGGAGTGTTAAGTGTTGTGTTTGTGTTGCTTGATCGGTCGGGTGGGTTGACGTCGTTTTTTTTCCCTCCGGGTCAGAAATGGAATGAACCACTCTTGGTGCGGCATCTTGAAGTGTGTCGGACGGAGCCCTGATGTATGGCTGGTGGACATAGGGTTTGTCGGGACCTCCGGGTGGCGCGAGTGTTGGTGCAGGAGAGGGAGGTGAACTGCTGCTGTGTTTTATTGGAGACACATTGAAGGGAATTGCGAGTGCTGAGGTGGCATAGTTGAGGGCTTCAATGGAGCCCAGTGTTTTGGCGAGTGCCAACTTTGCATGCCATGGGTCGTGAGATGGGTGTTCACTCAGTGCTTTGTGCATTGCAAGTGCGTTGAAGTTGGGTGTGAGGAATTTGGTGGAGTTAACGACCTCGTCGTGAACCAAACATGCGGACATTTCGTGTTGGTACTCAATTTTCCATGCGTGACCTGAGCTGAAAGGAAACTTAGAAGGGATTTCTGGTGGCGATGCCTCTTTGATAGAATGAACCGCCCCAAGCAGCGCGGCGCTTTGGGAAACGTGTTTGAATGCAACACAAAGTGGAGCAAATGCAAAGGAGATGGAGGAAGGGATGGACTGAGTGCGGTTGGGAGTGAGGGGTTCTTCAGGTTGCACCTCTTGAGGAAGCATTTCAAGTTGTGGATCGACCTCAGTGGGTGTGAAAAGAAATGTCGCATGAAGAACTTGTAATTTTTGTTTCTGTAGTGTTTTAAAAACTTGGTAGGATTTAGAAACAAAGGCGGGGTTGATCGGTAACGCTTCCAAATCAAGTGTCACAATGAGGCTATAGGCATTGCGCCAAGTGACCGCTCATGTGACCATTTTCATGTTTGGGGAGCTGATGAAGAATTCGTAAAGCTCAAGCACCGAAACTTTTTTTTGGAAGGAGCGATCTGTGGATATGGAAAAACTGTATTTTTGGGTGGACCAAGGAATTGGTAAAGCAATGATATTGGGTGCGAAAGTTGTTAGGGGGTGTATTTTCAAGATAGAAGTCATGAAGTCATTGATGTCTTCTTCGGGAATTTCCACATCAACTCGAATATATTGCGGGTGAATGCGATACTCGTGTAGAAAGATCTCCCCCCGTTGAATCACACAGAATTGAGATGCGATAGAAGTGTCATCCGGCACTTTTTTCATCACAAGCTTGTTGAGAAACACAAAGATTTCATCAGGAGAAAACTCGGGCATGAGATCTTCGTGGATGTCCACAGGTACATGGGCCACATTTGTTGGTGCGGCCTTTGGTTCGTCAAAGGATGCCTCGTCTAGAACAAAACTCATGGACGTGTGCAAATCGCGTGATTTGATTGGACCGGACAACATAATGTTACTCGAAATGAGAACATTTCGGATAGATTGTTTGGCGTGGCTAGAGACTCGAATAGATGCAAGCCCAATGTCCATATGGACAGGGTCCATTGCGAGTGTATCGTGCGCGTTGTTGGAAATTCGTTACATATGTACGTTGTCAAAGAAGTTGACATCTTTGGCAAAGGGGAGTAAGTCACCTACAATACTTCTAGGGTCCCAAGTGAAAAAACCAAGTGGCTTGGTGATTGCATCGCGGCGTGGCAAAACAATAATGCCTTCGATGGCTTCATTGTTGTGTTCATTCATTGCGAGCATGTCTACTAACAATTGGACCTGAGAGGTTAAGTTCACCGGGCTGGTCTTGGTGAAGTTTAACAAGGTTGGTGTAGCGAGAAGAAGTGATGGCATGATATATGCTTGAAGCATTTGGGGAGTTGTAGTAGGAAATGTACCGTGCGTTTTGTAGGAGTGTTTGTTGGGAGTCCTCACTTAAGTTGTAAGCTTCAAGAAAGGGGGGCAAGAAGGCGTGTTGTGATCCCGTGGTAAAAATATGTGTTGAAAAACCTTCAAGATCTTGAAAACCTTCGTTCGTCAAAGGCGGCGGCACACTTGGGTTTCTTAGGTCATGAACTTTGGACCAATTTGTTGAGAGCATACGAATCGCGGGTGGTAGCTTTTTCTTCAAAGACATTGAATTCATAGTTTTCCATTCCTTTTTGGAGTCTTGTACTTCATAATAGTCGGGGATCTTGAGCTCGGAAGAATCCATCTTGAATAACAAGCGTAGCGGAACGACGGTGACCAATAATACGGTGTCCAATCGATCTGAACCACTCAAGCAAAAGCTCCGCAGATGGAATAACTAAGTTACTAAAGGGAGAAGAGGTCTGAAACGGATAGTCTGGCGATCTTGCGGAAATCGTTGGACAGCGTTTACCTTTGAGTAAATTGAGTTACAGAAATCAGAAGATCGGGCAAATTGTCGTGAATCTTGACCAGAACATTGAAATTCTTTTGCGTTCAAAATCGAAATCGCAGAGCGAGCGACTCAACTTCTGTGTGCACCTAAACAGTTGAGGCACTATCAATCCCCTGACGATTTGTCTTGGGATGAGTGGCGCCTCAGCGACAGTGAGGTCGAGGGTATAGACCTAGAGAACGCTGCCAGTCCAGAAGAGGCAGACAAACTCGAAGGGAGATGGCAGTCGATGGTTACTACGTGGTTGCAGGTATTGCTCGCCACGAGTATAAACAGGGCTGGAAATTTCTAACCCTGTGGGATGGCTATGGGTTATCTGAGGCGACCTGGGAACCTATGTCAGCCTTCTTCCGCTCCTATCTCGTTGAGAACAACGAAGGGCAGCTACTAACCCGTGCTGAGACTCTTTCCCAGCGTGAAAGGAAAAACTAATTTCCCTGTGTCAGTCTACTAACTGTGTTCTAACCTCACAGGTGCAGTGAGCACTCTTGTGCAGACGTGCCTGTGTATGGGTGTAAGAGCAGTTGTCACAGTTGCCCCGCATTGCATCGCAGGACAGGACCGTCAGCCCCCCGTGAGAACCACCCCCTGGCCGAAGGCTATTGGTTTTTCACAGACTACTGCTTACTGAGCACTGCACTGACCCTGTCTGTGCCCTGCAGACCCATGCCTATGGTTTCCAGCATGGACCAGGTGGCCGCTTATCAGGATTGCAGCCACCCAGCGAGTGTATGCCTTGTTGACCATGTGTTGCATGGGGACTGCCCTGATGTAATGACCTTGGGGAGCCAACAAAGAACGGTGGTTTACTGACGCGTTCCCGTGGGGGGCCTGGCCACAGGACGCTGCGGTGGACACGCACAAGTGAGCAGGCAGGCAAAGCACTACGCTCACAGGGGCATCGATGCGCTCGTGTCATGTGACAAAGCGTTTCAGGATCCTTGCCACTCTGAAACAAGGGAACAAAAGTATGTACAGCAACACATCAGGATATGTACACATGGGGTTAAGACTGGACTGGGGTAAGGGCATCACAGGACCATAGACACTCAGTCCCAACTCGTATTGCAATCCCAGGTCCGACCCTCTCAGTGGCTGGTGGGGGCGGGGGCTCAAACACAACCCATGCCCTGCTCAGTCCGGACCCTGAAACCCTGGCAAAAGGGGAGGTGTCCCGCCCAGCCACAGGCGAGTTCCTGGGAACCAAGTGGCTCCAAGGTCAACCGACAATGGCTCCCCATGCTCCCTTAACGGCAGGTCCCAACTTCCCTCTGAGCCGGAGTTGAGGCCCCGCCATTATCCCCTAGGAGTTGGTAGCTGAAAATGGGCTGTTTCAGCCCAAACTGATATTAGCTCAAAAATCTCCAAAATTGACCCCTCTTCCGGACCCGCCAGAGGTAGGGACGAGGCAACTGACCCTATGCCCTTAGAGTACGAACTCACTGGAGCCCTCACCCAACCTGGTTCCCTCTGAGGTCCCGGCATCAGGGCACCACGGATTCCTCAAGTGAGGTCATGATGCCAAAATCACCGAAATTGGCATCAATCTCACGCGTGGCTAGCCCGGCCAGGGCAAGGCCAAAGGCTCACAGGGTAGGAGGAAGGACCTGGAACTTATATCTGAGTGCACAACTTGGAATTGGGTCCGGGCTCCCTGTGGGCATAGAGATATGGGGCCGCCAATTGACCACACGGGGGGGGGGTGAAATTGGGGTCCCAAAAGGGGGTCATTTTGGCTGCTCGAAATGAGCCAAAATTCGGGGGTGCTCCCAATAGTATATCTCCACGCCGGCTTGGAGATCGGATCCGCCATTCCATACGCAATCCACCGAAAATTCAACAGAGATTTCATACCCTTGGCTCTCGAAGATCTCCATGCCACTCGGCGTAGTGAGAATCACAATTGGGTCCACAAATGCCAAAATGGCAAAATTGTCCACACTCACTTTGGGCTAGCACCCTAACGAAGGTTGCTCCGCTTCGCCCACGTGGTGTGTGAACCATGGGGACCAATGTCCATAACACCCATGTCATATATAGTCCATTGGTCCATGAGTCTGGCGTGCACGAGGGGGCTGAACATGGTGCACGGCGGGCAGAAAATATGCAAAATTGCTCAAAATGGCCGAAAATGCGCACACTCATGGTTGGGGCAAATGAGGCACATGCCCGACTTGGACCGGAGTGTGCCATAGGATTGGTATCAAGTCATATGCGTCCAACATATCCTTTGGGCGTCGCCCAACCCCTCCGGTTTTGGGAATGGCAGGGTCGCCAAGTGAGCCCATGATTTGGGATAGTCCCAAATCGCCAACATGGCGGCCACGGTGTGCCAAGCCCAAGAGGAGTTATTCGCCGGGTTCAAGATATGTTGGGCAGCGAAGTATGTACCCTCAAAACATATTTGGGTCATGATGTCAATTGAGCGCAACGCTGAGATACACGGTCGCCACTTGACATCATGACGGGCCAAAAACAGCAATATTGGCGAAAAAAACCCAAAAGTGCCTTGAAAGGCGCACAAATATATTATAATATCTTCGGCTTGGATTGAGTAATCGACCAATCCTTCTAAACACAATGACTTGACACCAATGACATCGGATTCCACATATGTCCTCCACTTGGGGCGCTTCCGAAGATCGCGCGCTGCCTCCCAAGTGGGCACATGCAAAAATGGAATATTGCAAAAAACACACCTTGCTCGCAACGCATCACTTCGGGAGCGCTCCACAAGCGTCCCTTCACGTGGGTTAGGCTTGCGAGTGTTGGTTGGGAGTACAATGAAGGGCCTCGTGCAGTATGGGGTCCATTGGCGGGTTAGTCTCGGAATGGTGCACCCGCCAAATGGGCACGTGATATGACACCAAATATGGCATACAACCCTACCCACGCCCTCTACACTCAACCTAGTGGCCTAGAATCAAAGTATGCCTATATTCTAATGTAACTTTGGTCCCTTAACACGCATGCAAGTGCTTTGGTCGAAAATCGACCTCCTTTCGGAAAGCCGAATTTTAGCATGCACGCAAAATATATTGCCAATATATATATGGAGATCATATATGCACTATCCGGGGAAGACAAGTGATATGCCCCGGATGTAGAGGCAAGCAAAGAGGGAGAAAACGCCAACCCGACATACTTCTACACGTACTTGGACGCCAAGTACGTGAAAAAGCGCACTTCTTGGAGAACACTCAAAATAAGTAACCCTTTGGGCCTATGGAGTTGGGATCCTTTGGCCTCATCCTATGGCTATGGGGGGCAAAACCTCATACACAGTGCCTATGAGGCACGTTAGTTCGTCCTTGGGCGCTTGAACGCTCGTAACCCTTGTTATTCCACTTGGGGGTTCAAAGCGCCTTCGGCTGCCCAGATTTTCTGGGAAAAATCTGGGACGCGATCCGTTATATCAAGGAAAAAATTGCGGATCACTCGAAGACTGTTTCAGTCTTAACTTCAAGAAGAATTGCTTTACAGAATTATCTAATGCAGTGCACGGAACAGGCGACGACAGGCGGCGCGACTGCGGCGATTTCACTACGATTGGAAATCGCGGTAGAAATCGGGTATTTCACCGATTTCTGACCGAAAGTCGCCTAAGACAATAGAGTTATGGTAATGGAACAGGGATATCCCGCTGACAGCCGGTGTCAACGGCTTCCGCACGGGTGTGACGGCTCACAGGCCTCCGGGCCATGGGCCATAGGTTCTGGGTACCGCTTCACCCCCCTCCTTAGAGCAAACCCTAGGGGGGGCTCGATAACACCCAAGCATGGCAGCGGGTACCCAGGACCATCCCTGAAGGGGGGGGGGGGTGTCACACCCTCACTTCAGGCTGATTCGCAGGTTAGGCTGCCCAAATCCCACAGTAAGACGGGTACGGTGCTGTAGCTGTTAGTAACTGCAAGTATAGTATCAAGTATCAAGTCCCGGGTCATGGCGGCGATTGTTCGGCATCCAAAGGACCCGTTAACCCATACCAGGCGCACCGGGTGCCGGCTGCGACGGTCACTACCACAGTGGCAGTGGCATACACGGCCAACATAGGCGTCACACGACGACCGAGGTGGTCCCACAGGTGGAAAGCGACCACAAAGATCCATCAGGCTACCCCAGGCGTCCCAAGGCCGCAGGCTCGGGGAGAGTCCCCACGGGTCCTTCCTTGGGCGCACCATGTCCATATCCACGACGCGAGTCCAGAGTGGTACAGCCGAACGAGCTCCTCCTTAAGGGATCGGGCATCAAGGCCGTCTTTTCCCTCGCCCTATTACCACGAAGGCCATGCATGGGGGAGTCCCCATGCAGTGTGGGCGGAGGCGTCGACTCCTCAAACCACCAGTTTCCAAGGCAGACTGACCGAGGTCAGGACACCGGAGGTCGCCACCCGACTGCAAGCGCGTCTGCTAATCGGTAGGCTCACACTGGGACTGACAGTGGCGGACCGCTGGGAGTGCATTCAGGCAACTGGGCTTCCCGCCTGGCGCCATCAGGATCTCAGCACATCACAGCCACTAGGGCACACGGTATCACAGGCACTCAAACAGAAGAATCTGTACTTAGGTACTGGTCCAGGCTGCACCATATGTAAAGGCATGTACACGGCGACTCAGGGCGCCACCGTACTCCGATTCGCATCCCTTCGGGGGAAAAACAGTCAACACTCGGTAATGGGCTGACAACACTAAACATACAGATGCACATATCCTGGTGGACAGAAAAATAAGCAATAAGCGGGGTAAATAGGCGTGTAAACACACTCTGGACAGAGCGCCAAACCACGCCCCGGTCAGGATAAGGCATATGCAGGAGGGTGGATAGAAAGACGCCTGAGTTCAGGCCATATATAGTCTGCAGACACACGTAGACTGGTCTGGATTCCGCAAGTACCATGGGACCAGACCACACACCAAAAAAATTGCAATGCCGACGACAGCGGCATCCGTTGGGCAACGTCGTATGGGCTTCAAGGCCCTAAGAGCTCAGAAACTGTGAAAGTCAGTCGCCCTACCTGGTTTCCCAAGGATTCAGCAGGGGGGGAGTGACGAATAGAAGTGAAAGAGAGGGGCCATCCTCCTCTGGATTCAGCAGGGGGGGATACATGGCCACTCTGATGGCAGGTCACCGGAAGATGGAAGAGAGCAAGGAAGTGAGGGACGATCCGTCGACCACACAAGCGCTCAAAACGCATCAGGGGAGAGCTCAGGGCGATGATCAGGCGCCCCTGGCTGCAATCGCCCGGGTGAGTGCTGCCAAGTCCGAGACATGGATCTTGGTCTTGTGCTTGCGGATGTAGTCCATGAAGAGGGTATTAATCCGCGGCACGAACCAGGAGACGGGTTCCCAGGTGTCCTGGGACGGCCCATAGCCTCGCCAACGAACCTTGAACTCCAGGGCTCCGGGTGCCGAGGCGTTCGGACGCTGAGCCAGGATCTTCTTGACGGTATAGTCGTCCTGCTCAGCATAGTCGTCGTCCGAATGGGCCGCATGTGCGGCATAGTCCAGGGACACGTGTTGGCCACGGAGGTCGGGTTCCCGCACACAGAGTTGACTCTCGTGGCGCTCCCGGAACTGTCCGTGACCCACCTTGACGCGGTAGGTGTCCTCACTAATCCTGCGGACCACCTCTCCGGGTGTGAACCAGGTTTTGGTGCGGTGGGTGCCCATAGGGCGGGGTCTGATCACCCACACCGGGTCTCCCACCCTGAACTTTTGCGCTGTCGAGCTCGGGGCGGACTTCTGACGCTCAGCATGCTCCTTCTCGAGCTGCTGGCGGATGTCACGCGCCATTGCCTCTTGCCGCGCGAAGAATTCCTTGGCGTCCATAGCCATGCCATCACCAGACAAGGGAAGTCCCCGACCCAGGGGGTCCCTGCCGAACAGAATCTGGTGAGGAGACAAACCACCCGGAGTGGGGGTGTCATGATGGGCCTTCAGAGCAGGCCACATCTCCTCAAACCAGTTCCGACGTGGATTGGTGATGTGAATCGTGCGCAGCTTCTCGAACAGCTGCCGTCCAGCCACTTCAGCCCGGCCATTGGACCGGCTGAGATAGGCGACGCTCTTGGCATGACGTATTCCCATAAGGGAACACATAGCCTTGAACCAGCCACCAGTAAACTGGGGCCCTCGGTCACTGCAAATGGCGCGGGGGATGTCAAAGACGGTCAGCCTATGACGAATCATCATGACTGCCACTTCCTTGGCAAGCAACCCCTTTTTGCGTGCCGGAACGGCTACTACGTAGCCACTGTGGCGATCCACCCAAAGAACCACACAGTCAAAAGTCTCCTTGCTAATGTGAACTTCGGGCATGGAGAAGACGTCCATGGCCACGCTCTCCATGGGCTGGTCAGGTACCGGAGTCCATTGGGCTTCCCCCTTGACGTTCCGGTTATCGGGATTGCAAGCCTGACAGACCGAACAACCCTTTCTGACCTTCTTGATGGCAGTGTAGAGACCTATCTGGTCGATCTCGAACCGGCGCTGCATGTCCAGGGCTTGCTTCTTGACCCCTGGGTGCAGCATGTGGTGGTGCCAAGCTTCGCACAGCTCGAGCACTCGGGACTCTGGTACTAGCAGCTTACCATTCCGGTAGAGCTTGCCATCTTCCTCAGTCAGCCCCTTTGACCATTTCTGCCCGTCATCAGGGTCGGTCACAGCCCTATATTCGGCCTGAAAGGCCTCAGACTTGGCGTAGTCGTCGGTCCAGTCGTCCATGAGGCAAGACTCAGGGAAGAGGTGCTTGTCGGACTCAGCTCCATCAGGGGCGAGTACTCTGACCGCTCTGCCCATCCTCATTCCGAGGGGGGCATCGGCAGCCATGACGACGAAGCATTTAACACCCTCCTCCTCCATCAGGCGCTCCATTTCAATGATCCTCTTGGCTTCAGCGGTCTCAGCCTCATCGCCATGGGCAGAGACATCTGTCATGCCCTTGCTGGCGGGATAGGCCCACGTCCTGAGACAGTCCGCCACGGTGTTGTCCTTACCAGGAAGATACACAACCGTGAGGTCGAACTTGGCCAAGGTCTAATGCCATCTTGCCCGTCGGGAGGCGGGACCAGAGGGGGTGTCCACGTGCTCCTTGTGCCACGACTGCAGACTCTGATGGTCGGTGCAGACGGTGACGGGATGGAGGGCTATGTACCCAGCCCATTTCCTGGGAGCCATGACGATGGCATTCGCCTCCTTTTCACGGGGCGTCCACGTCCGTCTCTGGCCTTCCGCCAGGACTCGGCTCCAGAAGGCCACTGGCACGTGCCTCCCATCGTCAAGCACTTGTTCCAACACAGCGCCAACGGCGTAGTCGGAAGCGTCGGTGCGCAGGACGAACCCTCGGTCAGGATCCACGAGGTGCAGACCCACTGCGGATAGCAGCGCCTGCTTCATCCCCTCAAAGGCCCGGTCGGACTCAGCTGTCCAGACCAGAGCCTTCTTGGACCCCTTCTTGGTCTCCTCTCGGTTGCCCTTGAGCATGGTCGTCATGGGGGCTGCATACTCGGCATACATCTTGATATACCCCGAGTAGTAATTGCAGAACCCCAAGTACGCCCGTAGCTCAGAGACCGTTTTGAGCTTTTCCCAGTGCTCAATCGCAGCCACCTTGCCAGGTATGGGCTTTCGCTGCCCGTTCCCAACCACGTGGCCAGCGAAGACCACCTCGCTTACTGCAATGGTGGCCTTGTCACTGCTGCCCGTGAGTTTGTGCCGAACCAGAAGGTCCAGCACTCGAGTGACATCCCTCTCATGTGCCTCCAGGAGCTCCTCGTAGCTCATACTGGGGTCCCTGGACGCGATGATCACGTGGTCCACGAAGGGGTCCGCACAATCACGCACCGGCTCAAGCAGGTTCTCCAGCATCCGCTGAAAAGCCGCATTGCTGTTGGTAACGCCCATAGGCATCACCTTCCACTGGAGAGGTCCAAGTGGGGTGCTCATGGCTGTGCAGGCACGGGACTCCTCAGCGAGAGGCATCTGATGATAACCATGTTTCAGGTCAATCACCGTGAAGATCCTCCGCCGGTGTTGTTTTTGCAGCATGTCCTCAATGAGGGGCAGCGTATAGCTGTCATGCTGCGTTTGGGCGTTTAGGCCGCGGTAGTCGACCACGAGCCGCCACTCACCGGCCACCTTCTTGGGGACGACGAAGCACGGAGAGGCCAACTCGGAGTGGCACGGCTCCAGCCAGCCTCTCTCGATGAAGTCACGGAGGATCTTCTCCATGGCTTCCTTCCTCTCGCCCCTCAGGGCAAACTCCCGGTGCCGATACACACGGGGGTCCTGCTTCAGTCGTATCTTGGCCTCGCCATACGGTCCACGCACCGGTCGGGGAAACACAGGCTTTCCGCCGAAGAAGGTATCACCATACTTCTGCTTCAGCCTGGCCCTCAATGCCTGGATCTTGGGGCAATCATCGGACTCCGCCTTGGCTTTTCCGGGCACCTGGACCACTGAGCTTACTTGAGGGGTAGGGACCCCGCTCGGTTTCGGCTCAGGTGGTCTTCCCAGGTGGCCCAAAGGGCCATCTCTGGTCTTGCCTCGGAACAGGTCGCCGTAGGTGGGTGGGTTACCGCCGATTGGCTCGTCCTGGCTGGACATGTGGTCCAGCACCCTCTGTACGAAGGTATTCCCATCATAGGAACCAGAGACGATGGAGTCCACTTCCCACCAGGCTTTGTCCTGGCCCTTGCCCTCACGCTGGCTTCCCCAGTCGTGAAAGGGCTGATCCATATACCCCTGAACCAGATCCAACTCCTCTTCAGTGAGGGGGTCTTCCGATTCTCCGATGTCAACAGGGGAAACCGCAAAGCATTGCCGCCATGGCTCCGCTATGATGCGGTTGACACACACGAGGTCCGTGGTGTCCGCCTGATCAAGGTCCCCATCCACATAGTGGAATTCCGTTGGCCATCTCTGGGGTGGCATGGGCTGTCCCTTAGCGTCCTGATAGACACTCTCTCCAGCCGGTAGGACGACCTTGTTTCAGGCCATGTTGGTCAATGAGACCACCCGATGACGGGTGCTTTCCTCCTCGGTGCATCCCATAGGAACAACCAGCACTGCCTTGGACCGGTCCTTGCGAATCTTCGCTATCGCCCTTGGAATGTCCCATCGGGGGCAATGGATCCACATCAAGCCCTGATGCGGACCCCAGTGCTTCTTCCACGCGGAGTCCTGGGCGCTCCAGTACTTTTCACAAACCCGAAGATGGGCGGAGGTTCCTGAAGAGAACGCATTCAGTGTCAGATCCGACGCTCCCAGGTCCGCAACCACTCGGCTCGCCACTTCCTGCATTACGCCGTACTCCTGGTTTGCTCGCCCAGTTGGCTCAGTGCCCAGCGCGGCTACTTCGAGCTGATTGCGTTCGGGGCGGATCCATTGGCATTCCACATGGTGCTCAGGTGACGAAAGCCACGAGAGCTGGTCGTCCTGGTACAGGGTCATTGAGGCCTGGGCCGGGAGAACGCCGGAGTCCGTCTCCATCATGAAGTCGTACCCAACGATCATGTCCCAGTCCATCTCGGCCTCGTAGAAGCGACCTTGCAGGAGGATTTCCTTGCCGAGTTCGGGCGGCTCAGCTCACGGTGGTTCACGAACTGCAGCCCAATGGCCGCTTCCTTCGTGCCTCCCACCATGTACTGGCCGTTCGCCACCTTCAGCCTGACAGGTTTCCGACTGTCGGTCAAACACTCTGGCGGAAGTAGGTCAGCCTTGACCAAGCTGACCTGAGCTCCCGTGTCGACCAACACGTCGAAAACCTTTTCCACTTCCCCGCATAAGGCACGGAACTTAAGGTGCAACTGCCGCTCACGCCCCACTCGGCGCACGGCGTGCAAGCTCAGGATCTCCGGCCGTTCCAGAAGCTCAACAAGCGACTGATGCAGGTCGTGGACAATGGGCTCAGGCTGCCCATCTGCAGCATCCAGCTGCGGTCTGGGTGATCCTCCGATACTCTCGGATAGATCTTGAAGTACATCAAACACATTCTTGGTCGCGAAGGATGGACGGGTGCAAGGGTTCGTGCCTTCACTTGCCCTCACCCCGCCACCACGACTGTCGGGTGCCGGACCGGGCCTTCCGCCCGCGGCAGTCCCTTTGTGCTTACCGACTCCTGACTGAGATGGTGTGGCGCTTCCCACGACACCATCCTGCGACCGCCCTAGCTGGGGCCCTTGGCTGCAGGGGCTCCGCTAGGGGGCGTCGGTTGTAGAAGTAGGGGTATTCTCCTCCGCATCAACCTCGTTGACACCCTTCTTCTTTCCCCTATTCCTAGGCTTCTTGTCCTTGTCCTTGTTCTGGTCGTTCTCTTTGTTCTCCTTGTTCTGGTTGTCCGACCTGGGGACCCAGTTCCTCTTGATCTCCTGGATCTCCTTAGCCAACTCGGTCCCCACCGACATCAGCTTGGAGAGCTCGTCCTTGTCCACCTCCACTTTGGCTTCCTGGATACCCGCGGGCGCGCGCTTCTTCGACCCGTGCGCCTTCTTGTAGGCCTCCGTGTCGGCCTGGTGGATGGGGCATGTTCGGTGGTCATGGTTGAAGCCTTTCTTCCTCCCATAACACACGAAGCAGCCCTGCGGGTGAGCTTGTATGAACTCCCCAAAGGACAGCGGAGGGTCGCCAATGCGGCGGGGGTCCCTCTTCTCCTTCTTCTTCCAACCCGGCTGCAGGGGCTTTCAGCTTCCCCGGTTGCTCCCCGCGTTGTTGTGGGCCACGAAGGCACAAACGGCCATCTCGGCGGGCTCATCGTCGTCGTCATCGTCGACGAGAGCTTCATCGCCATCGGCTTCCGCTGGGTCCATGGCAGCTTCCCCGCCAGGCCCCTCGCCAACGTAGTTGACGTCGCGCTCGCCGGGCCTCAACCCGCGGGTGTGGTGGAGGTTCCGGTACTCCTTGAGTACTTCCTCTCCGACCCACTCCAGGATCTCATGGCAGCTCATCCGCGCCGGGATGGCCTGCAGACGGATGGTCTGGCCGCTCACGTCACACTCGTCAAGGCGCCACATCGCGGTCTTCTCGCGATCGCCCGAGACGGTGATGAGGAGAGCGTTCCGCAGGGAGTGCCGTTTGACATCCCAGGCCACGTTCTTCCTCGTCCAAGCCACCACGTCGTATGATACTCTTTGGGGAGCATCATCTTGACGGTGTGGTTGGACTTGGCCCTCTTGGCTTCCTCCTTGGTGACTCTTTTGATCCATGCTTCCGGCAGCATGGAGAGCAGGCGGGCCTGCTCGTCACCCTCATTCCAGTCCTCCACGCTGCGGCGGAAGAGAGTGTATTGCCCTCCGAAGTCTCGCCAGTCCCGTAGGCGGATCTCCCGTCCATCATGCTGAAGCTGGACTTCCACCGCTTGGCAGCCACCTGCGGAGCGTCCACCCGCTCCTGCTGGTTGAGCCACTTCTTGGCTTCCTTGAGGGTCTTGATTTTCCCCTCCTTGGTCGCCACGAAGTATAGCTCTTGGAGCACTTCCGGCAGGCGGTACCTGAACTGTCTGAAGACATATTTCTCCGCATCTGCGGGATCCATGTCCTCAGTGACGGTCACCCCCCAATCGTCCAGCTTCTCCAAGAAGCGGTCGAGGTTGAGGGGGTTGCCATCGTACATGGGGGGCTTGATGTCCTTCAGGTCTTCCCACACGGCGGCGTCCGCGGCCTTAGAGACCATGAACGCCGGCTGCGAGGTCGACCGAGGTTCCCATCGGCCTCTCGAACGGACTCCCACGGCTGCCACTTCCATCTCCTCCCCGGTATCCGTGTGGCCACGCCGTGGTTCCTCCATGTACGCTGAACCTAGATGTTCACGCCGTACTCCTTCCATGTACGCCTCCTCATCACGGCGCCGGCGGCTGCGTTCAGCGGCCTCCTGTCGTACACCACGCGGCGGGGAAATGTCGAACTCCTCCAGGTCCAGGTCCAGGTCCTCACCTCCGCCGACATCCCACTCCACGTCTCCTCTGGGGACCTCATCCCTGAGTCCACCATAACGTCCACCAGCCATTTGGATTGGCTCCAGGGCTGGTGCGGGGCGTCCGGGGCGTACCGGTGTCCGCGGTGGAGCACGGCGGTTTTGGTACTCTGCGCTGAGCCACTCATCACGCCAATCCTCACTGCCACTGCCAGGCGGCACGCGCTCGTTGCGGCGGCCCGCGCTGTGGTGAGCGGGGGCGCTAAGAGAGGGGGCACTGGCGCTGGGGCGACTCCTCGGGGCTCCGCCGGGGGCGTGGGGTCTGCCTGGACCTGGTCTGGGTCCCCAGCCGTCGTCCGACGAGCCAGACTCCAGGGGTGGGTGGTCGCTGCCGACGCTCCCACGGCCTTCCAGCACGTCCAACCTCTGCTGCAGGCCGCTGATGACTTTGTTCAGCTGCCTGGTCTCGCTCCTGACGATGTCCAGCTGCCTCTGGGTGGCGGTGGCGACGTTGGCGCTCTTGACCATCTCGATCTTGGCGATGTCCAGCTCTCTCTGTGCGCGCGCGGCGACCCTGGCGATGCGAGTCATCTCGCCCTTGCCGGTGTCTACCTCGCGCTCGAGGAACTGGACCCTCCTGCGGGGGTAGGCAATCCACCGCCGGCCGGCATCCGGGTCGCCGTCCGCTGGTGGATCGTCAGGGTCCCCAGGGGGTCCTCCAGGAGGGCCTCCGCCGGGTCCGCCCGGTCCAGGGGGTCCTCCTCCGCCCGGTGGTCCGCTTTCAGGGGGTCCACCGGGTGGGCCTCCTCCAGGGGGTCCTGATGGTCCTCCGCCAGGGGGTCTCGGTGGGTCTGCGCCGGGTCGCCTCGGTGGGTCCGAGGATGGGGGCTTCTTCGTGTAGTCGAAGTCCATGCCATCATCCTCGTCCATGTCGCCCCACCTAGGCGTCTCGGTCTCGGAAGACTCCGAGCTCCGGTAAAAGGAGGAGGGAGATCCTCATCCTCACCTTGCGGCTCCATGGGGACGTCTCCGCCTCCTCCGCCAGCCACTCCTCGGCGATGTCGGCGGCCTCGTTCATCCCCGTTGCTGGCGGTGAAGAAGGGGTAGGAGCGTGGGGGTGTCCGCCCGCTGGCCTCCGTGGCCTCTCGGGGGTCTTCCCCTTACCCTTCCTCCGTCGGTAGGCGGTGGGGCCATTGCTCCCACTGCTGCCCGTGTCCACCTCCTCTGGATCGGGCGCCATCCTGGAGGAGGCGTCCCCTTCGAAAAGCTTTCGAAGGGTCTCCACTCGGGATCCTCCCGGGGGAGTCTCGGGGCGGAGCTTGGCCTCCGCCTCCGCCATTGCGGCGGCCGTGGCTGCGGCAGCTCGCCCTTCGGCCTCCTCCCGGGCACGAGCCGCCTCGGCTTCCCGGGCCTGCTGCAGCCGAGCCTTCTCCGCTTCCAGCGCCGCCAGCTCCGCCTTCGTCTTGGCCCTCTCCTCAGCGACCTTCCGTCGCGCGGCCTCGATGGCGTCCTTCCTGGCGGCGTCTGCCTGGGCCTTAGCCGTTGCCTCGGCATGGGCCCTTTCCTCCGCCTCCTTCTTTGCCCTCTCTTGGGCAAGCGCCTCTTCCAGCGCCTTCACTTCGGCCTCCTTGCAGGCAATGGCCTCCTGCGTCAGGGGGGCTTCCTCGGCGGCTGCCGCCACCTCACCCTTGACCTGGGCAGTCGCTGCCTCATGGGCGGCTGCGGCCATGAG
Organism: Eutreptiella sp. 'Long Island Sound 2002'; assembly: GCA_964036045.1. NCBI lineage: Eukaryota > Euglenozoa > Euglenophyceae > Eutreptiales > Eutreptiaceae > Eutreptiella > Eutreptiella sp. 'Long Island Sound 2002'. The sequence goes on from OZ038383.1 coordinate 11,886,972, forward strand.
TCCGGCCGCAATGGCCGCCACGGTCGAGGCGTGGAGGGCCATGCCATGCGCCCACACCGCAGCCTCCCGCTGGGCGATGCCGACGGCGCCCTCCATGGCAGCATTGTGCTGCGTGGCCCGTTGCCGGGCATCCCGAAGGTTGCAGGGCACCCCACAGGCGCGCTGACAGGCGCGCGCCACGTCCCTTTGGTCGGGAGCGACGCTGCTGCTGGAGCTGGCCTGGTCGGCCGGCATCCTCCGCGGTGGGCTGACTCCACGTCGCTGCTGGGGCCTGACTTCCTCAGGTGCAGCTGACGGGGCTTGGCCTTCGCATGCTTGGCGACTTGGAGGAAGTCGCCGAGGGTGGTGTGACCACCACTGGCCCGTTGGGGACTGCGGGCTGGGGTTCCGCCCTTGGCGCCTTGGGCGGCTGGGCGGCCAGGGACTCCTGGTACTCCCGCCACTTCCTGTCCCGCCTCCTGTCCCCGGCAGACCGCTTCTCCTTCCCCGAGACGTGCTGCTGCTGCTGCCCTGCAGCGTGCGCTCGCTCCCCGGTTCTGGGAAGTTCTTCTCGATCATGTCCCACATGGAGACGTCGATCGTGGCGCCCGACAGGTACTTGTTGGGCTTCTCGTCCTCCTCAATCCCGTCAGGGCGCAGCCCTTCGCCGGGCCTGTCTGGCCGGGTCCAGACCCTCCAGCGCCTCTGGCGGAAGCGGAAGGCAAACCCTTCCACCCGCAGCCAGTCCTCGACTGCCTGCAGGCGGTCGGGGCCCATGTCCTCGCGGAGCTCGAAGCTCCCGGGCATGCCGCGTTCGCACTGGGGGTGGCTGTGGCGATAGTGCTGGTCCCACACCAACCCATGCAGTAGGCGCACCGCATGGGGGTGGGGCCGCGGCCACGTCTTACCCGCTTCTTGCCAGTTTACCATGGCAGCGGGGGGCGTACTTGATCTTGAGGTCCTTGGTGGGCTCTCGTCCGCTCAACGGCCTGGTCCTGGTGGTGGTTGTTTAAGCGGTTGACGTAGCACTGGACTGGGAGTGCGGCCGGTGCTGGTCGGCCGGTGGTTGTGGAGGTGGTTGCTGTAGCTGGGAGTGCGGCCTTGCTGGTCGGCCGAAGGAACTCGTTGATGTCGGAGTTCCGGTTCCTGCTCTTCCTTCACGGACTCGGCGCTGTCGCTGGGCGGCGCTGCGAGCCGCTGCGCTGCGCTGCGAGCTGCGTGCTGCGAGCTGCTGCGCCGCGCTGCTCGGGGTTGGTGGCCCCGAGTGGCACGCGAGGGATGGGTAACCCCGCGGCGGTGAAACGCTTTTGACGCGTTTCCGTGGGGGGCCTGGCCACGGGACACTGCGGTGGACACGCACAAGTGATCAGGCAGGCAAAGCACTACGCTCACAGGGGCATCATTGCGCTCGTGTCATGTGACAAAGCGTTTCAGGATCCTTGCCACTCTGCAACAAGGGAACAAAAGTATGTACAGCAACACATCAAGATATGTACACATGGGGTTAAGACTGGACTGGGGTAAGAGCATCACAGGACCATAGACACTCAGTCCCAACTCGTATTGCAATCCCAGGTCCGACCCTCTCAGTGGCTGGTGGGGGCGGGGGCTCAAACACAACCCATGCCCTGCTCAGTCCGGACCCTCAAACCCTGCCAATAGGGGAGCCGTCCCGCCAAGCCACAGGCGAGTTCCTGGGAACCAAGTGGCTCCAAGGATAACCGACGATGGCTCCCTGTGCTCCCTTCACGGCGGGTCCCAACTCACTTCTGAGCTGGAGATAAGGCCCCGCCATTATCCCCTAGGAGTTGGTAGCTGAAAATGGGCTGTTTCAGCCCAAACTGATATTAGCTCAAAAATCTCCAAAATTGACCCCTCGTCCGGACCCACCAGAGGTAGGGACGAGGCAACTGACCCTATGCCCTTCGAGTACAAACTCCCTGGAGCCCCCACCCAACCTGGTTCCCTCTGAGGTCCCGGCATCAGGGCACCACGGGTCCGTCAAGTGGGGTCATGATGCCAAAATCACCAAAATTGGCATCATTCTCACGCATGGCTAGCCCGGCCAGGGCAAGGCCAAAAGCTCACAGGGTAGGAGGAAGGACCTGGAACTTATATCTGAGTGCACAACTTGGAATTGGGTCCGGGCTCCCTGTGGGCAAAGAGATATGGGGCCGCCAATTGACCACACGGGGGGCTGAAATTGGGGTCCCAAAAGGGGGTCATTTTGGCTGCTCGAAATGAGCCAAATTTCGGGGGTGCTCGCAATAGTACATCTCCACGCCGGCTCAGAGATCGGATCCGCCATTCCATACGCGATCCACCGGGAGTCCAACAAAGATTCCATACCCTTGGCTCCCAAAGATCTCCATGCCACTCGGCGTGGTGAGAATCCCAATTGGGTCCACAAATGCCAAAATGGCAAAATTGTCCACACTCACTTTGGGCTAGCACCCTAACGAAGGTGGCTCCGTTTCGCCCACGTGGTGTGTGAACCATGGGGACCAATGTCCATATCACCCATGTCATATATGGTCCATTGGTCCATGAGTCCGGCGTGCATGAGGGGGCTGAACATTGTGCACGGCGGGCAGAAAATATGGAAAATTGCTCAAAATGGCCGAAAATGCGCACACTCATGGTTGGGGCAAATGAGGCACATGCCCGACTTGGACCGGAGTGTGCCATAGGATTGGTATCAAGTCGTATGCGTCCAACATATCCTTTGGGCGTCGCCCAACCCCTCCGGTTTTGGGAATGGCAAGGTCGCCAAGTGAGCCCATGATTTGGGATAGTTCCAAATCGCCAACATGGCGGCCACGGTGTGCCAAGCCGAAGAGGAGTTATTCGCCGGGTTCAAGATATGTTGGGCAGCGAAGTATGTACCCTCATAACATTCTTGGGTCATGATGTCAATTGAGCGCAACGTTGAGAGACACGGTTGCCACTTGACATCATGACGGACAAAAAACAGCAATATTGGCGAAAAAACACCCAAAAGTGCCTTGAAAGGCGCACAAATATATTATAATATCTTCGGCTTGGATTGAGTAATCGACCAATCCTTCTAAACACAATGACTTGACACCAATGACCTTCGATTTCACATATGTGCTCCACTTGGTGCGCTTTGGAAGGTCGCGCGCGCTGCCTCCCAAGTGGGCACATGCAAAAATGGAATATTGCAAAAAACACACCTTGCTCGCAACGCATCGCTTCGGGAGCGCTCCACAAGCGTCCCTTCACGAAGGTTAGGCTTGCGAGTGTTGGTTGAGAGTACAATGAAGGGCCTCGTGCAACATGGGGTCCATTGGCGGGTTAGTCTCGGAATGGTGCACCCGCCAAATGGGCACGCGATATGACACCAAATATGGCATACAACCCTACCCACGCCCTCTACACCCAACCTAGTGGCCTAGAATCAAAGTATGCCTATATTCTAATGTAACTTTGGTCCCTTAACACGCATGCAAGTGCTTTGGTCGAAAATCGACCTCCTTTCGGAAAGCCGAATTTTAGCATGCACGCAAAATATATTGCCAATATATATATGGAGATCATATATGCACTATCCGGGGAAGACAAGTGATATGCCCCGGATGTAAAGGCAAGCAAAGAGGGAGAAAACGCCACCCCAACATACTTCTACACGTACTTGGACGCCAAATACGTGAAAAAGCGCACTTCTTGGAGAACAGTCAAAATAAGTAACCCTTTGGGCCTATGGAGTTGGGATCCTTTGGCCTCATCCTATGACTATGGGGGGCAAAACCTCATACACAGTGCCTATGAGGCACGTTAGTTCGTCCTTGGGCGCTTGAACGCTCGTAACCCTTGTTATTCCACTTGGGGGTTCAAAGCGCCTTCGGCTGCCCAGATTTTCTGGGGAAAATCTGGGACGCGATCCGTTATATCAAGGAAAAAATTGCGGATCACTCGAAGACTGTTTCAGTCTTAACTTCAAGAAGAATTGCTTTACAGAATTATCTAATGCAGTGCACGGAACAGGCGACGACAGGCGGCGCGACTGCGGCGATTTCACGACAATTAGAAATCGCGGTAGAAATCGGGTATTTCACCGATTTCCGACCGAAAGTCGCCTAAGACAATAGAGTTATGGTAATGGAACAGGGATATCCCGCTGACAGCCGGTGTCAACGGCTTCCGCACGGTCGTGACGGCTCACAGGCCTCCGGGCCAGGGGGCCATAGGTTCTGGGTACCGCTTCACCCCCCTCCTTAGAGCAAACCCTGGGGGGGGGCTTCATTACTACACCAGGGGGGAATGACAAGCAAGGTGTAATGAGGCAAGGTGTGCCTTCCCTCCTTGGGGACAAGCGAGCCCACAGTTAGGACCCCTGACTGGTCCAGACCCATGGGGTTCTACCCTTCCTTACAGGGTTTACCATACCCCTATGTGTGCTACGTATGTCTGTGTGTGTCTCACTTCTCTCCCCGGCGTGGCTCCCGGAGACCGGGCTTCGCTGACGTCGGACCGAAGGTCCTAATCAGGTATTATTACCACTCCTTTGGCGCCCAATTTCTGTGCTGGCGCCTATTCTTGGGGGAAGACGGCAAAAGCCCTACCTATTAGAGGGGAGGGGTGGCCAAGTGTGCTAAGGGCATACAAAACGCCCATTTTTGCTACAGGCCAAAAGCTAACGCACTCCCCTACCCACGATGAAAAGCACGCGGGACAGGAGACTCCACTACACTACACTCACTAACGCCAGCACCAGCCTTCGAAGGCAGGGTGAGCACTCATCACCTGCACTCAACACCTGCCAGGCTTGCTGACCCTAACACCTACACACTCTACTGGGAGTTGATGCCAATGAAGTCTCGGGTCCTATTGACCCTTCTGTGAGAAAGCAAGAGAAGACAGCGCTACTAGGCGGCTGTGGCCTAACAGGGACGCCACTACGCGTTTCCCTGTCAGGGCTTGGAGGGAGGGAGTGCTCAGCGTGCGTGCACAGCGTGGATGGCGGTGAAGTTGGACTGCACTCACCACTCCTGGTTGAGCTGCAGTTATTTGTTTTTGTGATCCGCGCAGCATATTTTAGCGCTGCCAAGAAGGACTGCACCAATCGCCCTAACCTTCCCACCTGTAAAGCAAAGGCCAATCACTGAGGTTCAAGACTGAGGAACCAAGACAGCCTCCACGTGTTATACGCTTCTCAGGCTGCCCTATAATACGCTGTTCCTGAACCCCAGTACAAGCAAGCAAGCTTAAGGAACTCCACCCGTTCTCTTAAAGAACGTAGGTTGGAGCCCCTGGGTAACCTAAACAAGAGTTCTACCGTGCGCACTTCGCGTGGCCAACCCTTTAATGCGTCATATGCATGCAAAAATATGCACAGGGTTCCCAATTTCTCCTTCTCTTGCCTAATCTTACACAACTTAACCAATCAAAGCGTGACTCAACCAGGAGGTGAGCTCCTCCTGGGCTTACCTACTTTACTCACCACGCATCATGTGAATGCCGAGAAAAACACGAGCGCAAAACAACCCTACACGCTTAAACCAACCTACGGCGAATTATAAACCACCCTAAGCGATTAATGCACTGTGTGTCATGCATGCTACCCTTGTCTTGTTTCCTGCAGAAAGCGGAGGGAGAGTGGGGCACTGCACAGCGCAAAACAAGCCTAAGCATTTTAAGCAACCCTACTTTAGCGCTACCGCAACACAAACACGAGCAAGCACTTTCTTTTCTTACCTGTGAAGAGAGAACAAGGGTGAATTGGGGTACAGGGAAAGCGCCACAGCGTGTGACTGCCTCAGTTAGGTACATGCATCGCGGGCACAGCGCATATTCTAACCCTACGTGCGCGCTGCGCGCTCCATTCGCATGGCATACCTTTCATTCTTGGTTTGACCTGTGCAGAGCAAGAGAGAGGAGCACCCGAACCCCCAACGAACACAGCGTTGACAACCCTAACGTTTTAACGAAGCAACCAACACGAACGCAATGCATGCGTGTGAGATGACACTGGCATACCTGAGAGGTGGGTTGTCCACCTGCTCTGTGGTGTGGGTTGAGTTTGAATACTTTTCCCTAAAGTTTATAAAAATTTTGATGCAACTGTGCAAAAATCTTCCTTAGAACTTTAAAAACTACGGCTCATATCTTCTTTTTCAAGAGCCGTTTACGCTTGCGCAACCCTGTTTTTGAAGTCCGCTTCCGTTGCGCTTGTCTGCGACTTTGAGCTTTGGTGTAAAAATGCCGATTTCTCGCTTGATTTCGTCAATTTTCAGCGATTTGACTTCTTAAATTGCTACACCTTTCGCTAAACCACAGGAATCACTCCCTTTTGGTTACATTTTCTATTTTTTTCAGCTCCTGGAGATTTGTGTCCTCCATTGGGAGTATTGCTCCGCCCTGGCCCTTGGTCAGGACGTTTACTAAAACGCTGTTCATATAGCGATGGCCGTCCGCATTAGAGCGTTCGACTGTACCCTAGGGGGCAAGCATATGTGCTCCAGGGAGGGAGTCCTGGGTTCAAACCCCACTACCCCCAAAAATGTTCCAAACGTTTTCGTCGCACGCTGGCGACTTTTGAGGAATGCCCCATCGAAGGGACATCATTCACGGTACATTACACTGTTCTTCAAGGGTACCTACAGTGTGATAGGCCTCTATGAACTGATGAGGATGTATTTGGTAGGTTTAATGCATTTTCTGAGGTAATTTTCGGAATATTTGAGCCTTTTTCCTTGGTCCTACTAGCTTAGCTAACTAGTACTCCGGGGGGGAGTAAGAAAGGTCACTGCCATGTCTCACTTGGAGGGCTTGATCCAGGCCAAGCCCCCTTTGAAACCCCTTTGTTGATGCTAAGACTAACTTAAGTATTTTTATCACTCTTTTGAAGCCTTTAGTACACTTTCTCAAAGTAACTAGGGTTGTAACCCTAGCCCCCCATGTAGTTCATCCCTACTTCTCAACTGAGCGGAGGTATCTTCCTTCATGGAGGATATACCGAAATAAAATAGGCATTTCAGCCTTTAGGCCTTGGAGGTTAAGCCTAGTGGTCTCCCACCCGAAGATCCCTATACTCAATTGTTTCTACCACTTATTGTGGCTCTACGTTTTAACTGTTTCTGAATTCAGTTGCTTGGCCAAGTCACATTCTGTGTCTGGCCTGACGGCTATGCCCCACATTCCTAAGCAGCACCATTTCACCCAAAAGAGTGCACATGAAGTGCTTAATGCTATCTTTGAGGCTAGAGTCAGCCCAGTTTTCATATAAAATCTTTTGTATTATCCATTTGTGATTGAATCTTTGTGTTTATACCTGCATTGTCTATCTGCAGCCCTTCTGTGTTACACTGGATTTCAAACTATTCATTGATTCCATCCACATCCTGTTCTTGTTCTACTTGCTCCTGTGGTCTTTGGAATTTCACCATCAAAAACCTGCAGGATTTCATCAAAATATATAGGGCACTAATCAAGGACATCTTTCTCTGTTTATACTCGTGGCGAGCAATACCTGCAACCACGTAGTAACCATCAACTGCCATCTCATCGGCAGTCATCTCCTCGAGTTCGTCTGCCTCCTCTGAACTGGCAGCATTCTCTAGGTCTATACGCTCGACCTCACTGTCGCTGAGGCGCCACTAATCCCAAGACAAATCATCAGGGGAGTGATAGTGCCTCAACTGTTTAGGTGCACACAGCAGTTCACCACCTAGACGTGGACTGCACCTGACATGGATCCTGGATCCATCTATCCTGATGATACGATAGGGTCAAAAAAAAGGGTCCTGTAGGCAGTGACGTGGCCAGGAGGGTAGGCGTGAATGGTGAACCAATACAAGGTCACCAACCTTGAAGCTGGCAGGTCGCCGTAGGCGGTTCCGTGGGCTCAGTTCACGGTCACGAATGTGTCTCAGGTTAGTCCCAGCCTGGTTAGCCAGAGACTGCTTGTGTTCCAGCCAATCTCCCACAGGGCCCTTGAAGTCCTCAGGAAAGGGGGTTTTGAAGAACCATGCAGGTCGTCCTCCATGGAACAGTTCGTGGGGGGTGAAACCCGTAGAAGAGCTCCGCTGTGAGTTCATGATCAGCACTGCCCAGGGCACTAGGCGTACCGAGTTCTTGGTACGCTCCTGTTTCATCAGGATTCTTAAGTGTTGCTCCACCACACGGTTCTGTCTCTCACAGAGAGGGCTAGACGTGTGGGTATAGGGCAGGACTGTGGTTACCTCCACGTTGAGGGCATTTAGCACTCGTTTGTACCACCCAGTGTCACTGCGGATGCGTACATCTTCATCAGAGTGCACCTGCCTAGGTGCTCCATAGGGTTCGAACCATTGTTCGGACAATATTTTCACAGTCTGCTCACCTGTGATTTTCTTATTGCAAGAGAACACACGGGAGAAGCGAGATAGGGCACGGGTGACCGCTAGGCAACTATCATAACCGCCGAAGCGTGGTAGGCCGTGGATTAAAACCACGTAGAGAAGAGAGTTAGCACAATAGGGTATGGGTAAGCTGGAGATCCGGCCCCTATCCCTACTGTCGCTCTGCTTGCTGGCATGACAGCCACAAGCATCCACAATGGTCTGCATACGCGACCGCAGTTCAGTCAGGGTTAGACTAGAGTAGAAACACTCACGGAAGAAGTCCACTGAGCGATTAGCGCCAGTGTGACCAGAAAGAAAGTTTTATAGTGATTTCAACACTGTGTGTTTGTTGTGCCTCTCCTGCTGCCTGCTGCTGGTGTAGGGTTCCTGCTGCTTGTTTTTGATGAGGAAAATGTTTTATTGTTGAAATACAACCAATCCAGGATAACCCAAGCCAGAGATAAGCAAGTAGAAGAAGATCAGGATCAAAGCATGAAGGGCTGCAGTCACAAAGAGTTAGATAAAGACAACTGTCAACAAATAGACCACATGAATTAGCATACATTGCAGCTCAGGAGGAAATATTTTACATGTTTGAGAAAAGCTGATTGGAAAACTGCCCCAAGGGCTCACTCTCATCCACAGTGCCATCTTGAGATGTGCACGCTTTGTTTTTGGGTCCCTTGGGTGCTGAGGTGGCATGGCTTGTGGCGATGAGGTCACTGCCATGTCACATGGGATTAGCTAGGCTGACTGGGTATTGAACCCAGGACCTCTCAAAGACAGGTGCCCCAGCCCCCTAGGGTGCATACCACTAGGATAGCTAAGAATTCATGAGAAAACATAGATGAATTCATAGGCTCTGCCTTCAGTATATCAGTGCCTCAGCAACCCAGGAAAAGATGTTTTAGTGCCTATAGCTTGGGGATAAAGGGGTCCACACCACATCCTGATTTAGTGTTTGGTTCCATACCGGTAGGTCAAAATGTGTTATCACCCATTTTGGTTGGGCCAATACTAAGATAAAAGTGCATGAGTGCTTAGAGCACCTCTTATACAACTAAGGTATACCCTAAAGCATTGGAAAAGCACTTTTACGTACCCCCCCCCCTGTGCTGTGGTGGACACCACTGTCGCATTTTCAGGAAAAAGGGATTTTTTCTTGGCCTTTCCTTGGTTTCCACATCTACTTTAAAATACCTATAGCTTCCCTAACACTGGAAAAGAGCGCTTTACCATGGCCAGCGACTCTTGCTGCATTGTTGATGACAATCTCCAACAGAAAACTCAGCGCTCTTGGCGCTGCCGGGGTTCCTGTGGCTTGGTGGGGTTCGAGTAGGGCATGCCAAGACCATATGCATGTGCATCCCCCCCTCCAAGCTGCAGCGTAACACAACCCAACGCCAGACTCTCATAGGACGCTCGACCCAAGTCTCAAGGAACCTGATGGAGACACCTGTCCTGGTACTGGAACGAGGGTGCGCTGATTTAATTAGAATTGCCCCTTGGAGGGGTCTTGATTCTGGTTCAGTCTCCTGCTGCTGCTTTTCGGCCAGAACAGCGGCCTACTCAACGAGGCTTTGCGAGGAGGTCTGTACAACAGAGGAATGGGAGGATGAGAGACGAATTCACACAAACGCGAAGCGACAACACCTAAATCTGTCAAATGACGGCCTAGAATTTTTCTGAAGGCACACACCTGGACAGAATCCAATTGTGCATCAGATGCACATTTTTATAAAATTTGCAGTCATCTCTTGATTTTTTAAATCAAGAAATTCTTAAGCAGAAAAAGGCGGCGCGCAGGAGCGGCTCCTAACGAAGCGCCGGAAAAGAAAGAAATAATGAGATTATAAACGTATGTCTAACGTAATGCCAAAAATGACGAGACACACATAGATATATACAAATAGTGATTCCACCCACGGTGCCAGACACAATGAAAATTCAAGAATTCAACAAACAAATAAAAGGACTTCGATGAATCAGGTATAGGCTGCAGGTGTGCTCGTCCTGCTTGAGTCACACACAGTGCTCGCCTTGTGTCGTCGTCTTCAAGCCTGGTAGCACGATAGAACACGATAGAGGGATAGATTAGAAAGACTGCAGATGATTAGAGGTGAGATCAGGGAGATTAGACATACACACAAGTGCATAGCGACATTTTTCGCTTGTGTGACGCTTTTCCCTCACCTTGATTCACTCTCCAGCGGTGAGTAAGGTAGGTAAGCCCAGGTGGGGCCACCCCCTGGTAGAGTTCGTGATTGTGGGATTGATTGTTAGGTAATAAGAAAGATCGCACCAGGTTGTTTGGAAACTCGTGCATGCTCGTGCATTCACACACGCATTAAAGAGTAAGCCGGACGAGGTGCGCACGGTACAACCCTTGTTTAGGTGACCCAGGGGCTCCACCCAACGTTCTATAAGAGAACGGGTGGAGTTCCTTAAGCTTGCTTGCTTGTACTGAGGTTTGAGGACAGCGTATTACAGGGCTACCTGAGAAGCGTATAATACGTGGAGGTATTCTTGGTTCCTCAGCCGCAAACCTCAGTCATTCGCCTTTGCTTTACAGGTGGGAAGGTCAGGGTGATTGGTGCAGCAGCGTTCGCTTTTTTTCCTGCCCTGCTCAACAAGGGCGCTGATCCCGCAAACAAATAACTCCGCCTCTGCCTGTGGCAGGGCCAGGAGTCCGACTCCATCAACATATGCGCTGTGCACGCCTCAAGAGCACTCCCTCCCTCCAAGCCCTAGCAGGGAAACGCGTTGTGGCGTCCCTGTTAGGCCACAGACGCTTAGTAGCTCTGTGTGTTCTTGTATTCTCACAGGGGAGCCGCTAGGGCTCTTGTCCTCATCTTCAACGACACCCAGTAGGGTGTGCGTGTAGGAGTGGTAGTCCTGAGTGAGGGCTTGAGCCAGTTGCAGTAGCGCTCGCTTACCAGGATGGTCCCACTGTAGGGTGTGTAGGACCTGTAGTGCCTGTGCCACTGTCCCACCCGTTTCCTGCAATTTTAGCAGGGCTGGTGGGCAGTGGCAGTGGTTAGGCTAGATTTTGGCCATCGTAGCAAATAGGCGTTTTCAAGCCTGAAAAGCCTTTGGCCACCCCTCCCTGTAGTAGACAGATAGGTAGGGAAAACAATACCTGGATTAGTACGCTGGGTATTCCCCCAAGGTTTTGCGGCAGCACAGAAATTGGGCGCTTAGGGGAGGAGAGACCCGGGGAGTACCCCGTGGCACCAGTTAAGACAATCCTCCAGGTTTATCAAGCGGGCAGACTTGGGTATGATTAGGACACCACTTCTGCGGCTTGCCCTCAGAACCCTAGGAATAGCACACTCACACATACGCTTAGGCAGGTAAGGGTAAGGTTCAGTCCTCAGCTTTAGTCTTGGAGGCAAGCGTCTCAGCGAGCCTCAGCAACTCACCGAGGTTGTTCTGGGACAAGTAGTCATCCAGAACTGAGTTTAGGCGTCCCTCAGGTAGAACAAACGCAGAGAAGGGCTCCCAGGTGGCCTCTTCGACTCCAAACCCTTCCCAGAGGGTGAGGAAGCGCCACCCCTGGCGATAGCGGTGGCGTAGGACGGACTTCACCAGGTAGAAGCCCTCCTTAGCCATCTCCTCGGCGTTCATGTGGGGGAGTTCCCCTTCAACTTCCATAGGGCTGGCAGCCCCTTGTAGGTCTAGGGCGGCGATCTCCACGTCGTTAAGTTCCCACTCTTCCCCACAGAGGTCTTCAGGATCATAGTAGTGCTTCAGTTGTTGAGCAGCGCACACCAGGGTCCCCCCTAGACGGGGAGAACACCGCACGGTGATACGGTGTCAATCCACAGATAGAATCTTGTAGGGCCCGAAGTATGGGTCATCGCTGGTAGAGCGTGGCCAGGCGGGTAGTCGGCTGTGGTGCACCAGCGCCCAGTCCCCTTCTTGGTAGGTGGCCGGTACTCGGTGCTTGTTCTTGTTGTTCCACTGATGCTCCCTAACTCTCTGGAGCATAGCCTTGGCCTTGTCCACCTTCGCTTGTTGCTCTTGGACCCATCCATCCACAGAAGAATTGGTGTCCTCTGGATAGGGGGCATGTAGGAACCACGCCGGGCGCCCTAGGAATAGCTCATGGGGCGAGTAGCCAGTAGCTGAACTGTCTTGGGAGATCATCATCATCGATATGACGGGGAGTAGTCTCACCCAGTCTCTGGTGCGTTCACTTTTGCACCATATCCTTACATTCTCCTTGAGGACACGAATCTGTCGCTCACATAGGGGGTTGCTCGTGTGCGAGTAGGGGATCCCCGTAGACACCTGGACATTGAGGGATCTCAGGACCCTCTTGTACCAGCCGGTATCTGAGCGTACTCGTACGTCCTCATCGGAGTTGATCTCCTTAGGCGGCCCACAGACACAAAACCACTCCTCCAGGAGTATCTTGATAGTCTCCTCTCCGGTAATGTGCTTGGTATATGGGAATACTCTGGTAAACCTGGTCAACCCACAGGTTACCACGAGGGCGAAGTCATAGCCCCCGAACTTCGGCATCTCCGTGTAGTCCAGGTGTAGAACACTGTTAGCACAGTGAGGGATGGGCAGGGTCGAGTAGAGACCTCTGTCCCTGATATCCCCTGGTTTGCAGGACCTGCACGGGCACTTGTCCACGATAGGCTGGAGGGTTTTCCTCAGTTGGTCGTCAGTCCACGTAGTGTGGAACCACTGCTTGAATAGCCTCAGGCTACGGTCAGCACCCACATGACTGCTGGACTTATGGGTCCACATCAGCAGCGCTGGGACTTAGTCACTGGGTACCACGATGCAGTCCTCCTGCCAGAGGTAGCTCTTGTCCCTCTTCCACTGATCTTGGTTGACGAGGAGGGGTTCAAGGCGTTTCTCCAGGCGCTTGTAGATATCCCCAAACTCCTTCAGGTACTCCGATTGTTGGAGTCCATCCAAGGGGCGCATCATAATCATGTTGAGATCCAAGTGGACGTCCATACGGCTGAACGCCTCCTTAGCCAGCGCTTCAGACCGGGCACCAATCAGGGCGTCGAAGTTGTTGCGGCTGATGTAGTCTGCACACTCGTTCTTCACTCCCTGGATATGGTGTACCGTCAGCTGTAGTTGGCTGAGGTAGGTCCACCAGCGCCGTAGCTTGGCCTTCTCAGGGGGGGACCCTTCTGGAAAGTGCGGACCGGCTCTTGGTCGCACAGCTAGACCACAGGGTTACTCCCCAACAGTCCTGCTTGTGAGGATAGCACTAGCATACCCGCGAGCAATTCCTGCTCATAGGTGGAGTACTTCCCCCTGGCCTGGTTCCATTTCCAGTTCCAGTGGCCGAGAGGTACTAGGACCCACTTGTCGTCAGGGTAGCTGTGCTTGAGAGTTCCATCTCGGTTGAGATCTTCCGTCCCCCATTGGGAAATGGCCGAGTCGAACTCCTCCTTCTCTAGTGCTTGCCATTGGAACAACGTTCCACCACCGCCCACATTGCTGGCGTCGGTCACCAGGATAATGTCCCCTTGTGCCCTAGGCATGCCCAAGCACTTAGCGTTGGCCACCTTGTATTTGAGCTCGTCGAACGCTTGTTGCTCTTGTGGGCCCCAGCGCCAAGTAGTACTCTTCTTGATCAAGTCCGTGAGAATGGCGCTGGTGTAGGTGAAGTTTTTGATATGGCGGCGATAGAAGTTGCACGCCCCAATGAAACTGCGTACATCATGAAGTCCTTTCTTGGGGTCCGTGTCGTACCTTAGCGTCCATCAGGGGTTCGGCCTTAGAGGCCGCTGGGGTCCACAACCCATAACCAACGTCAAACCCCAGGTACTGCATGGTCTCCTGCATGAACTCACAGTTCTCCAGCTTCAGTCGTTTGTGGTTCTCGTGGCAGACCGCAAAGAACTCACCCAGGAGGATTAGGTGATCCTCCTGGGTATTGGTCCCGAGGCATACATCGTCGATGTGTGCTTCCATCTGGGCCCCACGGGATATAAGTTCCTGCACCTTAGGTCTCCTTCGTAGGATGGAAAAGATCTTGTTCATAAGCTCTTAGAATAGAGCGGGTGCGTTCGCCACGCCAAAGGGCATGACCTTCCACTTGAACACCCTCCCCTGAGGGGTGATGAAGGCTAGTAGCTCCTGAGCGTTGGGCGTCAGGTCCACCTGCCAGAATCCGCTCCTCTTGTCCATCTTGGTCTTGTAGCGATAGGAGGCTATCTTCTCAAGGGTAGACTCCATATTATGGAAGGACCCTGAGTGGTTCTGCGTTTTCTTGTTCAGCTCTCCGTAGTCCACTACCAGCCGTTTGGCTGTAGACCCAGGTTTAGCCACCAGGAAACAGGGGCTGCAGTGTTGGGGGTAGTCCCCGTCCCTGTACTCCAGGACTAGGCCAGCGTCAATACATTCTTGTATCTGTCGCTCAATCTCGCCGGCCTGCTCTTTAGGAGCTGGATAGGGTCTCCTCCGGATCTTGTGACCCAGAAACTCGGGTTTCAGCTTGAGGTCCATCTGTACCAGCTTGTCACATGAGGCTGAAGGGGGTAGTTCTCCGAACACCTCAAGATAGGTCCTTATAAGTGTCTGCACCCGCGGGTCTAATAGCTTGATCTTGTCCTCCATGTCCTCGTCAGAGTGTAAGTTGCTTGCCCCCTGAGTAATAGACGTCGGGATGTGATCCTCCACCGACTCTTCGCCCTTGGTAGTATCCTTCAACCCTTGGTGGGCATATAGTAGGTCTCGTTCAACCATCTCCGGTGGACGATGGCAACATAGGCACGCTCGAGGGGGTTCACATACACATTCCTCCGAGAGGTCGTCCTCCTCTGGGATCCTCACATGGGCACCCCACACGCTCTTCATGAGCTTAAGATCTACCTCCCCTTGCCAGGTGGTGATCTTCTGTTCGAGGTCCTCCTTCAATTGGGATAGATCTCCTTTACGTCCTTGCCTCAGTGGCCATGAGCTGCGGGTAGGCTTAGCGTAGCATAGCTTTTTTGCCACCAACCTCTTCTTGGAGTCCAAATACTCCCTTAGCCTGGATCTGGGGTCCAGCTCTTCGTCCACGGGGTCTTCCATCCTCATGGAGAGTAGGGGTTTCTGTGGGGCGACGTACTCGGCGTTCTCCACTTCCTCCACGCAAGTCTGCACGAAGAAGATGTCATGCTCAGTTTCGTCATCTGAGTGGATAGAGCTGGGGAGCTCGGATAGTCGACACTCAGAGACTCCATCAGGAACAGGTACATGGCAGGGAGAGTTTGGGGCGTTGGTGTTAGTCACGACGTATTCATCTCCTCCGGGTATAATCTCAATAGTCTCTTGAGGTCGTAGTCGATCCTTCAAGTCACCCAAGGCGAGTCCATCGCTTTCTCGTTGTATAGCCTCGACCAGAGTTGAGTCCAGATCCTCCCAGGGGATGGAGGTAAGACCTCCGTCCACCACACTGAGCATACTCCCCCATCCGGGCTTCCCGATAGGCATCTTACGCCCCAGAGGCACGTAGATGGCCTCATCAGGTAACCGAACAGAGCTGATAGTCAGCAAGTCCAGGAGGGTTTGCCAGTACTCGTTGGCCCCATGAGCTCCCCAATCGGGGGAACACAGGACCATACGGGAACGTTCCAAGGCCACCTTGGTCAAGACCTTCCCCAGTTCACTGAACCTGGGGTTCCCGTAGGCCATCCCGAAAGAGGGCCAATAAAATTTGTAGCTGCAGTTCTTCCCCTTGCTGCAGTAAAGGTCCAGGACATGTTGCTTGTCGCTGGCGAACAACTCCACACTCAGGTCTTCTCTAGAGTAACCCAACTCCTTCAGACCTTGGTCTAGGACTTCCCCCAATAGTTGATAGTCCTCAGTTTTGGAGGCCACCATCATGTTCGAGGGCTCCTCCTTCGATACCCTCAGGTAGCTCGAGGTGTGCTCAGACTGCTCCAGTGGCACGGACTCTCTGCCCTCTCCGTGGTCCACGTAGAGGAGGTAGGGCGCTTGCAGCGTCAGGGATTGTATCTGGGAGTGCTGCACGAAGATGTCAGTCCCCAATACAAGGTCGAAGTCTTCAGTGTCCATCACATAGAACCGATGGGCGATCGTTTCGGGAGCGCATAGGTACCTCCACTTCACAGTCCCCGCAGCTGTGCACCACATGCCCATCCCCCGTTCGTATAGCCGCGGTGGTCATGGTGTTCTTCAGGCTCCCACAAAGTAACATTTTCTTGGCCGATATTGATATGGTGGCCCCAGTGTCCAGTACCCCCAGGTATTCACGTCCCCCTAGTCGGATACGTACCCAGAACACCAAGTCCAGGGCCCCACCGGAGCGTCCCCGTCAGAACTCCGCGGGACAGGTCACCTCGAACCCCTCGTTCCGCAATTCGCAGGCCATCCTCATGAAACGGCTTCTCTTCTTAGCGTTGCTGTCATCACCGCCTTCATGCTCACGCTTAGCCCCTTGTTCTCGCTGGGCCTGCATCTGCGAGCGTGTGGTGGGACCAGACTGCCCTCCAGAGGGCTCGGGGTTCCCCCCTGGATTAGGGTTTGGGTTCCCTCCGTTCTTGTCCGGGCTCTTGTTGTCCTTGTCTGGCTGGCGGTTGGCGCCTCCTCCTCGTCCACCTTGACCCTTGTCTTGCCCTTGTCCACGTCCTTTCGACTTGCCCTTGCCGGAGTCGTTGCCTTTGCCTTTGCCTCCACCTCTGCCAGAGCCTTTGCAAGGATCCTCACCCTTCAGCTTCGCCGACAGGCAATGCTTGTGGTAGCACTCATCCTCATAGTGCTTCCTCTTCCCACTGAAGGCACAGGGGATAGTACACCTGTAGTGATCCGGCAATTTCGCCTTGGCGCCGGTGTTGGTCTCCTGCTACTTCCCTTGGACTACGAAGCAGTCTCGCTGCTCGCAGTCAGGGGCGTGCTGCAGGTGGCCCTGCTCGTCTCTGGCTTCACACCAGAAGAGCTCCTTGACGTTTTCAATGAAACGGGCGTGTTTGGGGGTAGTCCCCTGTCCAGCTCTGGATCCTTGGTACCCTTTGCCTTGGCTTCCAGAGCCTGCCCCTCCAGGACGGTAGTTGTTCAGGTGCTGGTCGCTTTCTTTCCCCGGCGCCAGCTTCAGAAGTAGCACACATAAATCCTCGTAGTGGAGGGCTCTCGCCTTGCGCTCTGCCGTTGAACGGCACTCGTCCCACAGCTCTCGAGGGAGCTTAGCCACCAACCAGAAAAGCAGGTCGTTGCTGCTGTAGGAACCGGGCGTCAATCGTACAGCCCAGTGATCCAAGTCAGCCAGTAGCTCAGAGACCCTGCCAGGCTTGGGGTTGTTGGGCAGCGCGGCCAGGTTCTGGATCTCGGCCCTGATGGGGAGGTCGGTTTCATAGGTCGGGTACTGCCTCTCCAAGGCAACCAACACATCGGCAAAGGTGGCGGACTTAGTCACGATCTGCTTGACCTGCTTCTCCAGGTACTTGGTCTTGCAACACTGCAGGAGCAGATCGCACTTGACCCGTCCACTAGCATGGGTTTGGCCGGTCAATCGAAGGAACCGGCCAAAAATCTCAGCGAACTTGCTAAGGTCCTTGCCTGTGAACTCATGCAAGTTCACCACGATCTTGGAGGTGGCAATGGCCTTAGTCTCCTGAGACCTGCGTCCCTCAGGGCGCCGGGTCTTCCTCTTCTTCTTTTTCTTATGCCCACTTGGGTTCTCAGACTCCTGCGGGTCGTCGTCCTCCGAGGGCGAAGCAGAAGTCATCGACGGCGGCTCATCATCGGAGGGGTCTCCCCGTAGATCACTAGAGCCATAGGGCTCCACGTCAACCAATGCCCTCAGGGCTGTCAGCCCCAGCCGGTCCAGCTCGGCTCTCGTAGAATTTCCCACGTGGCTGTAGGGTGGCTGGGCCGTTCTCGGTACGAAAGGGCTTCTCAGTATCGCTTCAGGGGTCGGCAGCGGTCGGCTCCTCAGGCTCCCCAGGGTGTTTGTCAACACTGCCACCGGGTGGTTATCCCTTACTCGATGGGGTGAAATTCCCACCATGCACCTATGATTTTAGCAGCTGTTTTTTCCCAAAATTCAAAATCATGCATTTTCGGAACCGCGATATCAAACTGTACACAGTAGTACTGTTGTTTTTGTGTTTTCTCAAAATTTTAACCAAATTATGCTGTCGCTGGAGCTGGAGCCGCAGATCAACTGTCAGCAACTGCCGCGTACGCGAGTTTCAGATTCCCGACCGCCGTGCGCAATAGAAAATCGCCAAAAAGTCCACTTTTTTTCGCAGTTGGAAGCAAAGTAAAGGCATGAGCGTGTCCCCGAGATCAATACCTGGTTGCTGACCTAAAAAAATCCAGATTGGCAGGCACAGATTTTGAGAAATTCACACTTTTCTAGCCAAAAACCACTCTTTTTCATGGTTTTAGGGTCTATGGAGGCCATGTAGAGGGCCTTACAGGGCTGGAAGAGGTGGTATAGAGGTGATATATGAACAAATTGTCATCACCATTGGTAGAAGCCTACATGACAAGCGATGTTTTGCCTTTATTCTAGGCTATTCATCCCTTTCTCATGCACCATGCGGCCCAATATCCATATGGTTCATAGGTAGGGTTTTGATCACCTATCACTGTCCACACACATGTTTGGGGCTTGGGTTGGTATTGTATGCATTTGAATGATAAGAACTACATAAAATATGATACTATGTGCATAAGAATGGGATGAACAATGAACATTTGAGGTGTTTTTGGCCCTATTTTGCACCGTTTGTGGTCCATTTCCATATGGTTCATAGGTAGGCTTTTGCGTGCCTATCACCGTACACACACATGTTTGGGGCTTAGGTTGTTATTGTAAGCATTCGTATGATAGGTGCTACATATAATATGATAGTATGTGCATAATAATGGGATGAACGATGAAGATTTGAGGTGTTTTTGGCCCTATTTTGCACCGTTTGTGGTCCAACATCCATATGGTTCATAGGTAGGGTTTTGATCACCTATCACCGTCCACACAGATGTTTGGGGCTTGGGTTGGTATTGTATGCATTTCAATGATAACAACTACATAAAATATGATACACGGGCATAAGAATGGGATGAACAATGAACATTTGAGGTGTTTTTGGCCCCATTTTGCACCGTTTTGTAGTCCATTTCCATATGGTTGGAACCCGGAATTTCACATGTTACAAGGGTGCACTATGATGCAACAATGTGCCTTCCATGTATTGTTTGCTCGATATTGCCCGTTTTGCACTTTTTGCGATTTGATCTTTGTGTGCTCTAACTAGTTATCGCGGGGTTAGAACGGGGTTAGAGCACTAGTTATCGCGTGGGTTATCGCGCGATAACCTAGTTATCGCGGGGGTTATCGCGGGGGTTATCGCGCGATAACTAGTTATCGCGTGGACATTGCATGAAAATAATTGTAGCTCCTCTCCCAATAAGACACAGGAACGAAACCCACTGTACATAGGACCACATTGTGCTGAAGTGAACATCACCAAGTTTATTTCACGCGGTATGCAACTGTGCACAGGTTGGATTTGACATGTCTTTTCCTTGACAAGCTTTCTTGTGTCCCGCTACCAATCCTCTGCTGCTCTTCGACCGGCGTACCGAGCTGCGTGTTCTGCAGCGTTGACAATACGCATTATCCTGGCAATGAGTTACAGCACGTATTTGGGTACAGTGACATCAACGTACCGACACTCAGACATCTCCATCGCCTAGTTCGCCCCTGGGTATTTTGCCTATTTTTTCCTTCCAGCGCCTACTCTATTCGCTATGTCCCAACGACAATGCTACGAGTGTAAAGGCTATGGCCACCTGTCCTACGACTGCCCCAACAAGCGGAACGGCGAGAGACGCGACGGCGAAGGCTCGCAACGATCCGAGGGCGGCTACCGCCCTGAACGCTCCCGACGCTCCAACTCCCCAGTACCAACCCCGGGCACTCGCGATGGCACGTGGCCTACCGGAGGCCCCCGCATCTGGTGTCCTTATCACGACAAGGAAGGCCGCTGGGTTGGCCATGAACCACACGAGTGCCGTAATGCCCCACGCTCGTCTGCCGGATCTACTGGTCGGAGTCCCGCGCAGCACAACGCACCCAGTGCCTCCAACATCAACGTCCAGGTTGAGTTACGCGATCTCCTGGCCTCCATTTTCCCGGAGAAAGCCGAGGCGCTGCAGAAGCAGAACACGGCGAACGGTATCTCGCTCGTGTTCAACCGTGACGTCACCGACTCCGATGAGAAGTGGGTCACCACGAACATCCCGGAGGCCATGAAGATATATCGGCAAAACTCACGTGCCCTGGTCTTTGGTACAGCTTCGCCGGCAGCGCAACAGGCCGTGGCAAAACGACTGGGTGGACTGAAAGACGGCAAGTCGAAGGTCATCGTCACGGCGATCAATGCCCAACCCGTGGCTGAACCTGAAGGCCTGCATATCGCCGATGACCCTGAGGAGCCGATTGGCCTCAACCTCACGGCACCCACCACACCAGCGAAACCACAGACCGCCACGGCGCCGAAAACCCCGGACGCAATGGTGCTCGACGCCGCACCCACTGACGACCCGTACGAGGCCCGGTTCCAGAAAATCGAAGGCGATGTGCAGGGCATCCGCACGGACATCACTAGTATCAACACGCGCATGGGCACCATGACGGGCGACATCATCAATGCGCTACGGGCCGATCGTGCGGCCGAGCAATCTGCCGAAGCCTCGTCTGGATCGACACCTTCCACGGGTACGCAACCTGCCTTTGGGACAACTACGACGCCCACTGCCAGCCCCTCGTACATATTCATGAGGCGCCCTAAAGACATCCCCTTCGACATGGGCCCTGCCCCGGTTGATGCATGGGTTGTGGTGAAGGAAGGCGACGATGGCAGACAACGCCGTGCCGTTAAGGTCATGATCCCAGCCCTCCCCACCGATAAGAGCGCCCAGAGTAAAGCAACACCCCGGGTGATCCCTTATGGTGCTGATGGGCAGCTGTGTTTCGATAGCCACACCACATGCCCCTTTGACTCATTCATGGACGAAGTGGCTGCACTCAACCTGGCCACTGCCAGCTAGGAGCGGCATGGGGACAATGCAATTTTTGCCCACCCGACCACACTGCACTTCTGCAGCTGCAGCCAGATGCGCTTAGTGGGTGACCTCCCAGCGAATAGCCCCGATCTCTGGACGTTCTTAACTCGCTGGACGGTACCCACGTGCCGCTGGACGTGTCTAGAGGGCATGACGGCTTGCGTACCGCTGTCTCACTGTCCTGTCCAGGAAGCCCTGTCCCGAGGTCGCGTCCCCCGCAGTACACTACACTGCCTTCAGCCCCTGGTGGACGCGGAAAGACTACGCCACAAGCTCCTTCAGGAACTTAGGGTCACAGAACTCCACATGCAGCAGTCGTCAGCGAGTACACCCGCCGCCTTTGATTTACAGAGCCCGTACCCGCAGAATGTACCACTGGTGCCCCAAATTGGGTCACTCGCATACCGCTTCGGGGCTGTACGCCGGCTATGGCTCGGGTACGCCGCATCTGTACCACTCACGACGTGGCTGCAATGTACTGCTATGCACTGCGTCCTCTTCTATCGGTGCCTGCTCGAATGGGTCCTGACGACTTTCCCCCTGCAACTCGTCAACGCCAGTGAACTACCGAACCCCAGCCTGCACCTGCCCCATCCCTCGGCAGCTGAACGTGTTCGTCAACAAGTTACTGCCATGCATTCCCCCCCCAGCCGCCCATATGCCACCTCCACACCACGTGCCATGCACCCCCGCCACAGACGGAAATTTGAGCGTGCCGCCCGTCTCGTATTTGGCGTTGACCTGGCTGTCGACGTCCCGCCCCACATACGTACTGAACTGCCATTTAGCCAGTTCCCGAACCAAGCGGCCATCGACTTTGGCTCTTGGTCCACCACCTACGCTTTCGCCCGCAAGCGACAATATTGTTGCGCGTTGTACATCCCACTGTCCTGGGATACCCCAATGGCCATCCATAGGCCCGCTGCCGACATCCTGCGTACCCTCCGCCTACCCTGCCCAGTGCGTGTAGCATGTATCATTCCGGAACACTGGATGCACGATGCCCCCTTGTGGCATGCGACACACGCGGCGTACCACCACTATACTTTCATGGATGGACCCGTATGCGGAGGGAGCTTCCGTCTCCGTGGCTCCCTCCTCCAAAATCCTGCTGCTGCAGCTCTGGGCCCTGTCCACTTCCAGCTCATTGTTGCGCACCTGGGTCCTATCCTACGGGCCCTGAAGATCCACATCCCCAGAGCCCCACGCGACAAACCGGAACCTGCGGGTCGTGTCCTGTGTACCCAGACCACACTGCCCAACCCGTACCAGGCATCCAGCCCGTACTACTATGTGCCACTGGACACTAGTGGCAAGGCATTGTTCTGGCACACCTGGAATGCAGAGTGGACATCCCGGAAGACCACACTCGGTACCCGGCCAGTCTGCCGACAACACCTGGTCGCGTCATGGCGCCGCTGCAACGAGGTCCTCCCCCTGGCACCCCAGCATTGGCTCCGCCGATTGGCACAGCTCGTCCACTGGCCCACTGCCCATGACATCGACACGAAAGCCCAGTGGGTGTATGCTGTATGGACACCGCTGGACCCCCGCCAGTACTTTGGCCAGACTGGTGCTATCTCCCAGCCCCGATCCGTCACGGACAGGGTACTCGAGGAAATTGGCAGCGCCCAGTCGTGGGTCGTGATGTACCAGGGAAAGATGTCCCAAGGACCGCTCTACATCAGAGCCATGCACGCGTTGGGCCCGTGGAATTTCAATCCTATTCCCCTCCTCCCCACTGACATATGCAATACCGATCTCATAGAGCGCCGTTTTATTCAAAACGTCACGCCCAACCTGAACGAGCAGCGTCATCGGCGACGATCCTATTTTCGGTGGCTGGTGCGCGGCAACATGTCAAAGGCCCTGCCTCTTGCCACACTGCGTGACCCTGATGTGTGGACCAAGCTTCAGCAGTCCAGCCGCGCGACAGTGCGGCCCCAGGACGCCCTGAAAATTCTTTCCCTGGCCCGCCGTGACATGGCGCCACACCAGTTCTCTGCCCTACAGGGGAAACCGCTCCCTTACATCCAGAGACAAACTGGGGTCCGCCTGCCGAAATCCCTCCCCCTGCGCCTGCCCGTTCAGGACCCCGCTGTGAAAAAGCCTGTGAAACGTCTGTTCCGTGACTTCCTGCGATCCACAAAGTTGCCGGCCGTCATGTGTACATACTTGGCTTCTATTTTCTCAGTTGTACTTTGCTCTCCCTGCAAGCTGTCCCGCCTCCTTTCCGATGGACGGGTTACGTCCTCTCTGGCTGACCTCAGACAGTCCCTGACACATAGTACCCCGTGTGCCAGCCAGTTACACACACAACCCAACATAGCCACGACCACCCCATGCACGGCCCCACAGCTTGAATGCGCCTGCCCTACGCCTGCGTGGTTCACCAGGGAGGAGATACGCCACGTGACAAGCCCCCGATTCTCCTCGGTCTTCGACGTGGGCAGTAACTTTGTCCTGTCAAAAACCCCTCGGGAGTTATGCCGTGCAACAAGCGAAGCGCTCAGGACACTACACTCCGCCCTGCCCAAACGTCGCCCATTCCCCTTTCCCAAGTTTGCTGATGCTGTCCAGGACCAGATCAAGCTAGCTTGCACCCACAACCCAACTCCACATGCCACACCCCCCACGGTACCGCTCACCCGCCGGTTTAAAAAGGACCACCCCCGGTTAAGGGTGATATTCCTTGACAAAAACTGTTTGTGCTATGTCTTGTTTTGTTGGAGGTTTTGGGTCCAGATCATCCTAAACGCTTATGACCGCCCTGAGTACACCCTGTACCGCACGTACTCTTCCCCGGAGGCATGCCGCTCCATCCTCCTGTTGTACTACTACTACTTGGCGCTGACTTTCCCCGTCCTGCGCAAGTACGTACCACCCCGAAGACTCCGCCGCAACCTCACCCTAAACATGCCCTGGCTCAAGGCTGCCCGCCTCCCCCCCCCGCCCAAGATGTGCACGATTGTCCCCACCTCCGAGGCTGAGGCTGCCAGAGCTCGAGACCTGCTCGTCTCCCATGCGGAGCAGGTATTTCAGCACACGTCTGCCCGCGCACGTGACCTGGGCCTGGGTCCCCCCGATTCCCTACACCTGCCGGCGCGCCATGGAAAGTGGAAAGTGCCAACTACCGAGGGCCTGGCAAAACAAAAAAGTATCCCCGTGAAGCCCTCGCGCGATGTGGCCACCCGTGAAGTTTTCTCGCACGCCGGCCACCCCCTCAACCCCCAGTTCCGCCATGCCTCAAGAATCAGCTCACTCCTTGAACGCCGCTACACTTGCTCCTTCTTCACCCTGAACGTGCTAAATCAGGAGCACCTGATTGAAGGGTTCCTGAAACCCGCGCGAGAGTTCTACAGCGCCCAAGGGATACCAGTCGGGGGGGGGGAACTGGACGTTGTGCGTATGTTCCCCTCCCTCAAAAAAGAAAAGATCATTGCCGCTAGGAAAAAACTGTACGAACGGTGGAAACCCATGTTGGACCTACAGAGAGGTACAAAGGAGGTAAATTTCAGCATCAGCAAGTCAGCCAACAAGAAACTGGACGAGGTAGGAGCCAAGGGCGCAAACCTCTGGCACGTGTACACTGCGCAGGAGTGTTTAGAGCTTGCGCTCCTGAATCTCTTCTTAAACGATTTTTTCGTTACGGGCTCGGAGCTTAGGCGCCAAACAGAAGGGGCCGCCATTGGGGGCCTCCTCAGTGCGCAAGACGCCGACCTATGCTTGATGTTGCCTGAGTCTGAGGTCCCCTGGGGCAGTACCTTCCCGCTCAGCCTACGATTGGCCCGCTTTCGCGATAACCTCATGTTTTTCTGTCCTCTGCAGTTCGTCCCATATTGGACCCACCACCTGAAAAAGTTTTTTACGGACTTGTACGAGTTAGACCTCGATTTTGAGCAAATGGGACGGTCCCTCACGTTTTTGGAAGTCCAAGTGCAGTGCGAGGGCCCGAACATCCGCTGGGGCATGAAAAACAAAGTCCTGTATGGTGAGCATAACCTGGCATACCAGGAATACCTGGGAGTATACGGGTAAAAAAGGGGGTTTTGGGAGAAAGGGGTATGTGGCATGTACAGGTGGGTACGAATGTATAATGCACAATGCATGCATAGGTGGTTTGGGGAATACCTCTAGTTTGCCAATTGTGATGGTCAATGTTGTGTTTGAAACTACCCCATTTTGGGCTCTTGGGGTATACGGCCGTATACTCAAGGCTCCAATACCTCAGTATACGGCCGTATACTCTGGAGTATACGGCCGTATACTTGGAGTATACGGCCGTATACTGGGGGTATTTGTTTGCACCATGTGGTTGTTTCAAGTTGAAAAATTCCATTGTTGTGCCTTTTGTGCCCATCTTGTTGCATGCTTTGCCTTTGCCCAACAATTGCACACCACTTGAAACCAATCTAGGCTCATACTTCACTCAAGATTGCAATGTATGTCTCCATATGTGTCCATTCCAATCCATATTATGTTGCTTCTTGCTCTCCCAGGCCCTCTTTTTCTGCCACCATGACTGATGTTGGCACTCATGCCTTGTTGAAGAAGTGGGCCGATGCCGTAGCTCTCCGCACAGTGCACAGAGGTGTTTACAGCCCCGACAGCACACGCACCGTGTCTTGGCCTTCTCTTGAGAATTGTGCTTGGTCCACCTTGGACACCCCTGTGGCCCTGGTGAAGCTAACGCACCCCGGCGTTGCCCAACCCCACAGCCTCACTGACCCTTTGTTGTCGTTGTTTGACAACAACCCTGATCTGCAAGCTATTGTGTTGCAGCTCCATGATTCGGATGCCCGCGCTGTCGCGGAGCATGTTAAAAAAAGCTGTGGGGGGCCCAATAGGGGGATGAGTTTGTATTTGAGGGAATGGGAGATGCAGGATGGCTCTCCGGGGATTCATGTCTCGGGGGACGTGGCCGCTGGCTGGCGCAAATGGGAGTGCAAGGCCCAGCAAGTGCAGCGGGGGCATTGGGAGGACACCGCCCCCCTCTACTCCCTCCACTCCCAATCGCCATGGTCCTGGCATGCCGATTTGGAGGGCCACACCCTCCCCACCTGGTACAAGGGTACTGGGATGCACCCCTCCCTTTTCTTCCCCCTCACCACCACCCCCCTTTTTGGTGTTGAACACCATCGTGTCTCCATCCCCGTTGACGTCGTCGATCATCGTCATGTCGACGACCTCAAGGATTTCAAGGAATGGGGCCATGCTTTCCAATCTGGCTTCATTTCTGTCAATTGGATGGACAAGCTTCAGGATGAGTATGGGGAACTTAGGGCAGATGCGGGGCTCAATATTTTTAATGAGGATTGGCCCGCCGAGACTCGTGCAGGGGACAGTGACACCCGCCGCACAATGACTCCACCGGAGGGGGGTGCAATGTACAGTTTCGCAAGGGAGGTCCTCATACCCCACTTGGAGACTCATTTGGGTTGGAAGTGTCCGGTCGTGAATGTTACCACCTTTATTGTGGTGAAGGCCGGTACAGTGGATGTGGAAAAAAAACAGTGTTGGCACCGTGACATTAACCTCAGCTATGTTGCCGGCCCGGACCAACACCATGTTATTTGCTTGTTTCCGATGTTCTCCCCCACACCCGATGATGGTTGTGCTGGGGATTTTGTGGTTGCCTCCCACACGGGCCTGCCGGACCCGTGGGTGGTGGCCCCGATGTCCCCATTGGACATCGGGGATGTGTGGTTGGGCAATGCACTGACTGTGCATCGCGGAGGCATCTGCCCTACCACAAACCCCCATCGGCCCCGTGTTTATGGTTTCATATCGGTTGGTACCTCCAGGTTCGACTACAACAACACTTGCCCTGTTGTTGTTCCCCCTTGGGCCGGCAAAGCGGCTGCATCCCCCGAAGGGTCTCAAGGCCCTCATGCCACTTGTGGTGCAGTTGGTTGTGAGGTGTTGTTGGATGTGAGTGATGCTACCACAGTTTTTTGTGTTACATGTGGTAACGTGCCATTGTGTGCCACCCACGCCCTGGAGGGGCAGTGTGGTGCCTGTGAGGAGGGCGCTTGGAATCAGGGTGAGACAATGACGCAACACAGTGGTGTTGCATGGGGTCGTTGTCCGGCCCCACTTCAGTTCTACATGCCCGTTGATGGGGCTACTTTTTTTGCAGTTCATGAACATTTGTCCCCTAGCCCCCTTCGAGTTGGGGTTGAGGGTCACCCTTCATATGAGGAGTGCCCATTGCGGCAAATGCATGCTAACCCCTTGCCTTCTGTGGGCTCGGATGGCACTTTCCTTGCTTGTCCCCCCGGTTCATTGGTGGTTTCGCGGGGTTTGATTGGTGGTGTTGCTTTGGCTTCCACCGATACCACAATTGGCGGGGTTTTGCATTGGTTTGCACTTGGGCACAAGCACCACCTCATGGATGTTGCACTGGCGGAGAGCTACGGTTGGGTGAAGTGGTGGCCATTCAAGACGGTTTCGAGAAAGAAGAAGTCGAAGCCGAAGCCCAAGGCGAAGTCAAGGAAGGGCAAGGAGAAGGCCGGAGAAGAAGATGAGGACGTGGAGGAGGAGGAAGAGGAGAAGCAAGAGCTGTGGTGCATCTGCAATCAGGTATTTGTGGGATCCGGGCATGGGTTTAATTGAACTGTGTTGTTGTTATTCATTAAGTCCCATTTATCTAAAACGGTAGGGTCACTGGTGGGTTTTTTTGTTTGGCCTGTCTTCAGCGCCTCCCTATATGGTTGCAGTTCTTCAGGTTGAGTTGAATTGAATTGATCATCAACCTCTTCAACTTCTTCCCAGGATTCTTCAATGGCCTACACATGTTTTTGCATGTTTGAGGGCAGTGGGGTTTGAACCCGGAACGTTTCGTTTGCAAGTGTAGCATGCATACCTCTCACCCACCCAGTGCCATGGTCTTGGAATACGGCCGTATACCTTGTGTATACGGCCGTATACCCACGGTATACGGCCGTATACCCCCAGTATACGGCCGTATACCGCGAGTATACGGCCGTATACCTGCCCACCCATTTTGAGTATACGGCCGTATACTCCGAGGTATACGGCCGTATACTCGGAGGTATACGGCCGTATACTCATAGTATTTGTTGCCAATTTCAATCTATTTTGCCTAGTTCTTTGTTAGAATTCCACCCTTTCTTCCCATTCAGGTCCAGTATGATCCCTGGCCACTGCGGAGCATCACCGATTACGAGGTGGTCGAGCCCGAGGTGGAGTTGGTGGCGCCAAAGGCTGCCGCAGGACAAGTGATCTCCGGTCGGGAGTACGTGGACCCCATTCCTGTGGGTCGGGGGGATGTTGCCAGTGCGCCCTCCGACCTCGCGTGCACCACTGGCAAGGACACGGGATACTATTCCCGCTTGAATGTCCGTGCCAGTGGTGCACTTTACGACATTCGCCTGCCCATTAGGGTTGTGGCGAATGTCGCAAAGGGGGGGGGGGTTGTGGAGGCCATTTGGGGGGCTGCGGTGTGGAGCAAGAGCTCCGGGAAGGTGAGGGTTTTTTTGAGCACCACGGGGGAAAAATGGAGCATTTCGGACTCCATTATGGTGCTCCAAAGTTTTGGGGGGGAGCCTGTCCCCGGGGAGCACTCCCTCGCCCTCCAGGCCGAGTTGGCCTCGAGGGCGGGGAAACAGCTTGGGGGGAGGGGGCTGAAGCGGGCTCATGATGAGCCCGCTGCCACCCCTGCACCCACCCCCACCCGGAAGGCCCCCAAGCCTTCCGGGTCTGCTGCTGCTGCTGTTGCTGTTGGCTCGGGGGGGCTTGAGGGGTTTGGGGGGGTGGGGGGGATTGAAGCAGCTGCCCGCCGTGGCACATGCGAGGCCCTGGGGGACCTCGATGTGCCCAGCACCGCTGACATTGTCAGCGGTGTTGTGGCGGGCTTGGGGAAGTCCCGGCTGAACATCTCCCGAGAGATCGGGGAGTTCAGCCGGACTTCCCTGACCTCCTTGAGGGAGGCCAATGCCTCCCTCAAGGAGGAGCTGAAGGTTGCCCATTCTGAGGGTGACGCCAAGGACAAGAGGATTGCGGACCTGGAGACCAAGTTGGCCGATGCCACCGCAAGTGCCCATGACTGGCACCTCAAGGCCAAGGAGTTGGAGACGCGACTCCAAGCGGCCAAGGCCAACGAGGAGTGGGCGAGGTCCATTGTGGCCCATAGTGTCACACGGAGTGCACCCCCACCCCAAGGGTCTGGGAGTCAGGGCAGTGGGAGTCAGGGCAGTCAGTCCGCCTCCCCAACACGTGGCCTCCCCCCAAAGCCGCAATGACTACCCCCATCCAACCCCGCCCTTGCAGCTTTATGCCGAGAGTTGGTGTACCGCAAGGTGCACATCTTGGGTGTACAAGTGCACAATGTGCAGTTTGGGGCTACAGGGACACGCAGTCAGGGGAAGGATTGGCGCCGTGCGCGCTTGTGCAGCGGCAATGAAAGGCAAAGGGAGCTAATTTGCCTTTCAAATGCACATGCGCATGCGAATTTTCCAAGGTGGTTCCATTGGACCACCATTCAAGTGGTACAATGCGATACTTCACAAAGAATGCCGGGCCATCGCCATATGAGGGATCCTTCTCCGCTTTCCGCCATCTGCGTTGTCGGGGCGCATAGTGGTGGGGAGGTCTGTGTTGAAACAGGTGGAGTGCTCCATAGTCCCATGCAAGGGACCCCGATGCGGTTGGATGTACATGGAGGTGGTGGTGTGGATGCGAAGGCCTACAAGGGCTGGCCGGGTGTGGTTTTCAACTCCAAAGCCCACCACGGGCCTGCCCCATGGAGGGGGGAGCGCTATGCCATTGTTTTCTACAATGGGTGCAACACAGATTACCTCCAGGATGAGTCTGTTGATGAGTTATTGGCCTACGGCTTTCGTCCTTGGGGCCACTAGTGAGCACCGTATACTACCAGTATACGGCCGTATACCTCCGAGTATACGGCCGTATACCTGGAAGTATACGGCCGTATACTCGAAGTATACGGCGAAAGATTTGTGCTGAATCGTACATGCTGTGCGCCTGTTGCATGCGCCTGTGCGCACGGTTTCACTGGGCAACTGGCCCACATATGCCTCGCACATATCTCCACAGCAATTATTGTAAGCAATATGTTTGCAAATGCCCATCAGAAGGAGAAGGGGCTTTGTTTGGAGAGCATTCAAGATTTTTGTGAGGGAATCAAACGCCGGCATTTGACCCCCTATGCAGTATGTGCTCTGCATCCACAAACGTCAACGCCAGCACCCTATTTTGTTTCACATGTTATGGCCCACCCTGTTTTTTTTACAATAGGATTGCGGGGAAAGAGGGCAACGGCAAAGACGTTTGTGGATGCAATCGGTAGCATCAGCATTGCTTGGTGACGATGTACTTTTGCGACCCCATGCCCAAGGCCTCATGATTATTTTAAAAGATGGTGAGGTGGATGTGGCCGACAAGGAGGCAATTAACCTACTCCGATGGATGCGGCGGCACCACATTTCCATCCGGGCATTGAAGGGTTGCATGAGGACCACATGCACTTGGGACCATGTGATGGCAATGCGTAAGACCCTCACACCTTACCTGTCCAAGGGGAGGGTTTTGGAGGTGGCCACTAAAGGGGGTACCCGGACATGTGGGGTGGTGGAATTGCATGATATTGTCACCACCATGGTTGCATGTGCCCATGCCGAAGACAGCATTCGGAAGTATGAGGAGAATACATATTTGGCTGTTGTAATCTGTTCTGATGCCACTGTTTTTCATAATGCCAGTGCCACACGTTGTGACGTGTTTGTGGACCTATGGGAGGATAGGGGGGCACACCATGATGGTCAGGCATGGGCCTCATGGTGGGTTTTTGATGGGGGGGACGATATGGCCCATCTGCAAAGGATGGATGCCGTGGGGAAATTGAATGACCAAGTCAAAAAACTTGAAGCCGAGGGCGGCATAGAAATTGGGGGTACTCCCAAAAAGTTATTGTGTTTTAAAAGTGGGGATGGGAAAGTCATGATGTCGGGTTCGTGTGGGAAATGTTGGAATTGCAATCTCAAGTATGACCAATTTCAAGCCCATTTGTTTGCAATTGCAGATTTTCCAGTGCTTCCTCGCATTGGGTCCCTTATGTCTTGCATCCCTCCTGTCCGCAATGTTGGAGATGTGGCACATTGTTGTGCAAGGGTGGGGACAGGCATTGGGAAACGTCTCAAGGACAGCGCCCGCACATGGGGTTCACCAGGAGCTCTAAGGGCCGTGTCCCATTTCATTTCTAACCTCCGGCAAGAAGCAAAGCACATCCCTGTGGCCGAGAGAGTGATGCGTGCTCCCTCGAAAGAGAAGGAACACACTCTCGACATTAACGCCTCCCGTCTTTTTTTCGAAACACCTGAGTTGCACGCCGAGTTGGTGCGCATTGTTGCAATGTATTGTACCCATGTTGTGAAGTGGGAGGGCAACAGGTGGCTCAAAATCAGTGCCGTCCTGCACCTCATGTTGCAGGCCTGTTACTATATGCAAAAGATTTGGCGCCATGTGGGTCCTGTTCCCATGGATCAACGCCAACGTTATGCATCCATGGTTACACAATTCACCAAGGCATGGGGGGCATTGGGGTGGAGTGTTCCGGTTTGGGTGCATTGGGTGGTGTGCCACAGTGGGGCACACCTCCAAAGGTGGGGGAATTTTATTAAGTTTTCCTCCATTCCCACGGAATGGAGGAACAAAAGTTTTAAAATGGACATCCGCCATTGTTTTCAAGGGTGGAAGCTGAGCAAGCCTTATGTCACCCGATGGGGACTAAGGCATGCTCTGCACCTGGATGCCCTTGATTGGGGCATCCGGTTGTGGTTTGGGGAAAAGGGTTTGGGTAGAGAGGGGATCAAGTTTGGCATGCAACGCATGCGGAAGAAGCATCGTGCACCAAAGCACATGTAGGTATATATCATGTGATGTGCAATATGCGTAAGTGTGTATATTAGGTATATATAACATGGGGAAGTGGATCACATTTGACATTTCGGATGGGACATCAAACAAGGTTGCTTCTGGTGGTCTTCTGCTTTGCTCATATGGTGCTCTTTTGTGTGTACAATGTGTTTGGGGGTTGCAGGGTCATGAGTAAATGCAAGGGGGAGGGGTAGGTGATGAGAATGGTGGCATGGGTGGGAGGCAGAAAGTCCCCGTATACTCCAAGTATACGGCCGTATACTTCTGAGTATACGGCCGTATACTCCGAAGTATACGGCAAGAATAGTTCTCCAATACCTCGAGTATACTGACAAATACCTCAAAAAGTGTAAATTGCCATGCATAGGGGTGGGTGTGCGGAATTGTCTTTCTGGTTTTTTGACCCCCACCCCCCCTATTTTGAGGGTGCTAAACTCATTTTTTCACATCCCATGGGCCCACGGAACGACTAGGTACATGTTACAAAATGGCCATTTTGGGGGGGTATTCTTGGTATGCCAGGTTATGCTCACCATATGGCTGGCTACCTCACCGACAACCCCACCATCCTCCGTTTCCCCGACCCCCACACGAGCACAGCCCGCGACACAGTGCACGGCCTGGCAATTGCACTGTCCAAGAAGGCCGCGAGTATCACTACTGACCCGCCTTTCACCGAGTCCAACTTCTCCCAAGTGGTATGGGAACTGATACACCGCGGGTATCCCATGTCCTGGTGGGTGAGCCCTGTACGAAAAGCATACCTCAGGTCCGATGCCATTACCCCATGGGCGAAGTTAAAGAAGGACCCCAGATGGATACCCCCAGTGCCTGCAAAACAGTGTCTTCTGTGCCCCCAATACACCCCCTGCCCTATTGCCCTCCCCCAGGACAGTGACTGCCGTGCGACCATCCGCCACTTGGCCACTGCGGGAGTCCCCCTGATCCCCCTGAAGGAAGCTGTCACGTTGCCTGTCCAACACGTGCCACCAGAAATGCAGCACCACACCCGAAAACATGGCACACCAGCGCCCACGGCCCGCAAACGGGCACGACCAGCGCGCCGTAGGACACGCAGACTCACTGTGCGCAAACGCCCAGCGAGAAAGCAGCGCCAGCCAGCCCCCCTGCCACCAAACTCACAGCGCCCACGGTTGACCAGAAGGCTGGGTTACCCTCCCCCACCCTCAGATGCACAGCAGTCCACAGTGCCGACGAAACGGCGAGGTAGGCCACCACGCACTGCCACAGTCGTGAGGCCCCGCGCGCCCCCCAGGCCACGAGAACCCCCCCCCCCCCATACCCCAGACCCCATGCCGCTACCTCCGGATGATCTGCCACACGCCCTAACCGATGCCGAAAGTGTATGCCCTAGCGTTAGTAGTTCCACTTCCTCCTCGCCCCCGTCCACCCTTGCTCCCGTCGGTGCGACGGCATCTCTGGAGCAGACTGCGCTGGTGCAGCACTGGTGGCAGCAGGAAATCGAACCATACAAGGGGTTAATACTAGGCCACCACGAAGCGCGCCAACTGGACAGCCTGCTTGCTGACGATCTGTGGCTGTACCAAAAGTACAGGTATGATGTGCACCATCACTACCGGCACACCACACCGCCCACTCAGGCTATGTGGCAGCAGGGCATCCTAACCATGGACTGCCCTGATGCTATCGCGTGGCTGAACCTGCAGGCCATGACCACGCCTGAGTCTGACTCCTCGGTTGACTAGTGGCTGCCCATTTGGTCGCCCACGTGCGCTATACCTGTTTGTACCCTGTGGGGGGCACCGCAGTGCCCCCTTGAACTTAGACATTGCATGAAAATAATTGTAGCTCCTCTCCCAATAAGACACAGGAACGAAACCCACTGTACATAGGACCACATTGTGCTGAAGTGAACATCACCAAGTTTATTTCACGCGGTATGCAACTGTGCACAGGTTGGATTTGACATGTCTTTTCCTTGACAAGCTTTCTTGTGTCCCGCTACCAATCCTCTGCTGCTCGTTATCGCGTGGGTTATCGCGCTTCATTTTATGTTTCCCCTTTTCGCTTTAGCTCTCAAAGCCTTCGTATTCTTTGATAATGGCCCTTGCTGCTGCCCACGCTTGGTGCGAGCACCATCAAAAGCTCCTTGGGGTCCGTCGCCTTGGCGGTCCTGAGGGGTTTACGATGGGTGATGCCAATGTGAGGCGCCCTGTGGCGACCCGCTTTGAACATGGTGTGGACTTTGGACTCCTTGTCCATAAGTCCCCCTTCATGGCGGACGACCGAGACCCCCTGGTTCTCAGCAACTACATCTTCGAGTTGCTAGAGGTAAATCCAGGGGTTGCTGGATTTTTGATCCAGCTTCATCCGGACGATGTGGACGCGGTGGTGGAGTCCGTCACCGCCCATGCCGAGAAGGGTGCGGGGACGAAGACGACCCTCTATGTGGGTCAGGAGGAGGAGGAAGTGGAGGAAGTGGAGGAGGAGGAGGAGGATGCGGGGGGGGTGGGGGCTGGGGGGAGGAAGGAGAAGCCCCACAACCCCCTCATGATTAGTGTCCAGAAGGTAAGGATCCGACCGGGTAAGGGGAAGGGGCAGTCGGATGGTTGGTTCCCCCAACCCCTCACCCACAACACCCGCCGGGTCTGCACTGACGACCCCGAAAACAAGCTCCCCATGCACTCCCTTTGCCCCACAAGGGAGTGGGAGCGTGAGTGGTATGGGGTCACCACTCCCAACATTGTTTCGGGGCAGGGGGTGATTCTTTTTCCATTTGGGGCAACACCCCCCCTTATTGGGGAGGCGGAGGAGGTGGTTGCCGCCGAGCCCTTGGGGGCCTTTAATAGGGACCCCAATGACCTTGTGCTCACGGTGGGGGGGAAGCTGGTGGTCAACCACCTCCTGGAGCACGATTTTTTGAGTGCTGTGCAGCTCCAAAGTCTTTTGGATGATTTGGATAGGGTGCCTCTCTCAGAGAAGGCACCCATTTTCAATGAGAACCCCCCCATTGTCGGCAGGCCCCAAGATTCTGGGACCCGCCGTACATTGTACGGCAACTATGGGGGTGCCAACCACCACAGGCACAACCCCCACAAGCTCCATGATCTGCCAGTCCTCAAAAG
Source organism: Eutreptiella sp. 'Long Island Sound 2002' (assembly GCA_964036045.1). NCBI lineage: Eukaryota > Euglenozoa > Euglenophyceae > Eutreptiales > Eutreptiaceae > Eutreptiella > Eutreptiella sp. 'Long Island Sound 2002'. The sequence goes on from OZ038383.1 coordinate 11,922,373, forward strand.
GGTGGCAGATCGTGTGCTTGAGACGGCGAAGAAGACTGTGGTGGGGGGGGTTGGATGGAGCTGCACCATCCTTGACATGGCCGAAATTTCGAGCTATGACCACACCCCCCAGCACCTCCATCGCGACGCCCCCCCCTACACCATTCCTGAAGGCACATTGATTGTCAATTGCCTTATTATGCTAACCCATAATCATGAGGAGGAGGATGGGTCACATTTTCTTTTTGTGCCCTCCAGCAGTTCGGGGTTCCCTGACCCTTGGGTGGAGAGGGCTGTGCCATTCAAGAGGGGCACTGCCTTTTTTTTTAATGCCCTTGATGTCCACAGGGGGTCGGGGATTCCCAAGGCCTCCCCCACGGGGGTGTCCCACCCCCGCCTCATGGCATTTTTTGCCATTGAGCTTACCGTGGGGGGGAATCTTCGATTCCCCAACCTGCACGTGACCCAGTCCATTAAGAGGCCCCAGCTGGGGGCACCTGGTGGCCGGGTGGCCAGGACAGTCCAGTGTGATGGGGCGGTTAGGTGTAGGGGGAAGGTGGTAGCCAATTGCTACGGATGCAATCGGCTGATTTTGTGCACCGCCCACAAAGATGGCCTTTGTGTGCCATGCCAGGAGGGGGAGGAGGTGGAGGGGGGGGAGGAGGAGGAGGTGGTGGTGGACCCCAATGGGGTCAGCATTGAGCAATCTGCTCAGTGCTTGCTCCCGGTGGGAACAACCACAGGGCATTTTTTGTTGTCGGGGTGGGGGGTTGGGAGGGAGGTGATTGCCCCCCTCACTAATGAGGAGGCGGGGGCGGTCGCAGGCCACCCCGATCAGTGCCCCTTGGCCAAGGTGTGCCATGGGGAGGCACTGCCCTGGCCCACCCTGCAAGGGCATGTTGGGATGAAGGTGCCGGCGGGCACCATTTTGGTGGTGAGGAGGGGGTTGTATGGGGGAGTGGCAAGGGTGGCCCCTGAGGCGGAGGGGGTGGCCCAGGTGGTGGAGTGGCGGCAGGTGGGGGAGTATGCGGCCGTCACGGACTTCGTGTGGCTGCGGAGGCTGGGCCTGGTGCTGGACGACGCCAAGAAGGAGGGCCAAGGCATGTGTCCATGTCACCAGGTGTGAAAACCTCCCACAACACCCTGCTCTAACCCCTGCTCTAACTAGTTATCGCGCTAGGTTATCGCGTTCTAACTAGGTGCTCTAACTAGTTATCGCGCTAGGTTATCGCGTTCTAACTAGTTATCGCGGGGTTATCGCGGGGGGTTATCGCGGGGGTTATCGCGCGATAACCTAGTTATCGCGGGGGTTATCGCGCGGGTTATCGCGTGTTTTTTTTTTGTTTCTTTTGTTTTTTTCAGGCCACCATCTTGCAGCTGCCCCGCATCTTCGTCAAGGACGACGCCCAGGCAGCCGACGCAGCGGGCGGAGCGGCAGCAGCAGCGGGGGCACGGCCCGCCAAGCCGGTGGCGGCCCGGTTGGAGCTGGAGGGGGAGAAGAGGCTGCCGGAGGGGGCGTCGTGGCGGTTTGGGGAGCCTGGGGATGAGGCCTGCAGGATGGGGGGGACGGGATGGTACCGGCAGGTCACCATCACAGAGAAGGAGGGGGGGGTGGAGAGGAAGACCAACCTCACCCTCCCCTCCTATGTGTGGGTTGGGGGGGAAACGGCCAAGTGGCCGCAAGCCGCAGAGGGGGAAACGGTTGCGGCTTTTTTGTGTTTGTTTGGGATGAGCGACCCCCCCCAAAGGAAATCTTATTTCCTTTTGAGGGTGTGTTTTTTGTGGGAGGGGGAGTATACGGGGAGGGAAGTGTGGCAGAAGCTGCACAGGGGGGGGGACATCCACCAGGTTGGTGGGTATGACCCCCCCCCTTCTGTGGCGGACGCCACTGCCGAATGGATTCGGCAGTATGCACCCAAGGGGGGAAGGCCGGGAAAAGGCCAGACGAAGCGGGGACCAGACGTGGTGGTGGTTGAGCCGGATGCCCCCCCCCCCCTTAGGGGTAAGGGCCAAACCCCCGCCCCCAAGCCCTCCCCCAAGCCATCGAAGGTGGCAAAGGTGGCGGCAGCCCAGCCCCCCCATGAGGCCCTGGACGTGGAGGCCTTGGGGGCCAGTGTGGCCACCCACGTGACGGACGCTTGCCAGGTTTTGGTGGAGCAGGCGGCCGCCACGGGGGTCGAGGCCGCACTGGCCAAGGGTCGGTCGGCCGACCACAGGTCGGCCTTGGCAAAGGCCGAAAAGGCCCAGGGCAACACCCAGCGTGCCCTGGACCAGGCCCTCAACCTGGCCGCCAAGAGGGGGGAGGAGGTGGAGGCGATGAGGGAGGCCCTGAGGGAGGCCCAGGAGGGGAGGCGGAAGGCGGAGGTGGAGGTGGCCCAGCTTAGGGTGGAGGTGGAGGGGCAGCGGAGGAGGGGGGATGACCTTGGGCAGCGCTTGGGGGTGGCTGAGGCGCAGGTGCGCAGCCTCACCTCCACCCTCTGTGCCTCCTTCGGGGCACAGCAGGCCCAGCAGGGGCTGGCGCCGCAAGGGTTGCAGAGTCAGGGTAGCGGGAGTAGGAGTGGGAGCCAATGACTAGTGGATTTGCTCAGGGGGTTGCCCAAGGGCATTTTTCGTGGGGAGGAGCGATATGGGGCCCAAGTGGACATGTGCCACTTCGGCCTTGTGGGAAGTGGAAACCCCAACCCCTCTAATTTTAGGGCGACCCACATGGCCGCTGCTACCCCCAGGCCTGCCCTCACCCCCTTGGTAGCAGACCTCAATGGGTATTGCACCTCCAATGCTCCACCATGGTTCACATGGTGTAGCATCCAAATTGTTCGCCCCCAAGGGACGGACACCATGGGCCTCCACTCCCATTTGCGGGATGGGGCGCCCATGGCGCTTATTGTGTGTGTGGGGTCTTTCACGGGGGGTGAGTTTTGGGTGGAGAGTGGTGGCCTGCTGAATCCCTCCTTGAGGGAAAAAAAGCGGCACACCCGTGTGTGCAAGGGTAGGGCGGTGGAGGGTTGGGCATGCACCACCACCCCCCAAGCCCCGGTGTTGTTCAACACCAGGGCACTACACGCTCCATTGCCATGGGAGGGCGAGCGATGGAGCGTGATTTTTTATAGTGCGGGGGGGGTTCTGCACTGCACGCCTGTGTGGCGGCAGCAGCTGCTGTCCATGGGTTTTAGGGTCCTCTAACCCCTCCAGCTGATTCGATTATTGTTCACTATTTCTATTACTGTCTAGCCCGGAACATGTCCATTTGACTGATTTGAGAGGCACCCTATCCAAATCATCCAAAAGACTGTGTGACTGATTTGAATTTGTGATTGTGGCGCCATGTACCCCGTGCCTGCACATTGTTGACATCTCCAAGGTTTCCTGGGTGCAAAATCAACGTTTGTGAAGGTTTTAGGGTGCCCAACGCTTGCTCTAACACCACCAGTTAGTGCGCACTAACCCCTGCTCTAACTAGTTATCGCGGGGGTTATCGCGCTCTAACTGGGTGCTCTAACTAGTTATCGCGGGGGGTTATCGCGCTCTAACTAGTTATCGCGGGGGGTTATCGCGGGGGTTATCGCGCGATAACCTAGTTATCGCGGGGGTTATCGCGTGGGTTATCGCGTGTGTTTTTTGGGCCCTTGCTTCAAAACCCTCCCTCATTTCGCGCCCAGGTCCTCTTATTCTTCATGGACAATGCTGTCAATGAGGCCCTGCGGGCTCTCAACACAGCCAACCTGCGGCGGTACACCGATCTGCAGTGCCCCAAGGCCCGGCGGCGGCGTTTGAAGGCGGTTCAGCGGCTGGTGCGAGTTCTATTGGGTGACCCAGACGTCGTGTGTGGCACCAACACCAAAGGCGAAGTTTGTTTAAGTGGTGGGGCGTGCACTGCCCTGTCTGGCCCACTTGGCGGCCATCTTGCATTAACAGCTCAGGAGCATGAGGCCCTGAGCATGCTACGCATGGCATGCAGCATGCATCTCTCCCAACGGGCCCTTTTGCGAATGCCCCGCCGTTGCACACAACGGGACCTAAGGACCGTTCGGCAACGGATCATGCCCTACTTTCCCCAAACCACCATTGTAAAGTCTACCACAGGCCGCAATAGGGCAGCTGCCCATGTGCCTTTGCAATCAATTGTGCAAAATGCAATATCTATGGCCCGAGTTATTGGGAAACCCCCCCCTAGTGGCGTTGCCATTATTGTTATTTCAGTTGATGCGACTTCCTTGTGGAAGGCATCCTCCACCCGTGCGGATGTATGGGTTAATGTATGGGGGGGGGCAAAATATGCTTCGAAGGTGAAGCTATGGGCCTCATGGTTTTGCATGGATGGCGGGGATGAACAGGCTTTTTTGAGAAGCCTTGACATCTCCGCCAACCTCAACCAAGAGGTGAGGGATGTGGAAGAGGACGTTGTCCTCTTTCAAAACCAATTTTTGACTTGCACTGTCATTTTGACAGGGGATGGGAAGGGGATGCAAGCAATGGGGGGGGCTGGGTCTAAGTGTTGGTTGTGCAAAGACCCCAATGGGATTGTTGAGCAAATGGGGGTGGAGTCCACCTCAAGATGGGGGTCATTCTTGAGAAGTGTGACCCCTGATAGGCGGCCGGGGGACTACCAACATGCAGCATGCCGCATCCTAAACGGCATTGCAAAGCGCATTGAGACCACCCTCCAGGCCCTCCCCCCTAGTACCCCTGGTAAGGCCCAAGCTCTTGCAGCTTTGCAGGCCTTCAAACAAGCCCTCAAGGATGAGACCGCAGGCATCCCTCTTAGGGAACGCCTCCCTTCGGCCTCGAGGGCCACAGAAAAAGATTTCGATCTAACCAGCACCAAAGTTTTCCTAACCTCCCCCCCCTTCCAAAGGCAATTTGTGGAATGCCTCAAAGAGCATGTCCCCACAGTGAGGACCCCTGGGGGACCTATGTTATGGGTTGTTGTGCATGTCATGGTGAAATGCATTGAGGGTTTGTATGAGCTTTGGAGGGTGAGGGAGTTGTACACTCTAACCCAAGTGGAACGCCACCGTGCGTTGACCACAAAATTTTCAAAAGCGTGGGGAGACTCAGGTTGGTCCCCCACCATGACAGGTGGATCCATTGGTGCTTGGCACATTCCACCTTTTTTGCCGAGAAATGGAGGAACATTTTTCAGTTTTCCTCCATCCCAACGGAGTATCGGCATGGGCCTTACAAGAGGAGGCTCAAAAATTGTTTTAAGGGTTGGTCTTTGGTGAGGCCAAGTATGTCCCTCCGCCACATGCACCATTGCATGTCCATGAACGCCCTGGAGCAAGGGCTTTTGGGACTGGAGGCAGCCAAGGCCTCAGACATTGATGACTTTGTATGAAAAACGACCACAGATGCTTTGTGCCAAGTGTTTTGTGTTGTTTGTCCTAGGGAGGGAGGGAGGAGGGGTGCGCGATAACTACCCGCGATAACTGCGCGATAACTGAGTTATCGCGCGATAACTAGCGCGATAACTAGTTAGAGCAAGGTGCTCTAACTGCGTTCTAACTCTGTTCTAACTGTGCTCTAACTCTTTGACCCCCCCCCCAAAAACCACCCCCATGATGCGGGTTATGTGGGGAAAGAAAGGGGATGGGGGGTTTTTGAGGGTGCTGAATCCATTTTTTTAGGTGGTTTGCCCCAAAATTGAGGGTAGGTGGGTGTTCCAGAAATTGCGTTCTAACTAGGGGTTCCGCACCACGCCCTAGAACGCTGCATCCCATAGTTTTGAGGTGTTTTTGGCCCTATTTTGCACCGTTTGTGGTCCAATATCCATATGGTTCATAGGTAGGGTTTTGATCACCTATCACCGTCCACACACATGTTTGGGGCTTGGGTTGGTATTGTATGCATTTGAATGATAAGAACTACATAAACTATGATACTACGGGCATAAGAATGTGATGAACGATGTAGATTTGAGGTGTTTTTGGCCCGTTTTTGCACCTTTTGCGCTCCATATCCATATTCCTTTATCTAGGGCGGTAACAGGGTCAAATTTGGGGTAACAGGTCATTTTTTTCAAGTTGGGTTATATGGGGGTTTTTTGAGGTGCCGGACCTTGGTAACATAGTGTCACCCTCTCATTCAACACATGTGACAGGAAGAATTGCAAAGTTTGCCTTTTTGTGCTTGTTGTTACCGCAAATGTGTTACCTGCCTGTCGTGTGTTCTGCTGCAAGCCTTGAGTTTCGCGGTAACAGGTATACGGGGTAACACCCTAGCGGTTACATCAGCGGTAACAACAACCAAATGGGCAGAGGTGCAATAATAATTGAAAATAAAATTCCCTCAAGAAAACGCGACCTTCACGAGCCTGTCAGTTTGATCGTAACACCCTTGCACTCCACAATGAATTTTTTTGTCTTGATTTGACGTGCCTATTTCTTGCAAACCTAAAATTGTGCTCAATAGAGCGGCAGAGGCATCTCTCCCTCTGGGTAACAATTTTCCTGGGTAACAGGTCAGCGGTTACACCTGCGGTAACACTACACATGCCAATCATGTCCCATTAGGGCCCTGTTTTTCCTCATTATGCCCCTTCCACCGGTTCCGAAGAAGTTTCACAAGGAGCTGACTGCCGGATCGACGCTGTACAGTGTCCGCTGGGGTGATGTTGCCCGTGCCGGGGCTCCTGTGGTCCTTCAGGTATCCCCTTTGCACCATTGCTTGGTGTGCCCTGTTTTCAACGGGTTGGGTAACACGTACCTGTTACCGGTTACACACGTGGTAACACCCCCCATTCTTACTGCACTTACTTTCCTTGCAGTTGAAGGCCAAGAAACAAGGCCAGCCCAACTTTGTTTGCGGCTGGGTTTCCAAGGGCAGCCATTCGGCCCTGACCATGAAGACGGCGTTGGCCTACGACGTTGATGAGGGGGAATGTCTGGACATCCAGACCCTCCACGGGCCAGTGACCTTTCAGGCAAAGGAGTGTGGGAACACCTGGGGATTTTACAAAGGGGGGCAAGAGAAGGGCAGGGGCAAGGAGGTGCAGGCAACAGGCAGTGGCAGTCATTCAGCAGCAGCCAGCAAAGCCCCCACCAAATCAGCCTTGAAGCCCCCAAGACAGACCCGAACACTCACCCCAGCTTCAGTTGCAGCCAAGGCAGTCCGGCAGAGGTCCCAAGTGGATGTTGACAGGGAGGTGGACAGTGATGATGATGATGATGACCAGGGACCAGGGACTGACGAGGAGGTGGTGGTCCAGGAGGAAGGAACCCCTGAGGAGGACGAACCAGTACCACAAACCAAGGGGAAAACAAAAAAGGCGAAAGGGAAGGCGGCACACCCCAGTTTTATGTTTACCGGGCCGGCTTCTGGTGGGGCAAAGTCCATCTCTGCCCGCCCCACAAGGGCAGAAAAAACTCTTACTTCAACAACCTACCTACAACACCTTGAACGGGCGAAGTCCCATGTCAGGGAAGAGTTGGGGTCCAGCCTCAAACAGGTTGCAACCCACTACCAGCAGTGTCTGGGGGTGACAGGTGCGGCCATTGTGGCTGAAGATGGGACCCCCCTCAACGCGGCCGAAGACCCCAGAGCCACAAGTGCAAGAAGAAGAGAAAGCTTTGGATGGGCACTGACTGGAAGGTGTGTGGTTCGTGTTACCCTGGTAACGGGTCAACGGTTACACACGTGGTAACAGCACATTGGTATGTCTAACTGCCATCTCACTGTTCCCCGCTGTGTTCCCATGTAGGTTGGGAATCGCCATCCCTGTCATGGTGAACCGAATTGGGGCTCGAGGGGCACACACCGGAGCTTCCCCGACGTGCCTGGATCGGCTGAAGCAGAAGTGGCGGGACGAGATGGGGACCGAGGGGTTGCTCAATGATGATGAAGCGCGAACTGAAGCATGTATGTTGCCTTTTCCAGCTGGGTAACGTAAATCGCGGGTACCAGGGCAAGGGTTACATGGGTGGTAACACTGTGTGTCAGGTTTTTGTGTCCGGGTAACACTTTTCCCGGGTAACAGGTCATCGGTTACATGGGTGGTAACACTGTGTGTCAGGTTTTTGTGTCCGGGTAACACTTTTCCCGGGTAACAGGTCATCGGTTACATGGGTGGTAACACTGTGTGTCAGGTTTTTGTGTCCGGGTAACACTTTTCCCGGGTAACAGGTCATCGGTTACATGGGTGGTAACACTGTGTGTCAGGTTTTTGCTCCCGGGTAACATGCTTTGCACTCTTTGTCACAGTGAATTTGCTGCTGGTGGAGCTCAGCTGCGACGGGTGCTCTGCCCTCAAGGACGTGGAGGATGATGATGCCGAAGCCCCGAAGAGGCAGCCGGAGAGGCTGGGGGAGGGCCCCACAGCAGCGCAGCTCAAGGGAGGCCCCGAGAAAGCCCACAAAACTGAAAGTGCATACTCAGGTATGGTGTTGCAATCTTGGGGTGTTGCACTAACTGACCTACTTACATACAAATGCAATTGTCTGTAATGATATTCTCTGTCTGCAGGTTTGTCCAACCTGGAGAAACTCCGTGCAGGCCTGCAGAGTGGTCCCAGTATCCCCGGGTCACTGTAGCTGCGGACCCAGGACCTGGCGGACCTCAGTCAGGAAGACCTCGATGCCAGGATTGTTCAAACCTGGCGCCACATCGGGGTCATGCTGCATCTGAGGTCCACCCACAAGAGCCCACCCCCACTGGAACTGCCTGGCCAATGGCGTCCATGTCTGGTTGGGACCCTCCAGGAACAGCAGGAGAGGCTGCAGAGGTACAAGCGGAAGTACCACAAGGTCAGGGATATGCACCCAGGTGATGAGTTTGGCAGTGCAACCAGCAGCAGTGACAGCCAGGAGAGTGAGGGGGCCAGGATGCGGAGGAAGCAGCGGAACAAGCACAAGAGGGTGCGGAGGCGGGCCCGCGAGGAGGAGGCGCGGCAGCGGCTGGAGGCAGAGCGGAACGCGCTTCTGGCGAGGGTGCAGGCAATGGAAGTGGAGGCCAGACCACCAAGCCTTGGTATGTTTTTTGTGCTCTGTTGCTGCTGGGTAACAAAAATTCCCAACGGTTACACACGCGGTAACACTTTCCAAAGCCTGGGTAACAACAATTCTGGGTAACACTCCAACGGTTACACACGCGGTAACACTTTCGAAAGCCTGGGTAACAAAAATTCTGGGTAACACTCCAACGGTTACACACGCGGTAACACTTTCGAAAGCCTGGGTAACAAAAAATCTGGGTAACACCCCATCGGTTACACACGCGGTAACACTTTCGAAAGCCCGGGTAACAGAAATTCTGTGTGTCTCTCTATGTTTTCAGGTGAAGCAGGCAAGCGGGAAAAGCCCTACTCACCCCTGACGGCGAGGGAGTTGAGCAGCGGGGAGCAGGCTGCCCATGCGGAGGACCCCAAGGCCGAGGAGGAACTCAAGGCCAAGGAAGACGCCTGGACCGAGGCCGGGGAAGAAGGATCCACCCCATCGGCAACCGTGGACGACAAAGTGGTGGTGTGCGCAGTGCCTTCCATTGACATGACATGCGCACAATGCGTAGAAAACGTAGCAATCGTGCATCCGTTTTTGACACAGGTGTACTCGCCACCACCGGCCCTGGGGGCACCGCTGCTCACGCAGGATGAGGATGCTGGCGACACCGGTCGGGATCCTGGACTGGAGATGCCTTCCAGCTCCGGGAGTCTCCCGTATGGGTCCGACCCGAACAGGTACCGGCCCCAGGATCCACCACCCCAGCCACCGCCCCAGCCTACGCCTTCGGAGACACCGGGTGAGGAGCATCCATTGACAGGGGCCGACGATGAGACGCCGATGTGATGATGTGCAAGGGTGTGTTTCTTTATTTGTACCCTTGGTTTTGTGAATGGGGCAGTGTGGTGACACGTTACCGGGGTAACACCCCAGGGGTTACATGGGCGGTAACACACAGGTATTCACCTCTGGGGGTATGGCAACACGTTACCCGGGTAACACCCCAACGGTTACATGCGTGGTAACATCGTTCAGCAATGATCCTCTGTTGTTCTCAGGCCCAAAAGTGAGTGGCGGAGACTCTGGATCGTGGACGTGATTGCGAGGAAGGCATGGACTTCACGGACTGATGCATCGGCGACGTCGGATGGGGTCTTTTTATTTTGATCAGGCCTGTTGTGGCCTCTATGTTCTTATTATGTCAGTGGTGAATGTTACCACCCTGGTATCCCAGTTGCCAGTTACCCAGTTACCAGGGGTGTTACCCCGACGTCCTCATTCTTTCCTTCTAGCTTTGCCTCAGGGTTCAGGGGTAATTCGTGAACGATGTGCACGTGTGCAAGGGGGGGGGGGTGTTTTCCTGTCCACCCATTTTCCCACAGCCACCATGCCCATCCGACCCAGCCGGCGTCCATTGCGGAGAGCAATGGTGTTCGAACGAAGGGGACTACCCCCCAAGCATGTGAGAGGGGCCCTATCAGCAGCTACTCTTGGGGGACATCCCAAAAAGAAGTATGCCACCATTACCGAGGCCATGGATGACATGTTTAAACCAATCCTGCGGTGCCTGAGTGAGGCGTTGGAAAAAAATGGGGCCAGCGAATTGATACCCAAGCTCACCAACTACATCCTATTCAGGGTTATGCTGGGGATGTGGCGACCAAGACGAGTCGATGATGTATGGCATCCCACAGCTTTGTGTGCACACAAAGGCTTGGCCTCCCTATTAACCAGGGAGGAGTATTATAAAATACACCGCCTGTCCAATTGTGGTACTGCAGAGCTCCTTGAGGCTATTAATGCCCATTGGTCCAGCCTGTGGGTATGGGGGTGGGCTGCCGCAGGGGATGAATCCATTGTCCCCCACAAGGGGAAAAGGGCTGGACCCATGCGGCAGTTCATCCCCAGAAAACCGCATAGCACAGGCATTAAATTGTATGTCCTGGGTGACTCAGTGCACCCTTTTATAACTGATATTTTTTTGTATGCAGGCAAAAGGGTCAGGGTCTTCCGGGATCACCCCCAGGTGGCTGGCCCTCGGACTGCCCGGGAGATGGTACACCGATGGGCTGACCTACTCCCTACTCGCACTGCAATTGTGTGCGACTCATACTTTGGAAGCCACCAAGTGGCAAACCAAATGGCACAGCGTCAGCAACCCTTCTTGTTCCTATGCAAAAGGGATCAGGAAGGGGTTTCCCTGGCTGGGGATAGTATGCGACCCTCCATTGCAGCAGAAACGTATGTCAAAGGAGGCAAGTATAGCCTCCATGTCTACAAAAACCCAAAAGTGGGTAGCAAACCACCACGTGTGGTTCCATTTCTGTCAAACTGTGAGTTCGACAATGAGTGGGTGCGCCACAGAGGTGGTTATGAGCTCCCACCTGTTGTGGCTGCATACAGGCAGCTAGCCAACGGTGTTGACAGTGCCAATCAAATGGCACTAGAACACCGTGAGACAGGCAGATTCAAGAGTTGGACCCGTGCCTTGAAGGCTTTCTTGTTTAGGTACGCGATTGTAAATACCTTTACAGTCTGCCGACTCCAAGGTTTGATACCCAAAAAGAAATCCCTTTGGGACTTCCAATGGGATATTTTGGAAAAGTTTGTCTCCCCTGGGCACGCTGTGCACACGCCGGTGCTTGTAGATACCCGAGGCACTTGCAAAGTATGCAAGGGGCGCACTTGGTTCAAGTGTGCTCATTGCGATGTGCATTTGCACTCCTACAGTGGTTGTTTCCAGAAGTGGCATTCAGAACTGAAAGTTTGAACTCAGAAGAAAAAGCAGTCCTACGGCGCAGTGATACTTCTTGCAGGGCAGGGAGGGAAGGGACTATGTGTGCATGACGTTGTGCCCAGCCACCATGGGGTAACTAAAACAAAGTGTGATGAAGGGGTTACATGAAAGGTAACACAGGGGGTAACTAATAGAGACAAAGTGGGATTGGAAGGGGGCATGGTTACCCGGGTAACACCCCAAGGGTTACAGCGGTGGTAACAAAAACAATTAACAACCAGAGCGCTCGGGTAACACATACATGTTACCGGTAACATAGGAAGTCCCTCAGGTAACACATTGGTAACACCGTCGGTAACATGTGTTACCCAGGTAACAAGCATGTTACCCCGTTCGAAAAATAAAAAAGGTCAAATATCTTCACCTGTTTTCTGGGGCAGAAATGGGTTACCCAGACCACATGGATCCCTGAGTACTAACCCTAGATAAAGGAATATGGTTCATAGGTAGGGTTTTGATCACCTATCACCGTCCACACACATGTTTGGGGCATAGGATCGTATTGTAAGCATTTGAATGCTGGGTAAGAAATAAAATATGATACTATGTGCACAGGAGTGGGTTGAACAATGTAGATTTGAGGTGTTTTTGGCCCGTTTTTGCACCATTTGTGCTCCATATCCATATGGTTCATAGGTAGGGTTTTGATCACCTATCACCGTCCACACACATGTTTGGGGCAAAAGATGGTATTATAAGTATTTGAATGCTAGGTAATAAATGAAATATGATACTATGTGCACAGGAGTGGGTTGAACAATGTAGATTTGAGGTGTTTTCGGCCCATTTTTGCACCTTTTGTGGTCCATATCCACGGTGGACAAGTATTGCAAATTTCTTGTCATACCTGACGTTGTTCCACACCACATATAATCATATACAAAGATTGTCTCACTGCCTTCATGCCATTGTTGCGTGCTTTGTGTGCCAAGAGGAGGTATTTCCTGTGTATTACGCCTTCCGAGGTAGGGTGAGCGAAGGGTGAAAAGACGGTGATCGAACATGACATTGCTCCACACCACATATTCTAATATACAAAGATTGTCTCACTGCCTTCATGCCCTTGTTGCGTGCTTTTTGTGCCAAGAGGAGGCTTGTCCTGTGTATTACGCCTTCCTAGGTAGGGTGAGCAAAGGGTGAAAAGACAGTGAACTAAGGGTGAACGAATGGTCAAAAGACAGTGAGGGAAGAGTGAATTGCGAGCATGCATGGCAACCAAATGTGATTTCCCTTTGGTACAACCCACAGGGCTAAGCAATGGCTCCTATGCTGACGTAGATGAGGCAGTTTGAGATCATTGCCTGGCTTTGTGTTTGCGCTGCCATTGCTTCATTGCCCACATCGCACTCATATAATGTTTGTGACCTAACGAGGTATGGGGGAAATTTCATCCGGTTTCAAATTGGATGGTTGCCCATGTCATGTGTCTCGTTATGGGCAGATGAAATATCACACACACAACACACACCACACACACTCAGTGGAATCTACCAATGTGCATTGCAACGCGCGTTGCATGGCAACCCAAAGAGCTGGCTTAGGCAATGTCCTAGAAACACTTGGTGGCAACAATCTTCCAAACAGCTGTATTTGCACTTTTGAACCCACAATGGTTGATTTCATTGCTGTCGCTGTGTTTTCGTGTGATTTGGCATTGATGAAATTTTTCCCTAGAGCTCGGTTAGGCTTGCCAAGCAACAAATTGTGACCCTACATGCCTTTTACTCAAGATAATCTTCCGGAGGGTGCAAAAAGTGCCCCTGAATAGCCATATTTGCACTTTTGAAGCCACAAATGTGGATTAGAGTGATTTCGTTGTGATTTCGTCGTGATTACCAACCTGAGTGATTTGTGGAACCCAACAAGATAACTCCATGCATGCACACACATTTGCATTTGCATATTGATGGTATGTTGGGTGAATTGTATGGGAATGCTTAAATTCGACCCAGTGGTGGAGGACAGAAGCAACCGTTAGGGAGCTTGTGGGTCCATGCTTGAAATATCATAGTTGAAATATCGCAGAGGAAATATCACAGTTGTGTCTGTCATTTTTTGCCCGCCTGTCCCATCTCTCCATTCAAGTGGTGGTTTGGCTTGCCGTTGTGGTGGTTGATAATTCTGCTGCAGTTGCAATCCATGATGCACGATGCATGATGCTCCACTTCTCTTCTCAAAGCAATGTTGTCTATCCCGCAAATTGGCGGTACTCTTCCAGTGTTGGCAAGGGAGCAACTGTGCATGTGGCTGCTGTGTTGGAGTTCCTGAGCAATGAGATGTTGGAGCTTGCGGCCAACGCATCAAGAGAAAACAAGAAGTAGCAACGTATCACGCCTCGGCTCTTGATGGTATGCACTATGTGCCCCGTGCACATCCCATGTTGCACGCACGCACCAACTGTGCACACTGCGCGCACGCATTGTGCACACTGCATGCACGCACGCATGCACAATATCAGTGTGTCACAATATTAGTGCCTTCTGTCTGCTAAGAGTTTCAGCGAAAATCTCTGGGTCTGGGTGACAGAACACCTTCGCTGTTTGTCCGTTCCCGACTCAGATTATGTCTTTTTGACACTGTGGAGCTTTTGCTCGTGCCTTTGGCATTGCGTTTTGCACTGTGCACACTGCACACACACATTGTGCACGCTGCACGCACGCGGCAGAGGTGGGGCATGCATGCGTTGTGCGTGCCCTGTGCATGCTTTGTGCATGTTGGGGGGGCTTCGGGACACAGGGCGGGTGTGTATCCAAGCATTCCGAAATGATGCCATGAACGACGCCAGCCAAGTGGCCCCGCACGACCTTGAAATGGAGAGAGATGGGAAAGGGTTTTAGGGATGGGTTAAGGAAGCCAAAACTTTCCTCGAGTACACAAAGTATGCACGCACGCACGGTGCACACTGCACGCACGCATTGTGCACACTGCGCGCATCTTATTCTCTTGGCCATCGCCTCTTAACCCTTTTTTTTTGTGGGGTGGACTCGATGCAAGGCATGCTGGAACGGCGCGTTCCGGACTGCAGATGCAGCAAATTCTGCGATCGCTTTGCGATAAATAGGGTGCCACGTGGGGGCGAAGACACTCGTTCAAGTCATCCTCCAAAAACTGACCCACTGTGAGCACTCCTGCCCGAATGAGCGCCGGCGCAAAAGGAAAGTTGAAGTCTGTTCATTGCGAAAGGCGGCATTGTGACAGACACGCTGATGAGCTTTGCATCCCCTTCTGTGCATCACACAGGGCCAGTCGCCGATACATGTTGCCGTCGGTTCATATGCCGCCGTTGAGGCGTTGAGGCCGGATGACGCCTTGGTATTGAGGATGCAAGAGGCCTTGGCGGCGTTCCTCCCCCTCCTGTTCAAGGTGCCGCGTGTCCACGATACAACATGTGCATGTACCGCATTATTTTGGGACCTGGCTACAAGGGTACTGTTTCATGGGAATCAGTAACATCAAGAATGTGCTGAAGCTGCATTTGACGCTCTCTGGATTGCAATCTTTGGATTCATGACATTGGTGCTGCTGGCAGACACAGAGAGGGAGCCCCTGCTGGAGCACGTTGAGAGGGGCACCCTCTTGTTCTTTGCAGCACTCTTTGTGCTCATGCACAGTCTCGAAAAGCTTGGGCTCGTTGAGTGGATTGGAAATGTTGTGGTTACGATCATTGAAGCGGTACGTTGTTGCATTGCGCATTGGTTATCAAGGCAGTAGGAATACGTAATGCCACCGCATGCAGGGATTCCATTTCATGCGAAAGAGTTGCATGGCCGCAACACATGACACAGTACAGTGATCAGTCTGTGGGTCTCACTGTTTTTTGAATTTTGTTTTGTGCAAGCAGGAATCCAGTTTCTGCCACCCTCGGTACCTACCCCCTGTGATGCGCGGTCGCTGGCATGGCGGTAAGTGAGTCCCTCACCGCCTCTCACAACACATTCCAACTTTTCATCCCTAGGAAAAGCGATGGCGGCAGTGGTTGCTATCATGGCAACCATTATGACAGCTTTTTTGATATTTGGGCAAATGGTTACGGCAGCGTCGATTGCAGGGTGGCGTTAACGCAACCAAATGGGGGATGGGGGCTTGATGAAAATGTTTGTAGTGTGCACGCACGCATTGTGCACGCTGCACGCCCGCATTGTGCAAACTGCACGCACGCACTGTGCACACTGCACGCACGCATTGTGCACGCTGCATGCCCGCATTGTGCACGC
Source organism: Eutreptiella sp. 'Long Island Sound 2002' (assembly GCA_964036045.1). Lineage (NCBI taxonomy): Eukaryota > Euglenozoa > Euglenophyceae > Eutreptiales > Eutreptiaceae > Eutreptiella > Eutreptiella sp. 'Long Island Sound 2002'. Next base: position 11,938,296 of record OZ038383.1, read on the forward strand.
TGCACGCCCGCATTGTGCACACTGCACGCACCAGGGAACGTTTATAAGGAGCTAAGTTAAGTGGGGGGGGGGGGTCTGGGTGGGTGCCCCAGCCTGGGTGGGTGGGTGAAAAGTCTGGGACCCTCCCCCCTCTTAGAATTGTACTCTGGGTGGGTGGGTGTGTAGTCTAGGACCCCCCCGTTTAATGTTAGTGGGCAGGCTGATGGCCGTTTTTTTTTCGATTTCAAGTGTGCTCAATAACCTGGACGAGAAGCCATATCATCAGATCTGACAGTTAGTATAATGGTAATGCAGATGTATGCTGTGCTAGAGGTCTCAGGTTCAATTCCCGGGTAGGGTACTCTTTTTTAGCTCCGCTTTTTTTGGAAGGCTGGCGCTTTTTTTTCAAGGTTGGGAGCAGTAGTGACCTGCATTTTGTCCTGCCATTGGTCCCTTTGTGTGTGTGTACCTGCAGGCCTGTGTATCTGCAGACCTCATTCTTTGGTTTTGTTGCTATGCAGCAGCTTGGGAAGTACCGCTGTGGTTGTGGAGCACTCATATCCAATGTGGGAAAGGCTGAACGTGAGCACTGCAAAAGTGACAGACACCAAAAATGGTTGAAAAGCCAGCAAACTACAAAGACCCTGTCAGCATCCTCGGAAGAAGAAGAAGAAGCAAGCCAACCCCAGTCAGAGTACGCAGAGTAGTACCGACAGCGACAGCAGCAAAAACAGCAGCAGCGACTCTCGGGGTACCAGTGGCAGCGACAGCTCAGAGACCGACGAACCGTAACCACACCCTGTTACCACCCTGGGCCCCGCCTTCCCCAAGCCCAAGCCCAGGGAGCCCCAGAAGAAAACGACTTCAAAAATAAAAAAAACCAGAAAAAGCAGAAAAAACAGAAAAAAATCAGAAAAGTGCAAAACCCAAAAAAAAAAAAAAGGCGGGACCATGTGCTTCGGCAGCCGTGGTAGCATCACCTCAGGTGGGGCTGGGGAGCCGTTCAGCCCCGGGAGAGCGCCTCAACCCCCCCCTCAAATGTTTATAAGAGGGGGGGGGGTCTGGGTGGGTTGCTTAGTTTTGGGTGGGTGGGTGCCTCAAAACCCCAAAACCCCCCAGCCCCTTATAAACGTTCCCTGGCACGCACGCATTGTGCACACTGCACGCACACATTGTGCACGCTGCACGCACGCATTGTGCACGCTGCACGCCCGCATTGTGCACGCTGCACGCACGCATTTTGGACACTGCACGCACGCACTGTGCACGCTGCACGCACGCACTGTGCATGCTGCATTTGACGCTCTCTGGATTGCAATCCTTGGATTCATGACACTGGTGCTGCTGGCAGACACAGAGAGGGAGCCCCTGCTGGAGCACGTTGAGTGGGGCACCCTCTTGTTCTTTGCAGCACTCTTTGTGCTCATGCGCATCTCATGCACGTCTCGAAAAGCTTGGGCTCATTGAGTGGATTGGAAATGTTGTGGTTACGATCATTGAAGCGGTACGTTGTTGCATTGCGCATTGGTTATCAAGGCAGTAGGAATACGTAGTGCCACCGCATGCAGGGATTCCATTTCATGCGAAAGAGTTGCATGGCCGCAACACATGACACAGTACAGTGATCAGTCTGTGGGTCTCACTGTTTTTTGAATTTTGTTTTGTGCAAGCAGGAATCCAGTTTCTGCCACCCTCGATACCTACCCCCTGTGATGCGCGGTCGCTGGCATGGCGGTAAGTGAGTCCCTCACCGCCTCTCACAACACATTCCAACTTTTCATCCCTAGGAAAAGCGATGGCGGCAGTGGTTGCTATCATGGCAACCATTATGACAGCTTTTTTGATATTTGGGCAAATGGTTACGGCAGCGTCGATTGCAGGGTGGCGTTAACGCAACCAAATGGGGGATGGGGGCTTGATGAAAATGTTTGTAGTGTGCACGCACGCATTGTGCACGCTGCACGCCCGCATTGTGCAAACTGCACGCACGCACTGTGCACGCTGCACGCCCGCATTGTGCAAACTGGACGCACGCACTGTGCACACTGCCCGCACGCACTGTGCACACTGCACGCACGCATTGTGCAAACTGCACGCATGCACTGTGCATGCTGCACGCACGCACTGTGCACGCTGCACGCACGCATTGTACACACTGCACGCACTCATCGTCGCCCGCATTGTGCACACTGCACGCACACACTGTGAACATTTGCACTGTGCGCATGCACGCATTCCGCACACTTCACACACGCACTGTGAACATGAGCACTGTGCACACCGTACGCATGCACTGTGCACACTGCACTGAGTTTTGGCAGGACCTCTGTATTTACTGATTTTTGTTGGCCATACCTGGGAACATTCTCAATGGGGCATCCGTTCTGGCCTACTCCATGGAGGCCTCCTGGATCTGAAAACAAATCCCACTCCTATTGGGGAGCATGGAGACCGTGGTCTTTAATTTAATTCTGGTGTTTCAGATCATCTTGTTTGGCAAGCCGTCGAGCAAACCTCTGCTAGCCAGTGCATACAGTCCAATGCAGTATGAGTATTGGCCTTGGGTGCAGGAATGCTGTGCTCCTTGGAGGAGGGAGGGACCCCATGGGGCAAATGCACTACTCAGTGCAGGCACTGCTCAGTGCACAATTTGGCCCAGAATTTCATGCTCAAGTTGTTGCTCTTTCCAAATGTCCTCAAATGATCAGTCAACATGTGCGGACCATGGTGCACACAGGGATGGATGCAGGTTCTGTATTTCTCAAGGTGGTCCCCTTCTCCACAAGGAAGATGTCTTGGGCATCATTTGTTGCGTTTGAAAAAAAGATTATCCAAAGCCCCCCCCCCCCCATATTTCAGGCTGTACCATGGGTCCAAAATGTTGCCTTTGCCCCCTGAACAACAGGTCAGGGACCCCCCTCCCCTATTTTGAGGGTGCTGGATGCGAAAAAAGAGATTGTAGGGACACACAGATCGTGACTCACACAATTTGCAACATCCGTATGCACTAAAATCTGCCGTTTTTCCATGAAAAAACGGCCAAAAATGGCCGTTTTTCGGTCAAAAATTGAGTTTGTTGGCCTCAGACAAGCAGTTGAAGACCCCCCCCCTATTTTGAGGATGCTGGATGTGAAAAAGCAAGTTGTAGTCACACACAGGTCACGCAAACACAATTTACAGCATCCGTATGCACCAAAATTTGCCATTTTTCATGAAAAAAACGGCCAACAATGGCCATTTTTTGGTCAAAAGTTGAGATTTTTGGGCTCTCCCCTATTCTGAGGGCGCTGGATGCAAAAAAGCAGATTGTAGGGACACAAAGATCACGCAAACACAATTTACAGCATCCGTATGCACCAAAATATGCCATTTTTCATGAAAACCGGCCAAAAATGGCCTTTTTTTTGTCAAATATTGATTTTTTTGGCTTTGTACAAGCAGTTGAAGGACCCCCCCCCTAATTTGAGGGTGCTGGATGCAAAAAAGCAAGTTGTGGTCACACAAAGATCACGAAAACACATTTTGTAGCATCCGTATGCACCACAATTTGCCGTTTCTCATGGAAAAAACGGCTAAAAATAGCCATTTCTTGGCCAAAAAATGATTTTTTTTGGCCTCAGACAAGCGGTTGAAGACTGCCCCCCTATTTTGAGGGTGCTGGATGCGAAAAAGCAGATTGTAGGGACACACAGATCACGCAAACACAATTTACAGCATCCGTACGCACCAAAATTTGCCATTTTCCATGAAAAAACGGCCAACAATGGCCATTTTTTGGTCAAAAGTTGAGATTTTTGGGCTCTCCCCTATTTTGAGGGTGCTGGATGCAAAAAAGCAGATTGTAGGGACACACAGATCACGCAAACACAATTTACAGCATCCGTACGCACCAAAATATGCCATTTTTCATGAAAACCGGCCAAAAATGGCCGTTTTTTTGTCAAATATTGATTTTTTGGCTTTGTACAAGCAGTTGAAGGACCCCCCCCCCTAATTTGAGGGTGCTGGATGCAAAAAAGCAAGTTGTGGTCACACAAAGATCACAACAACACATTTTGTAGCATCCGTATGCACCACAATTTGCCGTTTCTCATGGAAAAGACGGCTAAAAATGGCCATTTCTTGGTCAAAGAATGATTTTTCTTGGCCTGAGACAAGTGGTTGAAGACTGCCCCCCTATTTTGAGGGTGCTGGATGCGAAAAAGCAGATTGTAGGGACACACATATCACGCAAACACAATTTACAGCATCCGTACGCACCAAAATTTGCCGTTTTTCACGAAAAAAACGGCCACAAATGGCCCTTTTCTGGTCACATATTGATTTTTTTTGGCTTCGTACAAGCAGTTGAAGGATCCCCCCCCAAATTTTGAGGGTGCTGGATGCAAAAAAGCAAGCTGTATGCACGCACGGACTACGAAAGCACAATCTACAGCATCTGTATGCACCAAAATTTGCTATTTTTCATGGAAAAACTGCCAAAAATGGCCGTTTCTTGGTCAAAAAATAAGTATTTTGGCCTCAGACAGGCAGTTGCAGAGCCCGCCCCCCCCATTTTGAGGGTGCTGGATGCAAAAAAGCATGCTGTGTGGACACACCGATTGCCCAAACACAATTTACAGCATTCTTATGCCCCAAAATCTGCCATTTTTCAACAAAGTCGGCGAAAAATAGCCATTTTTCTATCAAAAATTTTTTTTTAGCCTGAAGCAAGCAGCTGAACCACCCCCCCTCCCGATTGGAGGGTGCTCGCTGCAAAAAAGCGAAATACGCCAAAGAACTACATAAAATATGATAGTATGTGCATAAGAATGGGATGAGCGATGAACATTTGAGGTGTTTTTGGCCCTATTTTGCACCGTTTTTGGTCCATTTCCATATGGTTCATAGGTAGGCTTTTGCGTGCCTATCACCGTACACACACATGTTTGAGGCTTAGGTTGTTATTTTTGGGGAACAATGGGGTAGGAGGAACCCCCCCCCCTGCTATTTGGGGGGTGTATAATTAAAACAAAAGGTTACTTTTGGTCTTTTTGGGTACAAAACCTATTTTCATGGTTTTTTCGTGCCTATACTATACTATACCGGTACACTGGTGTGCAGCACTGTTCTGCTGCACCACCCCAGAGCAGACAAAAATACTCCAAAATAGGCCGAATTCCAGGGTTTTTGATGGTTTGGAAGAAAGCTCGGGTGGGAGGAACCCCCCCGTCCCTTTTTTGGGGCCAGAGAATCCAAAGAAAATTGGAATTTCTGTCAAAAATCCTCTCTAGGCAGGTACCCTGGTGTGCAGCACTGTTCTGCAGGACCAGCCCAGAGCAGGCAAAAATACCCCAAAATAGGCCAAATTTCAGGGTTTTGATATTTTTGGACAAAATTCGGGTAGGAGGACCCCCCCCCCCTATTTTGGAGCCGTAGAAACCAAAAAAATAGGTCATTTCCCGCGAAAAACCCTTTTTTGTCGACTTTTTGAATTTTGGGAAAAAACAGCTGCTAAAATCATAGGTGGGTAGGTGACGCTTGGGGCGGAATCAGGGGCTCTAGTTTAGCCCGAATCTCTTGAGTAAGATCGCCCACAAGTTCAGGGGTGGCTCCTCGGAGAGCCTCTTTTATCTCCGATCGTGTCAGGGACCTGTTGGAGGATCTCCCCGATCCTCTACTCCTGCTCCCGCATGACTCAGGTCCTCTCCTCAGCCCACTCAGGGTTGCATACCCAGGAACATCCACATAGGCTCCCGTAGCGGGTAGAGGATGGTGATAGTGAGCCAAATATCATCGCGGCGCAGAACTGGAGGCCACCGGCTCACTGGTAGTAGTTGCCTCTGGAAACTCAGTGGTAGGTAGCTTCACACCATAGGCAGGGTAGGTAGGCATACAAGTAAAGCCTGTGCCCTCAGCCATAGGCGGGTTGGTTATGGGTGTGGATGTTGCAGCGGCTGGGTCTGGAGTTGGGAGTGTGGTGGTTGTAGGAGAGGGTGATGCGTGGAGGCCGAAAGCGCTAGGTGCGCCCTCGAAGGTCAACTCACTCGTCGGGTCGTGCCCATGGTCTAATCCTTCGTCTGCCATGCTTTCTCCAGCATCCTTCTCCCTCTCTCTCTTTTTCTTCACAGGATTCGTGTCCACCTCCTCGACTGAGAGAGCCGGGAAGGCCGACTGAAGTCCTTCCAGAGAATCATCCGCCACGTCCACTGGCCCATGTAAGGGCACCGAAGGTACAGCGCTAGGTCCAGGTCCAGGTTCACCAGGTGCTGGCATTGCTGGTGCCTCAGGCGCCATCCTCACGTCGGTGTCCTCCTTCTTTGTGTCCGTATTCGCCCTTCTTGCTTATATATGACAGATCTCGGCGCACTGGATGTACGGCACGGGGATGCTGCCGGTACGCAGAGACAGTCTGCCTCTTGCTACCAGAACGCTTTATAGTGATTTCAACACTGTGTGTTTGTTGTGCCTGTCCTGCTGCTTGCTGCTGGTGTATGGTTCCTGCTGCTTGTTTTTGATGAGGAAAATGTTTTATTGCTGAAATACAACCAATCCAGGATAACCCAAGCCAGAGATAAGCAAGTAGAAGAAGATCAGGATCAAAGCATGAAGGGCTGCAGTCACAAAGAGTTAGATAAAGACAACTATCAACAAATAGACCACAGCAATTATCATACATTGCAGCTCAGGAGGAAATATTTTACATGTTTGAGAAAAGCTGATTGGAAAACTGCCCCAAGGGCTCACTCTCATCCACAGTGCCATCTTGAGATGTGCACGCTTTGTTTTCGGGTCCCATAGGTGCTGAGGTGGCATGGCTCGTGGCGATGAGGTCACTGCCATGTCACATGGGATATTGGTACTTAGCTAGACTGACTGGGTATTGAACCCAGGACCTCTCAAAAAGAGGTGCCCCAGCCCCCTGGGGTGCATACCACTAGGATAGCTAAGAATTCATGGGAAAACATAGATAAATTCATAGGCTCTACCTTCAGTATATCAGTGCCTCAGCAACCCAGGAAAAGATGTTTTAGTGCCTATAGCTTGGGGATAAAGGGGTCCACACCACATCCTGATTTAGTGTTTGGTTCCATAGCTCAAAATGTGTTATCACCCGTTTTGGTTGGGCCAATACTAAGATAAAAATGCATGAGTGCTTAGAGCACCTCTTATACAACTACAGTATACCCTAAAGCATTGGAAAAGCACTTTTTCTTACTCAGAACTGAGATGGGACCACTGTAGGCACCCATCCAGTCGCGTCTCAGGCACAACAATCCGGTCCTCGTAGAAGAGGTACTGATTGTTTTTATACCACTGGTGCCCGTCAATGACACGGGGTTCGAGACCAGTGCTGAGGGTTTGGAGAATTTCTTTATATTCTGACTGATAGTCGGTTAGACTGCAACCCTCCAGGATTCCAGCAGTGCGCATGGACAGGTCAAGTTGGACATCCATACGCTGAAAAGCCTCTTTGGCGAGCGCCTCAGAGGTCTCACGTATAAGCGCATCGAAGTTATTGCGCGATATATAGTCAGACAGTTCATTTTTTATACCGGGGATATGATGAACTGTCAACCTGAACTGGCTCAGGTAAGTCCACCACCGCTTTAGCTTTGCTTTCTCTGGCGGTGGGCCCTTCTGAAAAGACTTCACAGGTTCCTGGTCACATAGCCAGACAATAGGGTTAGATCCCAGGAGTCGGGATTGTGACACTCTGGATATACTATGGCGACAGCCGCACGGCACGGGTGGCGGACCTCCGCAACATCATCCCCCGCCACATCCAGCGCGCGGTAGGGCCCTTCACCGTGTACGCGGTACCGCACCCCATAACAGCCCCATGCACCCACTGCAACCCTCAGTGCGCGCTGCCATGCGCGGGCGCTCTGCAGCAACCCCTGCCCACCCCTACCTACAGGGGGGGCATATTCCTCAGCACGATACCCGGGGACCCACACCCCTACCTCCTGCCCGCAGCGGACCGCCACCACGCCATACCGCTACACCTTGTCGAGCACCTGGCGGTGGGACCATCCCCCTTCCAGAAGCGCCCCCCCCACACCCCATCCGACGGACGCCCGCCAGATGAGCCGACGCACGCCACACCTGGACCCAAACGCGCCATCGCACTCCTCACCCTAAAGGCGGAAGGCACCATCCCCCGAGACCTGGAGGGGGAAAACCACCCCATGGTGGAAGGGCTGACGGAACACGTCATGATCGCAGCCATGTACGCCACGGCGTCCGCCTCCCGCCTCTGGGAGGACCGCCCCCCCCCCACCTCTAGCCCAAGCAGCGCAGGATGCCCCCGACGCGGGCCCCACCGCCGAGGACATCCACCAAATCCTCAACATGCGAGCACCCCCGAAGACCCACCCTGCGGTCCGCCCCATCCAGCTCGTCAGCTGGGACGCCATGGATGCCCCCCCAACCACCACGGAGGTCCACATCCTCAAGCACCGGGACACCTGGTGGACGGTGGAATGGGACGACCACGGCAAGGTCAGACGGGCAACGGCACATGCCCCCGACGACGAAGTCCCGCCCCCACCACGCGGAGGAGACCGCTTGCGACTCGCCGCACGCATCCCCCATGCCCCAGAGGCAGCCTGGGAAGCGCTGCACTACGCCCTCTACTGGGCGCAGGGGGCGCCAGAAGGCCCCCTCCCCCCGGAACGCACCCCAGCGTGGACACGCCACGCCACCCGCTACACGGCCCACATGCGCCGCCACGGGGCAGGCACCGGGCACCGGCTCCTCACCTGGCCCACGGACCCGCCCGACGCCCTGCAGGAGGCCGAGGAAGTGCTTGGCCTCATGACCAAGCAAGTGTTCCAGCTGAAGGACCCCGTCCCCACGTCCAAGCCCGACGTCCCAGCCGCCCGCGAACACCCCGTGTTTGCACCGGGCCACGCACCCGTACAGCAGCCCCAGGGCGCACCTCCCCAACGGGGACAACCCGCTGCCCGGCGCCGCCAAGGTGCGCGGAAGCGCAAGGCCCCCACACAGGCCAAACCCGCGCCAAAGCCAAGGGCCAAGCCGAAGAGCTGGACCAAAGAGGAAGCCGCTGCCCTGTATCCCGAATACGCCATCGGCACCTGGGTGCAGCTGCCCTTCGAGTACCCCGCGGCCGCGGGCCCCTCCAAGTGGATATGGGCAGCAGGGGAGGTCAAGCACCGGTACCTCGTCACCGGGGACCACCAGGGGTTCAAGATCCACGTCAAGTGGGACCCGGCCACCCCCAACGACAAGAAGCTGGGGCGCACCATCGAACTCTGGCGAGACCGAGCCGGTCGTGAGATGGTCCCCATGCAGCTGTGCACCCCCGACACGGAGCACCTCACCGGCAACGAGTACACGGGCGAAGTCCACAATGCATGGGCCCTACCCCAGCCCCAGAAGCGGAACCGCAAGGCACCCGCAGCTCAGGGCGTCATCGACCTCCTCGACGCCTGACGGGGCCAGGGCCGGACACGGCCCGCCCCCCCAACTACCGGTCCCCAGAAACCGGCACCTGCGGAAGCCCACGCCCGCATCAACATCCTCAACGAGCCCGCGGTCACCTACGACCCCACCAAGGCCGCCACACTGCAAGCCATGCCCGGGCCGCACCCCCAAGGCGCAGACCTCCTGGGGTTCCTGGAGCAAGCCCTCCGCAGAGCGGACCAACCCGAACCAGCACCGGTCCTGGACCCGGAGGGGAACAAATATCACGCCCACTGGGAACGGGGGGTACCCCTCTACCACACGACGTCGGTCACGGTACATGCCCACCCCGACCTCGGAGTGGATGGTCGCCTCGGGGCGTACGAGTGCGTGGGGCCCGGATGGCAGCTAAACGTGCTACTCACGCACGTCCCATTCGGGGAGGAGACCAAGGACTTCCTGGACACCCTGAGCCTGGCGTACCGCCGACTCTCCCTCCTGGCACCCACCATCATCATAGGCGACCTAAACGCCGCCCCCACCGACGACGACCGCACCGGCCCACCCACAGCCACCGACACAGCTATCCGGGACGCCATGCACCAACTGGGCCTCACCGACCTCACGGCAGGACTCACCGGCACACCCTCCCATTACCCCCACCAAGCCGGCACGCACCCATCCCGCATCGACACGTGCTACGGGGACCCAACCACGGTGCGCGTCCACGAAGCAGCCTACGGGGACCTCCCGCCCACAGGCACGGGCCACCGGCCCCTCTACATCGACCTCATCATCCCCAACCTACCCCCACCCTCGGCCACCCTGCCAGACGACACCCTCCCACCCACACTGCAGTTCCCGGCCGAGGACAACCACGGCGCCTAGCACAGGTATAACAGGGCCCTACATTCCATCCTGCGCCGCCCGGGTGCACCGACACTCAACACCGCCATGCGCCGGGCGGCACAAGCATGCGGCATGGAGCGTGACACCAACCACACGGGAGCACCACCAGACCTCACCCTCCAGCAACTCGTCCATGACATCTGGACCACCAAAGGGGAACTCGCTACCCTGCTACGCCCCAGCACACCGGAGGCACGAGACCGGGACGCCCACCTCCGTGCGCTCCTCACCACCCGCCGCCACCAACTCCAGGAATGGCACGCCCACCGCATAGCGGCCGCAGCCCAAGAACGCGAAAGATACGGCAGAAACGACACGCCGTACAAGTCCCTACGGTACGTCAGCCGCATCCTGGAGGACACGGGGCGCCGTACCATCCACGCAGTACGCACCCCCGAAGGAGGCCTCACCAATGACCCCGACGCCGTCCTCCAGGTAGTCCTGGACAGCTTCCAGGCACAACACGGGGACGCCCTCCCCGAGCTCGACCCCCACACCAGAAACACCATCCGCGAGCATGTGCCCAGGGTCTTCAACCGGGAACAGCGGCGCGCCATCGAACACGACCCCTTCAGCATCTCAGAACTGCAACGCGCCCTAGACCGCCTGAAGAAGGGGGTCGTGCCCGGCGTCGACGGTTTGCCGGCCGAAGCGTACCAACGTCTCACCCTGCCCGTCAAACGCCGCCTGGCAGCCCGCCTGTGGGACATCGTCACGGGCGCCACGCCCATCCCCCCTGAGTGGGCCAACCTGGTCCAACCCCTCTACAAAAAGGGGGACTGGGCGCAGCCGGGGAACTGGCGGCCCTTAGTCTGCGCCACCACCGAGGTCAAGCTGGTGTGGACGCTCATCCTAGGCCGCATCGCGCCGGCGGTCTTCGCCCACGTGCCCGCCAGCATGTGGGGAGCCATGGCCGGCAGGTCCCCCCACGAGGCCATCTTCCTCCAGGACACCGCACTGGACATGAACCCCTACGAGATGATCATCGCCTCCCTCGATGTCCAAGGCGCGTTCCCCCACGCCCCACACCGGCTCCTCACGGAGGTATGGGATGCCATGGGCCTCCCATTCCTATCCTTCATGACCGGGTACATCCAGACCCGACTCTACGCCGTCATCACAGCCGCAGGCCTCACCCCCTGGACCGGCACAGACAGCGGGGTCCCCCAGGGAGGCGCCGAAGGCCCCTTCCTCTATCTCCTCGTCACCCTGCCACTGGCATTCGAGCTAGCACGGGTATACCCGGGGTACGCCCCATACCCGCTACGGTCCCCCCTCATCAACTTCGCGAATGACAACCTCCTAACTACGGCGACCCGCCACCGCGACCCTGAGAACGCAGGGCTACCAACGACCACCAAACAAGCGTCCGCCATTCTCCAACTCACCACAACCTACCTGGACGCCCACCAGCTCCTAGTGCACCCCCGCAAATCGGTCGGGCTGGCCGACGCCAAGACCCCCACTCCCCACATCCGGAAAGGCGAGCCCCTACACCTGCAAGACACCACAGTCCACCTGGGGGTCACACAGGCCACACGGCACCACCACATCACACTCCCAAGCAAGCTAGAAGAGCGCCTCGCCCGGCTACCCCAAATTGCCAGGGGGGACCTCCTGTCTACGCAGGGCCTGGCGTACTTCATGGAAGCAGTGCTCAACGCGGCCATCGGGTACCAAGCCCTGCACCTCCCGCGCCCCCATGACGCACTACGCCACGCTCGACAGCAAGTGACGAAGGCATGGGCGCAACACGGAGGCTGGCCCACGTCTTTCCCCAAGGAGGCCATGATGGCCCACTGGCGCTACTACGGAGACAATACAGGCGCCCTGGTCGACATGGCCTATGCCAAACACGCAGCACACCTCCTACACAGGGTAACACACAACCACCAACCAGAAGTTCGCGAGGCGGCAGCCATACGCATAAAAGAAGCGCAAATGACCCGCAACACCTGCCCCCGGTGAATACTGGCGCAACACGGCGTCTCCACCTCCGTGGGCACTGGCATCTGGGCCCAGCTACAACTCCTCCTACCGCACCACACACACGCCATCCTGACAAACCACCACTGCGATCAACAGGGGCCACTTGTGGCCACACACACCGACATCCACCGACGCCCGGCAGGCGAGGTGGACACCCTGCGCCTCGTGGGGGCCACCATCACCATAGTGTATATCACCCCAACACAGATGAAGATCATGGCCCAATGCGACGCCCACCACGCCCCGTTCCTTTCCGACCCACAATGGCCAGCACGCGGCGTCTTCCAAGCGTACCTCCGCGCATGTGCTACGAAGGCAAAGCGCGACATGCCGGGGCCCAAGGACATCGACACGGCGTACACAGCCTTCCAGCGCCAGCAGCCCCGGCCCCGCCCGAGCGAGCACGAGACCCCCAACGACGGCGGCACGACGCAGGGGGAGCCCACCCCGTCAGCCGAAGGCTGGACACCACCCACCATCCTGCTACTAGCACCAAACGGCCACAAACATGCTACCGGCACTGTCCAGCGACACCATGCCCCCTGGTCCATCCCCAAACACAATGCGCCGGAGACCGATGTACCACCAGTCAGACACAGTGACCAGGGCATACCACGCACGTGCTGGCACTGCGGCCCGGCAGCCCTCGACACTCCGTGGCCCCTGCTGCACCTCATCTCCACCCACTACCGCACCCCCACTGCCGCCGCCACCGCCGACCAGCAGGCATGGCTCTCCCCCTGGTTTCCCACGGTACCCCCAGACCACCCGGCGCACGTAGCCTGGACCCGAACACCCACGGCGACATGGACGTTCACCAACGAGCGGGCAGACCCGGACAGCGTAGCCATAGAGTACGACCGCTGCGACCCACACCGCGCAGGACCCCAGGAGGCACCCATGCGCCCCCTACAGCACAAATGCCCCACCCTCCGCGGCGACAAAGACGACAAGGAGCGGCGACAGACCATCACGTGCCAGAAGTTCCCCCCCAAATACGGGATACCTCTTCCACCTGATGTACGCGTATATCACCCAGGGACGCCCAGACAGGGGCCTCCTCCGCCTCACCCTACGAGCCCAGGCCATCATCACCCAGGGGATAGGCGTCTATGCAGCGCCACTACTGCAACCCACGCAAATCACCGCCAGAACCGCCCAGGGGAACCCCATCTATGTCTATCACCCCACGGCAATCGCCCGCCTACCCATACCCAGCGACACCGACATCATCTACTTCACTGACGCATCCGGCACCCAGCAACGCACCCCCACGGTCGGTTGCGCCTCCGTGCGCATCACCCGGCACGCGGACGGCCTCCACGTGGAACACCACACCGGGGCCACCATCTTTGGGGCGTCCTCACACGGCGAACTGCGCACCATGGCAGACGCCGTCACCGCCACACCGCCACCCACGACGATCCGGCCCCGCAACATCTGGGTAGTCGTGGACGCCACGGTCGACATCCACCTCACCAGGCGCCTTGCGGACCTGCCCCTCCACAAAGCACTCGAGTCCGGCCTCACCACACAAGCGTTGGGACTATGGATGGCCTTCAAGGGCATGCACCCCCAGGACGCCCTACACATCGTCAAGCAGGAGTCACACCGCTACGCACACCGCAATGGACGCGCAGACACGCAGGCCAAACACCAGAACACCAACCACACCCCAGGGCTCGAACGCGTGCGGCTGGACACCCCACACCACAGCCACCTGCAGCACCTGCCCCCGATACCCCCGGCCACACAGCCCCCCCGATGGATGCCCGAGGACACGCCGTACACGGATCGAGACAAGCAGTACCACTACCCCACACCCATCCAGCAACTGGCCACCACACTAGGCCACCCAGCGAACACCGAACTCCTCCGACGCCTCGAAGACTCCGTCCACACCCCCCTCTACTACTCCGCCCTGCGCCCGGACAGCCTCCCAGCACACCTACAAAAGCCCCGACTCCAACTCGCCCTCGAACAACTTCCCCTCCTCACCCGATACCACCGATGGTATACACGCCGCTCGATCCACGTCCCCGCAGGACACACCAAATGCATCTGCAGCCACACGGAAGAAGAAACATGGGACCACTTCAAGGCGTGCCCCCTGTACAGAGGACTGGACACCCTCACAGACTGGAACCCAACCCACACCATCGCACAGCACGCAGGATGGCTGACGCAGTCCCCGGCGACCCAGCAACTCACCACCGTCCTCAAGCAGACGGAGGTGCTCGAGGCAGTCCGCAGGGGACTCGTCCCCACTGCCGTCTACACCTTGCTACGCAACCACGCGGAGGACCCCCAGGCCACGGCGGCGCACATGCAGCTGATGGCGGTTGCCAAGACGGCGGAGCAGCTCACATACCGCACCCACAAATACCTGCAGCATGCGGCAACCCTGCCCCCAACAGACCAAGCCCACCTCCTCAAACTCCTGTTCTACCAACCATGAGAACCTACCCCATGACATACCAACACGGAACCCCCACCACGTCTACACACCGTCCACCGAGCACAGCACTGGCACAGCACACACGGACACCACAGGCACCGCACACACTCCCAGCAGCATGCGCACGCCACCAGCCCCCGTCCCCCCACGCCGCCGTCCGTCCACAGGTACCGCCAACCGCCAGCCACCGCATGCCCCCTCTGCGTTCGCCAGCGGCTACCACAGACAGCCCTGCCCTGCAACCCAGACCACTGGGTCTGCCTGGGAGCCGCGCACCGCCTCACCCACTGCCCCCACTGCGGGGACCTCAACCCCCACCACCGCGAGCGGCCCGCGGCCCCAGCCGCACCCCCCCCCGCCAGCCACCCCAGCTTCTTCGGGTTCCGCACCGACACCCTCCGGGACCACCTGGGAGGGTACTACGTGGCGGACGCGGCGGACCACACATGGACCATAGCCGTGGCCACGGGCAGCACACCCCTGCCCCCCCACAGCCCACCCCTACGCCACAGCGGGGGCGGCTTGAACGTGGCGGCCCGCCACATCCTCCTCGCCCTATACCTCCACCACCGAGACCTGCACCTCCCAGACCCACAACTCCCGGCCCCCCAAGCAGCAGCCCTGACGCCGGAAGCGTGGGCCGACACGGCACCAGAGGAGATAGCAGCCTGCCTCGGAATCACTTGCCGCCGGTTCAAAAACGCCCTCGGCCGACGGAAGGGAACGCGTTACCCACTCAGCGCACTCCTCTACCCGGCACACCACCCCCAGCCCGCACAACAGAAGCCCCCGGAGGGCTGGGCGTCTTTTCGGGACGCCCACCTGGCCGCCCCCGACGAGGCCACCGCCGCGCGGATGGGCCTCACGGACCAGGAAACCTACGTCAGAGGCCTCATTACGAGCCTCCAAGAGGCACACCGCTGGCACGCCCGCTCCCGGTCGCCCACACGGGGACAGGGGGGTTCACCCGCCCCCGACACCCACCAGGCCAAGAAGACCAAGACTGGTCAGGGGGCCCGCCAACGCGCCCGCCAGCAGGGCGTGACGCCCCAACCAAGGCCCGGGTCCAGCCACACCGCACCACCCCACGCCCAGACCCCCGGGGCACACCAACAACACCACCACCGCCAGCGCCCGCCACCACCACCGTACCGCAGCACCCAAACCCTGCAGCCCAGTCAGCCACCACCGCCAACACACGTCCACACCATGCCAGGACCACCATACGCGCAGAGCCAGGGGACATGGCACCACCAACACCACCACCACGCCCCCGTCCCTCCCAACCCCTACCCCCTAATGCCCCCATGCTACAGCGACCCCCACCAGCTACATCCCCACCACGCCCCAGCACAACCAGGCCCCGCGAACCACCCACCCCACATAGCGCACATCACCGCACCACACCATCACGTATTCCACCACCACCAGCCCCTGCCACCACACCCGCCAACGCCGGGGTACCACACACAACCGGCACACCCCCCACACCACCACCACGCGGTCCAGCACCACCCGCCGCCCCCGCTACACGGGCCCACGACATACGAGCCACGGTACACCCCCATGGACCCGCGAGGAGCCGCGCACGCACACCAGCAACACCAGGGCCTAGTAGGAGCGCCCCACCACCACCAACACCCCCCCCACCCACACCCCATGCCAGCGAGCACCATCCACCAGCAGCCTCCGATCACATACGGACCACAGCCCCACCCGGGGGCTCATGCGGCCGCCTCCCACCAGCACCCCGGCACCACAACCAGTCAAGAACCGCAAGGGCCACACGGCGCACACACGCAACACCCACACGACCCACAGGGACGCCCGGACCCCCAACCAGCACAACACCCACCCCCGCCCCCCCCACCCCACCACCATCAGCAGCCCCCCCACCCACACCCCATACCAGCGAGCACCATCCACCAGCAGCCACCCATTACATACGGACCACAGCCCCACCCGGACGCTCATGCGGCCGCCTCCCACCCACACCCCGGCACCACAACCAGTGAAGAACCACAAGGGCCGCACGGCGCACACACGCAACACCCACACGACCCACAGGGACGCCCAGACCCCCAGCCAGCACAACACCCACCCCCGCCCCCCCCACCACCAACAGCGCCACCCCCACACCAACCCCCCCCACCCCCCCCCTGAGACCAGGCCACGGACACAACACGCGGCAGCCAGCACCAGCCAATTGACGTCGATACCCCCGCCGACACACGCCACCGCAAATCCCCCCTCCCGCGACCGCCACAAGAGACCCCATCACCGGACCCCACGCGCGACAACGACGACCACCCCCCCCAACCAACACCACCCCCCCCATCACACCCCGCACCACCAGCCGCCGCACCGGCCGAACCCTACGCCCTACACAACCCCGCAGCGGTACGGCAGCACCTCCGGGGACTCGGAGAACAGGACGTCGTACTGTACCTCCGCACATCTGGCACCAGCACCCCCATCCGGGCGGCCACCCTGGTTCAGGCGGCCACCCTGGGGGAAGGCGTCAGAGATTTCCTCTTCGACGCCTTCCTCCACGTCGCCCGACACGAGCGCCCCCCACGCGCCACCCCAGACGGCGAGAGCCCGCCCCCCACGGGGAGTCGGATCTGGGTGCCCCCCATCGACTGGGGGCGACACCTGGTCCGACACCCCGTGCCGGGGCGGGTGGACACCAAGGGCCGCACCCGCTACCACGAGCCAGACATGGCCCACCCCCCACCCGACGCCACCCCCGACAGCACCAAAGAGTGGGAGCGGGAAACATGGGTAGCCCGGATGGCCTCCCTGAGCAACTTCCGGCACCACGTCCCGGGGGACATCCCCACCCCCGACGAGCAGCAGCCAGCCCCCTTCACGTACCTGACCCTCATGTACAATCTGCACTACACCCTCTCCACCACCAACTACCACGCACCCACAGACCACTGGGTGGTACACGGCACCGACTCCCTCCTCCCCGCCGACTACACCCCCCCCCCGCACAACCCAGGCCCCGACACGTACGCCAGGGGGGACGACCCGGACGACCCCCACATCTGGGGCACGTGGGAACCCAAATCCCTGGACACGCTGCTCTCCATCCGCAGCGGCTACCAGGGCCTTGGTAGGGCGATGTATTGCCTCGCCAAGTGGACCCAACGGACCTGGGGGATCCCCACGGACCAATGGGTGTGGGTGGTCACGCTGCGCTCCCAGCAGAGGGAAGCCCCCCCAGACCGCAGGGGACCCCCCCCCCCACGCCCCACCACCCTACAACTATGCCCGTACATGGTGGCAGCCCGCCTCATGACGCTGCTGTGGCCGGGCCCAGACACCCCCACCCAAAGCTACCCCCACCTCACAGAGGAGGACATTGGGGGCATCCAGCGATGCTTCTTCCAGACCCTCGACTACCTCCAGCAAACACACCCGCACGTCCTGGAGCAGATATGGCCACCCCCCGGGTAACCCACGTGCCCGCGCAGCCGACACAACGCCGCCACGCCAGCACCAGCACGCACGGATCACCAGGGAAAACGCGCGCACACACCCGGTGCCAAAACCTGCACCCTCGTTCTCGCTACTTACAGGACCCAGCATCATACACCCGCCCCCGAAGCCCAGGACCCTCCGCCGTCTCCCACAGCCTTCTCCTCCGCCTCCGACTCCACAACCTCCACCACCACGACCACCTCATCCACCACCACCACCACGTCCTCATCCAGCACTCCACCCCCCAGGCCGCGGGGGACACCTCCCAAACGGGCCTCCAAACCCGCCCCCACCGCGAACAGCCCCGCTGCCGCCAAGGCCCACGCCCCGACGAAGCCCACACCCACGACCCAGCCGAGACCCAAGGCCGCCGCCAAACGGCCACCCAAACCCGCCAGCACGCCACGACCGCAACCCGCAGCCAAGCCCAAACCCAAGCCGGAACCCGGCGCCACGACGGCAGCGCGAGCCCGGCCCCCCGAGGACGTCCTCTATGACATCCGGCCCCAGCCGTCCCAGGCCCGAAGGCAGCAGCGCCCAGCGCGGCGCCCCCCCACCGTCACCGACGCCACCGCCACCACCTTCATGGCGGAGCGCGCCGCGGCCGAAGCGCGACGCACCTCGTCCCGCCACATCTCAAAGCCCGCACCCCAGGCCCACGGACCGCTCCTGACCAAGCCAGAACGACGCCAGGGTCCACCAGCAGCGTCACCACCCCCCTACCAACCCTGGATGACAGCCCACATACAACGCATGCCCCACTACCGCCGCCGCCGCGAGTCCCCGCCCGACCCCGAGGCGGAGACCGTACGCGCACACCCGCAGATCCACATCCGCGTGCGCCCCCACTCCCCACGCACCCCCACGGAACAGGACTACGAGGAATCCCCCAGGCCCGCCACCGCCACCGGTCCCCACGACCCCGTCACACCCAACCACGCCCACTCCTCCGCCCAAGACCGCAGGCCCGCCCGGGAACAGTGGTGGCAGCGCTGGACCCACACGCAGCTCTGGGAGCTGCGAAAGTGGGCCCGGGGAGAGCCCTCCCTCGAGGGCCTGGTCCATCCGCCCCGCAAGGGGTCGGTGGAGAACTGCCGCCTCCAGCCGGCGGGGGGTGGATGCCGCAGGCCGCATGGGAAGCCATGCTGGCCGATGCGCTCCACCCCCTGGGAGTCCAACCCCGCAACCTCCCCGCGCCCCAGGACCACCCGTATGTCCTCAGGCGCCTGCGGGAGACCCTCCAGGAAACGCAGCGAGACGGCATCCGCCTGTGGGACATCACCCAAAGCCCAGCCCCGCACACACACACCCCCTCACCACCCCACAAGCGTCGGCGCACCGACACCCGCGACACCCACAGTACCCCAGGAGCCCTGCGCGCCACACAACACGACGCGCCTGACCCCCCGGCCAGCGGCGCCGCCATCCAACCCCGTTACCCAGCAAACCACCACCACGGGGCGCCACGCCAGGCCCCGCCCAGAAGTCACCAAGCGAGCCGGACGCCCAAGGAAGCCAACGCACACGACAACGAGCACCACTACGCCCAAAGGCACCAAACTCAGGCCCGCTAACGTCGCAACCGCCTAACCGGGCCAGAACCCAAGCACAAGTCAAACCCGAGCCACACCCCGAAACCGCTAACCCTTGACTCCTAACCAAGCCCGCCGAGGGAACAACGTAACCACAGCCCACACCCACAGCCCACACAGCCGCCTAACCAGCCAGCGCCAGAAGCAAAGAGACACCTCACCAAACCCGACCTGACCCAAGCCCGTGTACATCAGGACGCGCGAGCCGCATCCCTGGGGCGCGACCGCCGCCACAGCACCGACGACACACGCCAGAGGACACAACGCTATTGCACCGCCGCACCAGCTGCCCATGCCTGTGCCTGCAGTGTACGCGCGCCCCTGTTTTTCTCCTTTTTGTTTTTTCTTTTTCTTCCCAAAAAAAAAAACAAGAAAAAAAAACGAAAATTGGGGGGGGAGGAAGAGGGACACAACCACCCATGGCACACGCGCACCGCACACAGCACGCACACCGGTGAACAGGAGCCCAGTGGCCCAGGACACCGCACATGCAACACAACACACCGAGCGAGCACACCGGTGAACAGGAGCCGGCCGGCCCCGGACACCGCAGACACACCACAGCAAACCGCGCGGGCACACCAGTGAACAGGAGCCCAGCGGCCCAGGACACTGCACACACATACGGCGGCCGAGGGACAGGAAAGACCAAATACCCCATGGGTCGGACGCACTGGGGCGACCCAGCCGACCCACCGGGCCAGTGGCAGGAGCGGTACTCCAAGGCCACTGGTCCGAG
This sequence comes from Eutreptiella sp. 'Long Island Sound 2002', assembly GCA_964036045.1. Lineage (NCBI taxonomy): Eukaryota > Euglenozoa > Euglenophyceae > Eutreptiales > Eutreptiaceae > Eutreptiella > Eutreptiella sp. 'Long Island Sound 2002'. Next base: position 11,958,859 of record OZ038383.1, read on the forward strand.
CCCAGCCAGGCTGCATCGGGGACCATGGCAAACGTCACCCGGAGCCATGGAAGCAACCGGTGACAGGCGAGCCGGTACACAGTCCAGGAGGGGGTCACCTGCCAAGCAGAGTGGCCCCGCAACTCAAGCCACAAGGGTGAGGCGGTCGTACCGTAGACAAGCGGGAGCAATACCCCTTGTGGTGAGAGATACTCCACGCGGCTGGGCAGCCCCCCAGAGCTGCCGCCCAAAGGAGGGGGCATGTGGCCCTACCCATGGACACATGTGGGGACACCCTCCCACCCGGGACACATGGACCGGGTGGCCGCGACAATGCCTTCCCAAGCACATGCGGGAGCGGCTCATTAGGCACCTGACATAGGGCAGTGGGAGGGACAGGACGTCCCCCTGGTAAGACCTTCTTCCTGCAATGTCAAAGGAGGCATCCCGAGCTCCCGAAGATACCTACCTACCTACCTCGGGATTGTGACGAAAGCACCAACATACCGGCCAGGAGTTCCTGGTCATAGGTGCTGTAATTCGAACGCGCTTGATTCCATTTCCAATTCCAGTGTCCTAGTGGCACTAGCCGCCACTCATTGGTGGGATAGTCATGTTTCAACGAGCCATCACGGTTCAGTCCACTAGTATGATAATGGCAGTGGGTTAGTTCAGCGGGGTTAAGCTCCTGCCATTGGTAGATCGTTCCACCGCCCCCTACATCACTGGCATCAGTGATCAGGACTATCTCGCCCTTAGGGCGGGGCACCCCCAGGCAGTTGGACGAGGCAATTTTCTTCTTCAACTCCTGGAAACATTCTTCCTCCCTGGTGGTCCACCTCCAGGGAGTAGTTTTCTTGATTAGGTCAGTGAGGGGGGCAGAGGAGTAGGTAAAATTGTGGATGTGACGCCGATAGAAATTGCAGGCGCCCACAAAACTCCTCACATCGTTTAGACCCTTCTTAGGGTCATCGCGAATCTGGTTGTCCTGTAGGGGCTGCATCCTAGACACGGCTGGTTTCCACCAGCCATACCCCACGTCGAAACCCAAATATTCCATCTCCTCTTTCATAAACTCAGATTTTTTGAGTTTGATTTGGAGATGGTTTTCTTGACAAACAATGAAAAATTCACGGAGGAGAAGGACATGGTCCTCTTGGGTATCAGTACCCAAACTCACGTCCTCGATGTGGGCCTCCATTTCTGCACCCCGAGAAATCAACTCCTGTACTAGAGGCCTGCGCCTCAGTATGTACAAATTTTTGTTCATCAGCTCCTGGAAGGGCGCTGGGGCATTAGCCACCCCGAAAGGCATTACCTTCCACTTAAAGACACGACCCTTAGGGGTTTCAAAAGCGAGCAGCTCCTGTGCTGCGGCGGTTAGGTCCACCTGCCAGAAACCAGAGCGTTTGTCCATTTTGGTCTTGTAGCTGCATTTGGCAATACGCTGCAGGGTATTTTCCATGTTAGGAATACTCCCTGAGTGGTTCTGGGTTTTCTTGTTGACCTCACCATAGTCAACAACCAGTCGTAGGGCAGTCGACCCTGGTTTAGCAACCAGGAAACAGGGACTGCAGTGATGGGGGTAGTCCCCCTTCTTATATTCTTCAACGAGGCCAGCATCAATACATTCCTGGATCTGGCGCTCGATTTCTTCAACCTGTTCCTGTGGAGCGGGATAGGGACGACGCCTCACTCGTGTCTTTTCAAATTCTGGTTTCAGTTTCAGGTCCATCTGGACCAGTTTTTTACAAGTGAGGGGGGGCGGCAAGGCGCCGAACACCTCCTCATAGGTTATCAGCAGTTTCTTCAGTCAGGGGTCAAGGTTAAGACTCTCGAGTATCTGCAGGAAATCCTCCTCAGCATGGAGGTTGATCTTTCCATGTTCCTTCTTTTTCTGCCGATCAGCAGTTTCCGCAGGCACAGAACCATCGTCCCACTCAGGGGGACCTTGCTGCCCATAGTCCAGAGAATACCCTAGCGGTATCTCAGGATCAGGCAGCGTATAGGAATCATCGTCCTCCTCAGACCAGATGGAGGATTTCCAGGTGTCTCTGAGGTATTGCAGCCGCTCTTGGCGCTCAATACCTGCAGCCTTCAGGTACAACAGCCGCCGGAGTTCCTCAGTGTCATGTTCAGACAGTGGCATGTTATTAGAAGCAGGCCGCGCCAGAGCATCAGGGCTCCGGGCCACGGGCTCACCTGTGTGCATAGGCTGCATGTGTAGCACTGGCTTCCCAACATGGGGAGCGGGTTCTGAGGTCGACTCTAGATCTACCTCCTCCAGCAACAGCTGGGCTAGGAAGGCACTGTGTTTTAGGTCAACACAGCTGGGATCAACAGGAGGGATAGTGCTGGCGATCTCAGACAGTTGGTCGTCAGCATCCTCCTTAACAGCTGCAGGTTCCAGATAGCCATCGGGAGATTCACACCCTGTAAGTGTGGCAGATAGCTGCCCAGGAGATCGGTTTTTGAGATCAGAAAGGGTCAGGCCACGATTTTCGGCCATGACTTCTTTCAGTAGCACCTGGTCTAGGTCACACAGGGGTACAGGATTGAGAGATCCATCAACAAGGGATAAGAAACTGGCCCACTCAGGGGCCTGCATAGCTGTGTCTGAGTCCTCAGGCACATAGATGGGACCGTCGGGGAGTTGCACTCTTCCCACGGTCATTCGATCTAGCATACGGCGCCAGTAAGCGTGTTCACCACAGCAGCCCCAGTCAGGGGTGCACATGACAACCCTTCCTCCCTCATAAGCAATTTTAGTTAGAACCTTCGCAAGCAGGAAGAAGGGAGGGTTAGCATACGCTAGGCCCATTGCTTTCCAGAAGAAACGGAAAGCGTTGTTTAAATGTTTCGAGCAGTACAACTGCATGATGTGCTGTTGTCGGCTCACAAACAATTCGACCTGGATCTCATCCAGGTTTACCTGAAGGGCCGCCAGTCCATTTTCAAAAGCGTGACGGGCCAATTTGTTGTTTTCAGTACGATAGTTAGTCTTGGATGCGTAGCGCAGCCCAGACTCTTTTCGTCCTGACAGGTCCAAAGGTACGGAGAAAAGCGCACTGCCAAAGTCGCAGTGCAAAGAATAGGGGCGCTGGAGAGACAGCATTTTTACCTGGGGATTTCTTCGTAGGAAGTCGGTACGGAGTGCCGATGTCAAAGGCGTCGGTCTCCAGCACTCTGCAGTGTTGGGTCACAGTTTCGTCGCCCAAGCATATAGTCACATCGACTCCCCCGAAGGAATGGATGGTACGCCCATCCCCTACTCTTATGGCCACGGTCTTAGTTTTCTTTAAAGTCCTTAGCAGGCGCCGGGCCACTATGGAAAGTGTTGCACCGGTGTCAAGCACCGCTCGAAAAACTTGATCCCCAATTTTCACGAGGATCCAGAAAACCAAGTCCTCCTCTTCGGAGCCGCCCCCCTACTCCTCATCAGGGAACTTGACATCCACTCCTGCAGCCATGAGGGACTTGGCCATCCAGGCCAGTCGCCTCTTCTTGGAGTTTTTCCCCTCAGGGGAAGCGTTATCCCCCTGTGGGCGCTTCCTGGGGTCACCTGCGGTAGGAGGGGGAGTAGCAGCGGGCGCTCATGAGCGTCTCTGGGGGTTAGGGGGTCCACCTTTGCCACACCCCTTGCCACCTCCCTTACCACCTTTATCCCCATTCGGGGGATTTCTGGTGCGTGTTTGGGTCTTCTGGCGTTCAGCCTCCTGTCGCTTGAGTTTATCACTCTCGCGTTTCTTTATGTGCCATTCGTCTTCGTAGTGACGACGTTTGCCACAATAGCCACAGGTGATGGTACACCTGAAATGATCCTGATGGGTCACAGGTTTCCCATCCTTGGTATGCTGCTGTCGTTTCATCTGCAGCATACAGCTACTGCAGTGATCGCAGTCAGGGGCATGACAAGGCCCCCCCTTGTCATTGACAGGTTTGCAGTAGAACGGAGGGGGTGTACCTGCATCAGGTTTAACCTCATTCATGGCACGTAGGTTACCCCTCCCTTTACCACCTTCCTGGTTGGTGTTAGTGGGATTTTTAGGCCCTTTCCCCTCGCCACGTTCGGGGGTAGGGGTACCACCTCGACCCAAGTGCTTCTTGAGGAATTTCTCAATGTGGGAGTCATTCTCCCTCTCAAGAGCTAGCTCAATCAGCAGGTCCACGAGTTCGTTGTACGAGTGGGTCCGGCTTTTCCTCTCAGAGGTAGCGCGGCGTTCATCCCACGTACCTTGGGGGATCTTACTCATGAGCCACAGGTGGGGCTCAGTGGCTCCGTAGGAGCCCACGTTCATCCGTGAAAACAGATACTCCAGGTCGCACACATATTCAGAGACTCGCGCAGAGGAAGGAAACTCAGGGAGCATAGGTAGCTCCTCTATCTGTGTGCGCACGCTGAGGTCAGTCTCATAGACTGGGAATGTTTTCTCCAATCTCTGAAGTACCTCTACCCAGGTTGAACAGGTTTTCACAATCTGTTTCACCTGTTTTTGCAAAAATTTCTTTTTGCAGGAGCGTTTCAGCAAGGAGCATTTGGTGGCCACATCCACATGGGATGGGCCAGTGAGCAAAAGAAATTCAGCAAATTCTTCTGCCCATTCAAACAGATTTTTCGGGTCGAACTCCGGCAGTTCTAGCTTGATGTTTGCCTGGGCAATAGGTCTGCCCATCTTCCCACCCCCCGGGGTTAGGCCAGAAGGAGAAGGAGATACGCCGGCAAGAGGTGCCAGGGCTGACAGCCCTTTTTTCTGAGTCTCCGTCACCGGCACATCCTGTAGTTCAGCAATAGGGACTGTCCTGGCGCGAGGATGAAAAGGGCTGGGGCAAGTGACCTTGGGTAGCAACCTGGACACCCTTGATCTTTCCAGATCATCAGCCAACGTGCTCAATCCCGGTGAAGGTGAGAGTAGCGCTGGCTTGGGTAAGGATTCAGTGATACCCAATTTAGCCTTGACGGCCTCTGACAGAGCTGTCACATCCGGGTCTTCCCATCCGGATAGAACTTTGGCCAAAAGTTCGGCCGTACAATCCAGAGCCCCATGGGTGGGCTCTGGGCGAATAGGAATCATTATCGGCAGGTCTGGATGCCCTGCTCTCGGATGTTCTTGTACTACCGGTCGTCTCGGTAGTGATACTGTGTCCGCCATGTCTGTAGATGGCCCAGAATAGAGGAAGGAGCCCATCTCAGTTGGGGCGGCGACCCGAGAGCATCAAGAGGTATTTCTCCATCTTCTCCTACAGTGGACTTGTGGTACTCCTCGTGGAGCATGAACTCGTCCATCCTCCTTCGTAGGTCCTCTTGTTCTTCAGGACCAACTCCAAGTACGGTAGAAGACGAGGCCGGACAAGCCGACCGGCCGATGGAAGCTTCGACACGCCTGCGGAGCCTTTGCAGGCTGTCTTCACCATGGGCCGCTAACGTTTCCATGGTTAATGGGATTGTTCTGGGCGGATTTAGTTCCGCCCTTCTGTGCTCTGGATCTTCCTGAGACCCAGATGCTGCTCTAAGTGGCGGTTCACTCTTTGGGTGGGCTACACTGCCATGTTGCACTTGTACACTTCTGATCGGCCAGGTTCGGGAGGACATTTGAGTGGACATGTTCAATGTGCTTTTCAGTGTGCTTTTCTTGTGCTTCTGCTCAGAGTCGGTTCGAAAGGTTCTCAGGGTTTGCCTCTGCTACCGGAAAGATGTCCTTGATTAGTACCCTAAAGATTTTGACGAAATCCTGCAGGTTTTTGATGGTGAAATCCCAAAACCACAGGAGCAAGTAGAGCAAGAACAGGATGTGGATCGAATCAATGAATAGTTTGAAATCCAGTGTAACACAGAAGGGCTGCAGATAGACAATGCAGGTATAAACACAAAGATTCAATCACAAATGGATAATACAAAAGATTTTATATGAAAACTGGGCTGACTGTAACCTCAAAGATAGCATTAAGCACATCATGTGCACTCTTTTGGGCGAAATGGTGCTGGTTAGGAATGTGGGGCATAGGTGTCAGGCCAGACACAGAATATGACTTGGCCAAGCAACTGAATTCAGAAACAGTTAAAAAGTAGAGCCGCAATAAGTGGTAGAAACAATTGAGTATAGGGATCTTCGGGTGGGAGACCAGTAGGCTTAACCTCCAAGGCCTAAAGCCTGAAATGCCTATTTTATTTCGGTATATCCTCCATGAAGGAAGATATCTCCGCTCAGTTGCGCGGTAGGGGTAAACTTCATGGGGGGCTAGGGTTACAACCCTAGTTACTTTGAGAACGTGTACTCAAGGCTTCAAAAGAGAGATAAAAATCCTTAAGTTAGTCTTAGCATCAACAAAAGGGTTTGAAGGGGGGCTTGGCCTGGATCAAGCCCTCCAAGTAAGACATGGCAGTGACTTTTTCTTACTAACAGGGCTGGAAATTCCTAACCCTGTGGGGTGGCTGTGGGTTATCTGAGGCGACCTGGGAACCTATGTCAGCCTTCATACAACCAGATGGGAGTATCAACCCCATCTTCCGCTCTCGTTGACAACAACGAAGGGCAGCTGATAACCCGTGCTGAGACCCTTTCCCAGCATAAAAGGAAAATCTATTTTCCCTGTGTCAATCTACTAACTGTGTTCTAACCTCACAGGTGCAGTGAGCACTCTTGTGCAGACGTGCCTGTGTATGGGTGTAAGAGCAGTTGTCACAGTTGCCCCGCATTGCATCGCAGGACAGGACCGGTAGCCCCCCGTGACAACCACTCCCTGGCCGAAAGCCATTGGTTTTTCGGAGACTACTGCTTACTGAGCACTGCACTGACCCTCTCTGTGTCCTGCAGTCCCTTGCCTATGGTTTCAAGCGTGGACCAGGTGGCCGCTTATCAGGTTTGCAGCCGCCCAGCGAGTGTATGCCTTGTTGACCATGTATTGCATGGGGACTGCCCTGATGTAATGACCTTGGGGAGCCAACGAAGAACCGTGGCTTACTACAGCAGGGGGGAATGACAAGCAAGGTGTTATGAGCCAAGGTGTGTCTTCCCTCCTTGGGGACAAGCGAGCCCACAGTTAGGACCCCTGGCTGGTGCAGACCCATGGGGTTCTACCCTTCCTTACAGGGTTTGCCATACCCCTATGTGTGCTACGTATGTCTGTGTGTGTCTCACTTCTCTCCCCGGCGTGGCTCCCGGAGACCGGGCTTCGCTGACGTCGGACTGAAGGTCCTAATCAGGTACTATTACCACTCCTATGGCGCCCAATTTCTGTGCTGGCGCCTATCCTTGGGGGAAGACGGCAAAAGCCCTGCCTACTACAGGGGAGGGGTGGCCAAGTGTGCTAAGGGCATACAAAACGCCCATTTTTGCTTAAGGCCAAAAGCTAACGCACTCCCGTGCGCACGAGGAAAAGCACGCGGGACAGGAGACTCCACTACACTACACTCACTGACGCCAGCACCAGCCTTCGAAGGCAGGGTGAGCACTCATCACTTGCACTCAACTCCTGCCAGGCCTGCTGACCCTAACACCTACACACTCTACTGGGAGTTGATGTCAATGAAGTCTCGGGTCCTATTGACCCTCCTGTGAGAAAGCAAGAAAATACAGCACTACTAAGCGACTGTGGCCCAACAGGAACGCCACTACGCGTTTCCCTGTCAGGGCTTGGAGGGAAGGGATGCTCAGAGTGCGTGCACAGCGTGGATGGCGGTGAAGTCGGACTGCACTAACTGCAGTTATATGTTTCTGGGATCTGCGCAGCATGTTTTAGCGCTGCTCAAGGGGACTGCACCAATCGCCCTAACCTTCCCACCTGAAAAGCAAAGGCTGATGGCCTGGGTTTGTGGCTGAGGAACCAAGACTACCTCCACGTATTATACGCTTCTCAGGTAGCCCTATAATACGCTGTACTCAAACCCAGGTGCAAGCAAGCAAGCTTAAGGAACTCCAACCGTTCTCTTATAGAGCGTGGGGCGGAGCCCCTGGGTAGCCTAAACAAGAGTTGTACCGTGCGCCTTTCGCGTGGCCTACCCTTTAATGCGTCATGTGCATGCACAAGTATGCACTGATCTTTCAATTCCCCACTCTTGCTCCTAATTTAACCCAACATAGCCAAGCACAGCGTGACTCAACCAGGAGGTGAGCTCCCCCTGGGCTTACCTACCTTACTCACCACGCATCATGTGAATGCGGAGAAAACACGAGCGCAAAACAACCCTAAGCGCTTAAACCAACCTACGGCGAATTATGAACCACCCTAAGCGATTAATGCACTGTGTGTCATGCATGCTTCCCTTGTCTTGTTTCCTGCAGAAAGCGGAGAGAGAGTGCGGCACTGCACAGCGCAAAACAAGCCTCAGCGTTTTAAGCAACCCTACTTTAGCGCTACGGCAACACAAACACGAGCAAGCACTTTCTTTTCTTACCTGTGAAGAGAGAACAAGGGTGAATTGGGGTACAGGGAAAGCGCCACAGCGTGTGACTGCCTCAATTAGGCACATGCATCGCAAGCACAGCGCATATTCTAACCCTACGTGCGCGCTGCGTGTTCCATTCGCATCGCATACCTTTCATTCCTGTTTTGACCCGTGCAGAGCAAGAGAGAGGAGCACCCGAACCCCCAACGAACACAGCGCTGACAACCCTAACGTTTTAACGAAGCAACCAACACGAACACAATGCATGCGTGTGAGATGACACTGGCATACCTGAGAGGTGGGTTGTCCACCTGCTCTGTGGTGTGCATTGAGTTTGAATACTTTTCCCTAAATTTCTTCAAAATGTTGATGCAACTGTGCAAAAATTTCCTTTAGAACTTTAAAAACTACGGCTCATACCTTCTTTTTCAAGAGCCGTTTACGCTTGCGCAACCCTGTTTTTGAATTCTGCTTCCGTTGCGCTTGTCTGCGACTTTGAGTTTTGGTGTAAAAATGACGATTTCTCGCGTGATTTCGTCAATTTTTAGCGATTTGACTTCTTAAATCGCTACACCTTTCGCTAAACCACAGGAATCACTCCCTGTTGGTTACATTTTCTTTTTTTTTCAGCTCCTGGAGATTTGTGTCCTGCATTGGGAGTATTGCTCCGCCCTGGCCCTGGGTCAGGACGTTTACTAAAACGCTGTTCATACAGCCATGGCCGTCCGCATTAGAGCGTTCGACTGTACCCTAGTGGGCAAGCATATGTGCTCTAGGGAGGCAGTCCTGGGTTCAAACCCCACTACCCCCAAAATGTTACCACAAGTTTTCGTCGCACGCTGGCGACGTTTGAGGAATGCCCCATCGAAGGGACATCATTCACGGTACATTACACTGTTTTCCAAGGGTACCTACAGTGTGATAGGCTTCTATGAACTGATGAGGATGTTTTTGGTAAGTTTAATGCATTTTCTGGGGTAGTTTTGGGGATTTTTGAGCCTTTTTCTCGGTCCTACTAGCTTAGCTAACTAGTACTCCAGGGGGGAGTAACAAAACGTCACTGCCTTGTCTTTCTTGGAGGGCTTGATCCAGGCCAAGCCCCCTTTAAAACCCTTTTGGTATGCTAAGACTAGCTTAAGTATTTTCATCTCTCTTTTGAAGCTTAAAGTACACTTTCTCGAAGTAACTAGGGTTGTAACCCTAGCCCCCCATGAGGTTCACCCCCACCACTCAACTGAGCGGAGGTATCTTCCTTAATGGAGGATATACCGAAATAAAATAGGCATTCCATGCTTAAGGCCTTGGAGGTTAAGCCTAGTGGTCTCCCACCCGAACACCCCTATACTCAATTGTTTCTACCACTTATTGCGGCTCTACTTTTTAACTGTTTCTGAAGTCAGTTGCTTGGCCAAGTGATGTTCTGTGTCTGGCCTGACACCTATGCCCCCCATTCCTAACCAGCACCCTTTCACCCAAAAGAGTGCACATGAAGTGCTTGATGCTATCTTGGAGGCTAGAGTCAGTCCAGTTTTCATATAACATCTTTTGTATTATCCATTTGTGACTGAATCTTTGTGTTTATACCTGCTTTGTCTATCTGCAGCCCTTCTGTGTTACACTGGATTTCAAACTATTCATTGATTCGATCCACATCCTGTTCTTGCTCTACTTGCTCCTTTGGTTTTGGGATTTCACCATCAAAAACCTGCAGGATTTCATCAAAATCTATAGGGCACTAATAAAGGACATCTTTCTCTTATGGATATCTCCGAACTCCTTCAGGTACTCAGCTTGTTGGAGTCCATCTAGGGGTCGGATCATGGTCATTTTGAGGTCCAGGTGTACATCCATACGGCTGAACGCCTCCTTGGCTAGCGCTTCTGACCTGGCACCAATCAGGTCGTCGAACTTGTTGCGGCTGATGTAGTCCGCACACTCGTTTTTGACTCCCTGGATATGGTGCACTGTCACCCGTAGTTGGCTGAGGTAGGTCCACCAGCGCCGTACCTTGGCCTTCTCAGGTGGGGGACCTTTCCCGAAAGTGCGGACCGGCTCTTGGTCGCACAACCATACCACAGGGTTACTCCCCAACAGGCGTGCCTGAGAGGATAGCACCAGCATACCCGCGAGCAATTCCTGCTCATAGGTGGAGTAGTTACCCCGGGCCTGGTTCCATTTCCAGTTCCAGTGACCAAGGGGTACTAGGACCCACTTGTCGTCAGGGTAGCTGTGCTTGATGGTACCATCTCGGTTCAGTCCATCTGTCCCCCATTGGGTAATGGCCGAGTCAGACTCCTCCTTCTCTAGTGCCGGCCATTGGAACAACGTTCCACCACGGGCCCATATTGCTGGCGTCGGTCACCAGGATCATCTCCCCTTGTGCTCCAGGCACACCCAAGCACTTAGCGTTGGCCAGGTTGTTTTTGAGCTCGTCAAACGCTTGTTGCTCTTGTGGGCCCCAGCGCCAGGTGGTACTCCTCTTGATCAAGTCCGTTAGGATGGCGCTGGTGTAGGTGAACTTCTTGATATGGCGGCGGTAGAAGTTGCAGGCCCCAATGAAACTACGTACATCATGGAGTCCTTTCTTGGGGTCTTCATGCCGTACCTTAGCATCCATCAGGGGTTTGGCCTTCGAGGCCGCGGGGGTCCACCACACATAGCCAATATCGAACCCCAGGTACTGCATGGTCTCCTGCATGAACTCACACTTCTTTTTTTTTTTTTTGAACTCACACTTCTCCAGCTTGAGTCGTCTGTCGTTCTTCTGGCAGACCGCAAAGAACTGACCCCAGAGGATTAGGTGATCCTCCTGGGTATTGGTCCCTAGGCATACATCGTCGATGTGCGCCTCCATTTGGGCCCCACGGGATATGAGTTCTTGCACCTTGGGTCTTCGCCGTAGGGTGGACAGGATCTTATTCATCAGCTCTTGGAGTAGAGCGGGTGCGTTGGCCACGCCAAAGGGCATGACCTTCCACTTGAACACCCTCCCCTGAGTGGTGATGAAGGCGAGTAGCTCCTGGGCGTTGGGCGTCAGGTCCACCTGCCAGAATCCGCTTCTTTTGTCCATCTTGGTCTTGTAGCGACAGGCAGGGTTGGTACCGTACGCCGTTCATGAACGCGTACCGTCCGCGAACGCGTACCGTCTGGTATTAATACCGCACAGCACGTGCGGTATTGAGATGGTGCCGCAGACAGGCACCGCATTGCAGCACGCGCGCACGCTAGACGGAAAATTGCCAGATGAATTGAAATATTGCGAAAAACACGCTGCTGGATCGAAAGTTTACTACCGATGTTGGTAATTAGCATTATTATGCATTACGGCACCACTTTTAGTCTTGAATCGTAATGTCACAGTTTTGGGAACATAAGAACGAATTCTGCTAATACTAGTATTGTTGTGACGGCGTTGCAAATGCGCATTCAGCGGTGTATGAGTTTCCAGCAGCGGTGCCGTGTACGCTGAAAAACACTGCTCGCAAGGTTTTAAATCCCTCCTTTTAGATGGGCCGACGCCAAGCCCAAATGAAGCAACCCGTCGCCGAAGCTTGCAGCGATCAGCGTGATGACCACCCTACTGACGAGCGGCGTGTATGTTCGGGCCTCAGCCCCTCTCCCTGTGCAAGCGCAAGCCTCATGCTCCATTGATGCGTCCACCAACGTGCTGTAACCGCTGCATAGTGGTTGATCTTTGTTGTGATTGCGAAGCCTGCAGCCTTGATGCCCCAGGGGTCGTAACGCCCCACACTGCCCCTGATATCTCCGAATCCACATAACCCTCTTCGGACCCATATCCAGCCTCAGGGAGCGACATATGCGAAGCACTTGTAAGTCCAGTGAACTCCATGGTGGAATATGAAAAGTACGAAAACCCGGTCTACAAAAATGGAGCAGACATAGAATCTCAATGCGCATTCATCGCACATAATGACACAACGTGAAATCATTCGAAATAATTTAAATAAATCCGATTGGGAAATCACGAAAGACAAATGCGACTCGACGCGCGCTCACAGGCGACATCTGGCTGCGAACGGAAAACATGAAACAGAACGGAAAATTTACTGCACTAATGTACATCTGAGAATCATTGGAATTCTGATCACATCAGTGTATAATTGAGTGCTGTCACTGCTGCCGTTACACTCCCCCTCTGAAAACATACGCCAGTATGTCAGGCTGGGTCAAGTGAAGTGAACGAAACGGCGAAAGTGACCAAAAACCTACCAATCTAAGGCAAAATGTGTGAAATTGAGCTGAATTGAGCAAAATTGTGCTGAGATCTGTGCTTCGCGATGGCCATCGACTTGAATGAAACGTATAGGTACCTCAGGGCACACAGAAAAAGCTTCGTTCAAGCTCGAAAATTCGAAAATTGAAAGTCTGAGTGAAGAATGTACATGATGATTCATGATCCATGATTCATGATGAAATCAGGATCTGACATCCCACTGCCAGAAAACAGAAAACGAGCGTCGCCATGTCGTCGAGCGTCAAAAAAATAGGGTATCCCTTCATGGAGTCCAAGATATGTGAAACTGGCTGGTGTCATTTGTAGCCATGAGACCAGATGCCAGATTATGGTACAAAATGTGCCTGAATTGGGACCAAAATCAGTGAATCGCACACGGATTCAGGGTGGCGAAACTCACCGCAAGCCAAAATAGGTCCAATTCAATGTCGATAGACACTGTGTGTAGTGTTGAACGGAAATCCAGTTCTCATTCATAGCCAATCCAGGTCAAATCCTCAGAATGATGATGATCCCCATGATGGAAATCCAATCATTTAAAGTAATGATAGCCAAGAAAACGCAGTGAGTAATGACCACACTGTCAGTATTGTTCCCAGGGCTTCATGTTTAATGCCAGTATGAGCCAGAAGGGGTAATTGACTCGTTATAGTCCCAGAATGTATAAGCATCCAATGCTTGGTACTGGGAATTTGCCAAAATTGAGCTGATTCTGAGGGGGATTCCAACACAATCCACAGATGAACAGCGAGTCGACACAAGTAAGAACACCATCGTCGTCACTTGGTCTATATAAGCCCTTTGACAGTGGTCGATTGGAAAACAAACCAACTGTCTCAATGTAAGAGCTGATGGAAATCACATTCTGAGCAGATCCGTCAAACACATGAAATGGATCAGACTCAGTCATGTGCCAGAATCTCTGTAATGAGCACGAACTCGAACGAGTCCTTCCCAAGGCGAGTAGAGGGGCCCAGCCGACAGCAAAAGGCGATAGTGTCGTCGTGGTTGAGGATGAAGGCCTCTCGGAACTTCCGATCGGAATCATCTGAGATGAAGCACATGATTCACATGATGGCCATGATGGGAATGATGGATGGAATGACCAGGATGACCCCAGAATGTCCCATCATCTGTTTGTCGAACCACATAGACGATGCGTCTGGACTGTTGTGTCCCCATGCCAAGGGTATATGTCGACCGTAAACCTCTTCGAAAGTTTCGGCGACTCAAATTCTGATCAGATCTTGTTTGGGATGGATGATGCCACGATTGGAGCTTCTTCTTGTGCTTGTAAGTCTTCCTTGGTGACACAATCCTTGATCAGCGAGAGCTCTTTGTCAATCTCAGGGTGTTTCTTCAGGAACTTGATGAAAGTATCCGTATACCCATGGATAAAACTTGAAGCTGGCTCCCATTTGTCTTCTTCTGGACCGAATCCTTTCCATCTGCACAGAAAGTACAACTTGCCTCGAGCATTCTTCTTGTACTCAAGAATCTTCTCCAACTCGAAACTGCTTGTGACCATCTTCCTGTCGCTCAGGTACTTCGAAGTCCAATAGAGAGGCTTGAACCTCCCTTTGTGGCAGGGTACTTCGGCCTTCAAACGATCTCGATGTACTTCTTGATGCCTGCCTGGCTCAATCTCAATGTTGAATGTAGTCTCACTTAGTTGACTTTTGACTTGGAATGGGCCATCCCACAAAGGTAACAATTTATTGTCGTCCTTCAGGGTGTCGTCTGACTTACGAAGCCAAACTTGCTGGCCTTTCTCGAAGGGTTTTCCTTGCGTTCTTGATTTATTTTTGAAATTCAACCAATCTGCTTGACTTTCCACTTTGGCTTGGATCCACTTGGCTTCTAAATCCTTGATCCTTTCAAACCATTGCGAGGCGTCGTAGCACTGCCTCGGGTGATACATCACTGGTCCTGGACCCATCTTCTCACGACCAAAAACAAGCTCATTCGGACTTAATCCAGTGTAATTCTTGGTACGATGGTATCTTCTCAAGACACAATAAATTGTCTCTAACCAATTGTAGTCTTTTTCAGTCGCCAGAAATTTTCTCAGAATGCTGATAAGAATCCTTCCAGCGCGTTCAGCAGGGAGAGCTCGATGGTCGTAGACTCGGGCACGAAGGTGATGAACTCCCAATGGGGCACACATGTTCTCCCACCAAGTCCCAATGAACTCTTTCCCACTGTCCGTCAGAATTTCACTGGGCACATCCCAGTTACTCATCCACTGACTTGCAGTCCACTTGGCAGCCATTTCAGAGGTGAGATGCTTCGTGTTGCAAGGGAGGACTTGAATGTAGCCACTGTGGCGGTCTTGAATTAACAAAACCCCATCGATAGGCTTCCTCGTGTAGAGACATTCCTCTTGGATTTGTCCCAACTCGAAGACATCCGCCGTCACCTTGTCGAACAGCCTCTCAGGAATTGGTAATATCTTCAGTAGTCCTTCTGCCTTTTGATTCTTGGGGATGGTCGCCTGACATTGCTTGCATCCTTTGGCAACTCGTTCACAGGCACCCTTGAGGTCCCTTGTGTACACTCTGTGGCGTAGCTCCTGTTCCAGCACACGAGAATGTGTGTGGGCTGTCTCATTCCGATGCCAATGTTTGACATATTGGTCAATCAGACAATCAGGAACACAAATCCGTCCTTGCCAAAATAACTTGTCGCCTTGGATTTTGAAATCAGACGTCTCTTCAGAGTCGTAAGGCTTCTCCCCTTTCAACTTGTGGTATACAGACCCAAAGAACCTGTCCTCCTTGTACATCTCCGTCCAATCCACATAGAGGAAGGAAGTTTCCTTGTCCTTTTGTTGTGGAGGGAGCGTGGATTTCGCTTTGGATCTTGTCGTCGGAAACACATTAAGGAGTGGCAGCGACGCCTCAGAGTCAGAGTTAACTCCTGCAGTCTGATCTGCCTTGGTAATCTCGTTGCATCTGACCAAATCCACCTTCATCCGATTTTTAATCGAACATTGGAGACAATGTTTCTTGATCAGTGCTTGTTCTTCCTTGTCGAACTCAATCACTTCAGCTTTATCCGTCGCTGTCCCATGAAAACTCACTTCAGAGTAAGCCTCTGAGGCTGGGTAGGCCCAGCGACTCAGGGCGTCCGCCACTGTATTGTAGCGACCCGTAATGTAAGTCACATGGAGGTCAAATCTGCTGAGAGTTCCATGCCAACGGCCTCTTCTCCCAGCTGGTCCACCAGGGGTATCCACATGTTCTGTCCTCCAGCTCTCCAGTGACTTGTGGTCAGTCAGTATCTCAACGCGATGGCCCAAGATCCAACCTTCATAACGCCGTAAGGCACAAAGGGCTGCGTAGGCTTCTTGTTCCCTTGGACTCCAATTTCGCTGTCTTGTTGTAAGCTTGCGAGACCAGAAAGCCAGAGGATGGTGGTGACCTTCATCGTCGACCTGTTCGATCGTAGCACCAATGGCGTAACGACTGGCGTCTGTACGAATATAAAAAGGTCTTCCATCCAACCACGGATTCTTTAATGTAACCACATTCGCCAGTGCTTCCTTGAGACCAGTAAATACCTCTTCACATTCTGGCGTCCACTTGAGCTTGACTTGAGATCCCTTCTTTCCTTCTATTTTGCCAACCTTCAGTAACTCTGTCAATGGACCAGAGAACTTGGCGTAGAGAGGAAGGAACTCGTGGTAGTAATTGCAGCAGCCTAAAAAGGCACGAAGCTGCGTGATGGTTTTAGGCCTTTCCCAGAGCTGCAGGGCAGCCATTTTTCCTGGGGCTGGTCTTCTTGTCCCATCTTCCAAGACAGAGCCACAAAATTCCACCGATTGGAGGAACATTTTGCCCTTCTTGGGTCCACACACGAGCTTCTCTTGTCGAAGGACTTCGAGAACTTTTCGAACTTGTTCTTCGTGCAACTTCAGGCACTCATCAAAGTTTTTTCCCAACGGCGTGGCAATCAGAAGGTCGTCAATGTAGATGCTGCAGAATTCTTGTAAATCCAGAGACTTGTGCTTCTGAAATAAAATAGTCTCCATCATCTTCTGGAACATCGACGGCGCATTCTTCAGACCCATCGGCAGTACAGTCCACTGCACAGTGCCACCGGGCGTGCACATTGCCGTCAAATGCCTATCCTCCTTTCGAAGGGGCATCTGATGAAAGCCATGGCGCAAATCCAACACAGTAAAGAGCTTGCCTTTGGCTCTCGCGGCGATCTCCTTCTCCATTAGAGGAAGAGGATGCGCGTCTGGTACTGTGGCGGCGTTCAGGGCTCTGTAATCGACAACTAGACGCCAAGCAGCTATGCTGGATTGGTCAGCAGGTGGGGGTTTTGGCAAAGTAAATGGTGCTGAACACCACTCAGAACTCATGCAGCCCTCCAACCAACCGAACTCATAGAGATTGCGCTCAATAATCTTTCGCAGGGCATCTGCTTTGGTGCCGTGGAGATAGAATGGACGTTGTTTGTGCACTTTTGAGCCTTCGATTATGTCAATCTTGGCTTCCCCATTTTCACATCGAATCGGGGGGTTTTTCCACAACTTCCCACTCAGCACGTCATCTTGATAATCTTCGAACACTGCGTCCCTTCTTGCAGCTATCTTGTCTCCGTCGGCCTGATTCCCACATTTAATCACCGACATTATGTCCACCAATTTGCGAATTGTTGGTCGTGGTCTCATATTTTTGGCCACTTCATTCCAAACTTCTTCGTCGCATTGTTGGCGGATGAAGCTCACCTGAGCTCGCTCCTCCGTGGGATCCCACCAATGAAAGGGGTCCACGAATGTCTTGAAGGGATGGTCGGACAAATTCAGCTTCGTTCCTGTCAATTCAGGCGAGATTCTTGGAGATTTGTCTTCATTCTTGCTTGAAATCTTGACTTTTTTGGCTTGATTCTTGTCTGATGGGGACGAATTGTAATGGATGGGGGCGTTCTCTTGAGGGACGCCTATTGTCCTTCCCTCCTTCCGCGACGATACGTCGGGATTCCGCTCTCGATCGTCCTCATCCACTCCAATTTCGTCGATTCTTGAGGATTGTGAGATGACCTCTTCTGTTCCCATTTCACTGCCATCTTGCCAATAATCTCCCAGATTCCCGTCAACTAAGCACGCCAACGTGCTCCACGAACGCTGTGGCAAAGGCTTGCCATTGTCTTCGCAATACAGCTTCACGCCCTTGTGAGGTAGCTCGACAATGTTGATAGAAATGTCCATAATGTCCTTGAACCACTCTTGTCTTGGCCAATTGGGGACAATTAAAATCGCCTTCGCGCCGGATTGCTTCAGCTTCTGCACTACATGAGGAAAAACGTCGAAGGGCAGATTGATCCAAAGAGGTTCAGACCAGTCCTCACTCCAGGCATCGTCGTAGAACTTCGGAAATCTTTTATTCTTTTTGTTTGCAAAAGCATCAACTTCAGGACGAAAATTGTGGTTCTTTTTGAAATAATCCACCAGAATGTCCCGCCATTTGTCGACTACTCGATAGCAAACTGACTTCCACTTCTTGCTGTTCAACGAATCAACCTTTCCTTCGTCGAAATCTTCTTGATTCCTTGTCCATTCCTGCCCATCTTGCTGAAAATGCAGCTTATTTCTCTCCTTGAATTGGTGGATACTCTTGGTATATGGGTGCAGATAATACAGTTCGGACGGGTCGTTGGTCGACGGATCTTGGAGGAAGCGGGTCCTGTGTCCCATGGGCGACACACGGTGAGCGTGAAGCCATGGTTGACCCAAGAATAAATCGTACTTTATGCTGGCTTCATAGAATTTTCCAGCAAACCACTCCTCAGTGACCGTCTCTTCCACACTCCAGACTGATTGTTTCACCAATCTGACCGCCAATTCTGCTTCTCTGTCGCCACCGTCAAGGCGATGTCCGCTGACTCCCTCCAGCTGCACAGGGGTGGGGGATATCTTCGTCTCATCCTCCTGCAGAAAGCCTTTCCTCACCAGATTGACCTCTGAACCATTGTCAATCAGACATCTGGCAAGTTTAACCTTACCATCCGTCGATCTGACCTGGATCCAGCAGACAAACTGGCGCTGCTTGCCTCCCCGGACAGCGCTGAGGACCCAGGCAGGGTACAGGAGGCCGGAGGACCGCGCCAGTCGATCCCAGCAGCGTCCATCCACCGCCCCAACTACCCTGATGGGTTTTTCCTCCTGCCACTCAACCCCAGTGTTGGGATTTGGGTCAAGTTGGCTTCCCTATTGCCATTCTTCTTCTTCTTTCGGCTGTACGTCCTGTACTTGTCCTTCGTCAACCCATTCTTCTCCTGCTTCGACAGCATTCACTCCTTTTCCACGTCCACGACCACCAAATGATTTTCCACCACCACCTTTCTTACCACCTTGACCTTTGTTGTTGGAGGTGTTGGAATTGGGGTTGGATTCGTTGGATCTGCCCTTGCCTCGACCTCCAGTATCCTTGTTGTTGCCGAAGGTCTTGTTCGCTGGCGTCTCCGCGTACAGGGGGTTGCCATTCACCTTGGAATCATCTTGATTCCCGGACTTTCCTTTGCCATTTCCACCTTTTTGGCCATTTTTTCCACCATTTTTTCCACCAGCATCGGTCCATCTTGAGTCGCTTGGATCTCCGCCTTGCTGCGAGTAATCTTTTGGTGTCCAGTCTCTGTTCTTTCCTTTGGACTGCCCTTTACCCTTTCCCCGTCGATGCTGGTCAGCATCTCGTGCTCCATCCTGCTGGGGATTTTTGGGAGAGTTTCCCTTTCCATCCATTTTGGACTGAATTGCCTTGAGATCTGAGGGCGTCCATCTGTGATCTGCGGTCGTGTGAGTCGCCGCCCGACCTTCTTTTCCAAGGGCAATGCACACAGAGCATCCCTTCTCACCAACGGCGTTGACCTTGCCTCCGAAGCCATTTGCATCCTGGGACTTCTGGCATTCTAAATTTGCATACTTTTCAAGTTGGTCCCAGATCTGCTCGACTCCATACGAGAAGATCCACGGTCGTACCTTCAAAACTGTTCCCTTATACTTCACTTTTCCATCCACCATGCTGCAGAAAAACTCCGACTGTTCAGAATCGTGGAAACCAACTCTCCATCTGCCCTCACGAATAGTGATATCCCTCAATCCAGTAGCACTGATAGAGTGTAGCAACTCACGAACAGCCATTTTTCCCATAGTTTCTGGTAATCCTCGGACTTCAACCCAGTTGCCCAGGACTTTTTGGTCCGCTCCAGAGTCCCTGATCTTCTGCTTGGTCTCCGGCGTGAGCTTGCTCAGGAGGATCTTCTTCATTTCGCCTTCAGAAAGTCCTTCTCCAGAGTTCTCCGCCTCTACCACCAAAAACTCCCAATCTTGCCTTGCAATTTGAATCTCTTCCAGAAATAATTTTTTGATCGCCCTGAAGTTCTCCAGACGGTTCCTGTAATGATCTTCAGGTAGTCGAGACCCTTTCTTCTTGAGACTTCTGTACAACTCCTCATACGTCAGCGGATTCCCTTGATTTTGCCGCTCCACATACAGGTTGTATGTACTCTCTCTCAGCTTGCCAGTCAAGCAGTCCATCAACCCAAGGATCCAGAGTTCCTTGTCGAGCTTCTCCGTCTGCAACCAGACCATGAACTGCCGTTCGAAGGACGCCCAGTAATGTGGGTGCCCTGAGAACTTAGGCTGCTTCATTACTGACCCTCGAAGCCTCATGTGCAGAGGGTTCAGCAAGTGGTTCAGGTTGAAACCTGTGGATGTGCCGACCGGATTGACGAACACTGGGTTGACTGCGGCGCCTCCCATTGCCTGTGCCTGCGCAATTGCGGCCGCCAGCAACGCCTGGTCCACAGTAGGCTGCACGAACGGCGTCTGCGGTGCTTGATGCAGCCTCATCTCCTTCAATTTCTTCTGCTTTTCTTTGATCTTGGCCTCATTTTCTTTCTGCCGCCGGTCCTTCTTCTTCAAGGCCATTAATCGCTCCTTCACGGTGGTCCTTGCTTCTCCATCAATATCTTCGACAGTACCAACAGACAGTATAGACCCATGCGACGAAGATTCTCCTCCTTCGGTACCCAGATTCAACCCAATAGGACTTCCAAATCCAGTAGGGGGGATACCAGAAATTCCAGTTCCAGTTCCAGTAAAAGCTGGATGGTGGCCAGTAAAAGCTGGGGGTGCTGGAGAATGTTGAACGCCGTAAGGCGTGGATGTGGGTGCAGCTGAGGAGGTAGGTGCTGGGTGGCTTGCCATTGTAGGCGCTGGTCCAGTGAGCCCAGTAGTGCTCAGATTTTGTACCAGATTTGTAAGCTTCTCCAGCTTCTGCTCCATCTCCTTCCACTTGCTGTCATCATCCCTCTTTTTGTCCTTGGCGGCCTTCTTCAGCTCCTTCACCCTGTTCTCCAGCGACGAAATCTGTCTTCGACAGGAGCAGTCCTTGGCGCACTCGCCACAGGAAGGGCATCTCGTACCTTTTCCTTTGCTTCTGACTTCATCAACCCAGCTGTCAACACTGGAGTTGGAGTCAGGAAGCTTGGACAGTTGCTCCCTGGAGAGGTGAGAATGTGTCGAATCACACCTCATTTCGTCAACCTCTTGGTCGTGTCGACCCCAGGCGCCCGACGGACCAGCATGCTGACGCACATTCTGGCGTCTCTCCTCGGCGATGATGGCCATCTGCACCATCACGGCGGCCTGGTGGTCGAACTGGTCCAACAGCTCCTCCCAGTCCTCTTGCTCCTGCAATTGGGCGTCGAATCGCAACCGGCCTGAGTCCCTGATGAACTGGCACGACGCCCTGAACCAGTCCCTCAGGCGGCCTCGGTAGCTCGCCTCTGCCAGCAGCCAATTCTGGCGTTGCAGGAATTCTTGGTTCCAAATCTGCTGGAAGTGGTTTTCCCAGTAATCACCACTAATTCCAGTAACAGACTGCTCTCCTTCGCTGCTGCTGTCTTCCAGATCAGGCAGAGCGTGAGAGGAGGAACCAGATTCACTCGAGGAGGGAGATTCTCGACCGGGTTTAAGGTTTGGTGGGGCGTTCATACAGCAATCAGCACAAGTATGTACACCAGGCCAATGTTTATGGCCACAGTAAGGGCACTCTGACGGATGATCCTCGGTTTGTTGGGGAGATGCCACGAAGGTAACCTCAGGGGGAACACGCAGTGACTCTCTACGAGTGATTGACCCGCTAAAGTCCGATGGGATCAGAGTGTCCGTGGAGATTCCAGAAGCAGAGTCATTATTTCCTCTGCTACCATGTAACCGCTGCATAGTGGTTGATCTTTGTTGTGATTGCGAAGCCTGCAGCCTTGATGCCCCAGGGGTCGTAACGCCCGACACTGCCCCTGATATCTCCGAACCCACATAACCCTCTTCGGACCCATATCCAGCCTCAGGGAGCGACATATGCGAAGCACTTGTAAGTCCAGTGAACTCCATGGTGGAATATGAAGAGTACGAAAACCCGGTCTACAAAAATGGAGCAGACATAGAATCTCAATGCGCATTCATCGCACATAATGACACAACGTGAAATCATTCGAAATAATTTAAATATATCCGATTGGGAAATCACGAAAGACAAATGCGACTCGACGCGCGCTCACAGGCGACATCTGGCGGCGAACGGAAAACATGAAACAGAACGGAAAATTTACTGCACTAATGTACATCTGAGAATCATTGGAATTCTGATCACATCAGTGTATAATTGAGTGCTGTCACTGCTGCCGTTACACGTGCAAGCCTCAGCAATGGGCATAGAATCAGGGCGAAGCAGCACTGAGCGTAGAATCAGAGCGAAGCAGCACTGCGCGCACGGCGCGTGAAGTCAGGGCGACGTGTGAAGTCAGGGCGACGCAGCACTGCCTGGGGCGACCTCCGCGCTGCGCCCAAGCGCCAAGGTAAATAAGCGTCGTCTGCGTCCAGTTGTATTCGCCAGAAGTCTTGTTTTCAGGGTGTGTCATGTGTGTGTGCCTGTCATTCACATGCAATGAGTGGATCTGTAAATTTGACTTTGGCCTCTGTGCCTCCATCAACCCTGAGGCGTGGCATGCATGTGTGTATTGATATCCTGATGTGTAGCCTTGCCTTTGTTTAGCTCTGTTGAATCCTGGGACCCCTCTTTCAAGGCCCACGCTTAGCGCTGGACCAGGAAGAAGACAGTGTGCAGTAAAGTCGACGTTAAAGTATTCTTTGTGTCTGAGTTGCAGGGCAAGACAGGGTAGAGCTGAAAAGTCATTTGCACGGTGTTTTAAGAAACATTGTCTTTTTGGCTGAACTGCAGGCAGGGTAGTGCATAAAAGGGAAGCAAACAATTTAAGGTGTGAATCCTTTGCAGGGTGTTTTGAGAAACATTTAAAAGCAGGTCTGTGGTAACAAATATTTGTTGAAATTTTCTGGTGTTTTTGGGACAAAAGTTTGGTTGTTGGAATCAGCTCAAATATATCGTAAAACCAAGGATTCAGCGGACATTTAGTGGTGCCTACTGGGTCTTCATTGGGGCTAGGCGATACCATACAGGACACGGGAGTACTGTATGGTATCGATACCGAACGGTACACGTACTGTATGGTACCAACCCTGGCGACAGGAGGCAATGTTCTCAAGGGTAGACTCCATGTTAGGAATGGACCCTGAGTGGTTCAACGTCTTCTGGTTCAGCTCTCCATAGTCCACCACCAGCCGTTTGGCTGTAGACCCAGGTTTCGCCACCAGGAAACAGGGGCTGCAGTGTTGGGGGTAGTCCCCGTCCCTGTACTCCAGTACTAGGCCAGCGTCGATACACTCTTGTATCTGTCGCTCAATCGCATCGGCCTGCTCTTTAGGAGCCAGGTAGGGTCTCCTCCGGATCTTATGGCCCACGAACTCAGGTTTCAGCTTGAGGTCCATCTGTACCAGCTTGTCACATGAGGCTGGGGGTGGTAGTTCCCCGAACACCTCCAGATAGGTCCATAAAAGCTTCTGTACCCGCGGGTCCAATAGTTTGATCTTGTCCTCCATGTCCTCGTCAGAGTGTAAGTTGCTTGCCCCCTGGGTAATAGACGCTGGGAGGTGATTCTCCACTGGCTCTTCGTCCTTGGTAGTATCCTTCAACCCTTGGTAGGCATATAGAAGGTCTCGTTCAACCATCTCCACTGGACGATGGCAACATAGGCACGCTCGAGGGGGTTGACATACACATTCCTCTGAGAGTTCATCCTCCTCTGGGGTCCTCACAGGGACACCCCACCCGCTCTTCATGAGCTTGAGATCCACCTCCCTTTGCCAGGTGGTGATCCTTTCTTCGAGGTCCTCCTTCAGTTGGGAGCGGTCTCGCATACACCCTTGCTTCAGTGGCCATGAGCTGCGGGTCGGCTTAGTGTAGCATAGCTTCTTCGCCACCAATCTTCTCTTGGAGTCCACGTACCCCCTCAGCCTGGATCGGGGGTGCAACTCCTCGTCCAAGGGCTCTTCTCCCGTCATGGAGAGTAGGGGTTTCAGTGGGGCGACGTGCTCGGCGTTCTCCACTTCCTCCACACAGGTCTGCACGAAGAAGGCGTCATGCTCAGTTTTGTCATGAGAGTGAATAGAGCTGGGTAGCTCGGATAGTGCACACTCTGTGACTCCATCGGGAATACATACATGGCAGGGAGAGTTGAGGGCATTGTGGTTAGTCACGACGTACTCGTCTTCCCCTGGAATAGCCTCAATAGCATCTTGAGGTCGTAGCCGATCCTTCAGGTCCCCCAGGGCGAGTCCATCGCTCTTGCGTTGGATAGTCTGGACCAGGGTTGAGTCCAGGTCCTCCAAAGGTATAGAGGTCAGACTACCGTCACCCACGCTGAGCATACTTCCCCATCCAGGTTTCCCGATGGGTGTCTTGCGGCCCAGAGGCACGTAGATAGCCTCATCAGGTAACGGGACAGAGGTGATAGTCAGCCTATCCAGGAGGGTTCGCCAGTACTCATTGCCCCCATGGGCTCCCCAATCGGGGGAACACAGGACCATACGGGAACGTTCCAGGGCCACCTTGGTCAAGACCTTCCCCAGTTCACTGAACCTGGGGTTCCCGTAGGCCATCCCGAAAGAGGGCCAGTAAAATTTGTAGCAGCAGTTTTTCCCCTTGCTGCAGTAGAGGTCCAAGACATGTTGCTTGTCACTGGCGAACAACTCCACGCTCAGGTCTTCTCTGGAGTAACCCAACTCGCTTAGACCTTGGTCCAGGACTTCCCCCAGTAGTTGATAGTCCTCAGTTTTGGAGGCCGCCATCATGTTTGAAGGCTCCTCCTTCGATACCCTCAGGTAGCTCGGGGTGTATTCAGACTGCTTTAGTGGCACGGACTCCTTGCCATCACCATGGTCCACGTAGAGGAGGTGGGGGGCTTGCAGCGTTAGGGATTGTATCTGGGTGTGCTGTAGGAAGAAGTCGGTACCCAGTACAAAGTCGAAGGCCTCGGTGTCCATCACATAGAGCCGATGGGCTATAGTTTGGGAGCCCATAGGCACCTCCACTTCACAGTCCCCGCAACTTTGCACCATATGTCCATCCCCCATTCGGATAGCCGCGGTAGGCATGGTGTTCGTCAAGCTCCCACGAGGTAAAATTTTCTTAGCCACTATAGATATAGTGGCTCCGGTATCCAGTACCCCTAGGTATTCACGTCCCCCAAGTCGGATACGTACCCAGAACACCAAGTCCAGGGCCCCACCGTAGCATCCCCGTCAGAACTCCGCAGGACATGTCACCTCGAACCCCTTGTTCCGCAATTTGCAGGCCATACGCATGAAGCGGGTTCTCTTCTTAGCTTGGCCATCGTCACCACCTTCATGTCCTCGCTTGGCCCCTTGCTCTTGTTGGGCCTGAGTCTGCGAGCGTGTGGTCGGCCCGGAACCAGACTGCCCTCCAGAGGGCTCGGAGTTCCCCCCTGGATTAGGGTTGGGGTTGCCTCCGGACTTGTCTTGGTTCTTGTCATCCTTGTCTTGCTGGCGGTCAGCGCCTCCTCCTCGTCCACCTTGGCTCTTGTCTTGGCCTTTCCCACGGCCTTTCAACTAGCCTTTGCCAGAGTCGTTCTTGTCGTTGCCACCACCCTTGCCAGAGCCCTTGCCAGTATCCTCGCCCTTGAGCTTCGCCGACAGGCGTTGCATGTGGTAGCACTCATCCTCATAGTGCTTGCGCTTCCCACAAAAGGCACAGGTGATAGTACACCTGTAATGATCCGGCACCTTAGGCTTGCTGCCGGTGTTGGTCTCCTGCTTCTTCCCCTTGACCACGAAGCAATCGCGCCCATCGCAGTCGGGGGCGTCCTGCAGGTGACCATGCTCGTCTCTGGCGTCACACCAGAAGAGCTCCTGGACATTGCCCATGATACGGGCGTGCTTGGGGGTAGTTCCCTGTCCAGGTCTGGGTCCCTGGTACCCTTTGCCATGGCTCCCTGAGCCTCCTCCTCCAGGACGGTAGGCATCCAGATGCTGGTCGCTCTCCTTCTCAAGCGCCAGCTCCAGGAGCAGGACAGACAAGTCCTCGTAGGTGAGGGTCCTTGCCTTCCTCTCAGCCGTGGCTCAGCATTCATCCCACACGGAGCTAGGGATCTAGGCCACGAGCCAGAACAGCAGCTCGTCGCTGCTGTAAGACCCTGGGGTCAGCCGCCCCACCCAGTGGTCAGGTCCGCGAGCAACTCTGTGATGCGGGCCGCCTTGGGGTTGTTGGGTAGCATTCCCAGGTTCTGTATCTCCGTCCTGATGGAGAGGTCTGCCTCGTAGGAGGGGTACTGCCTCTCCAGGGCCACCAGAACCTCGGCGAAGGTGGCGGACTTCGTCACTATTTCTTTTACCTGCTTTTCCAGGTATTTTGTCTTGCAACATTGCAAGAGCAGATCGCATTTGACCCTGCCACTGGCATGGGTGTGGCCGGTCATCCTCAGGAAGCGCCCAAAATTCTCGGCAAACCCGGATAGGTCCTTCCCGGTGAATTCCGGTAGGTTGACCACAATCTTCGAGGTGGCAACCGCTTTGACATCCTGAGAACGATGACGTCGGCTCTTCTTCTTTTTCTTCTTCTTCTTTTCTCTCGGATAGTCGGGGTCCTCAGGGTCATCATCGTTTGAAGGCGAGGCTGATGTGAGGGAAGGCGGCTCATCGTCGGAGGGGTCGCCGCCTAGGTCACTGGAGCCATAAGGCTCAACGTCGACCATAGCCCTCAAGGCAGTAAGTCCAAGCTGGTCCAGCTCTGCTCTGGGGGAGTTAGCCATGCGGCTGTATGGCGGCTGGGCGGTCCTCGGTACAAAGGGGCTCCTGGGCACCACTGCAGGCGTAGGCATAGGCCGGCTCCTCACTCCTCCAGGAGTGTGGCTCAGCCCAGCCACCAGGTGGTTAGCCTGCAGGCGATGGGGAGAGGCTCCTAGGGTCGTAGGTGACCCTTGGGGCGGGATCAGGGGCTCTAGCTTCTCCCTGATCTCTTGGGTAGTGTCCCCAACCAGGTCAGCAGTCGCTCCACGTAGGGCTTCTTTCAGTTCACACCTGGTCAGGGAACCGTTGGACGATCCCCTGGATCCTTTACTCTTGCTCCCGTAGACTCAGGGCCTCTCCTTAGCCCACTCAGGGTTGCATACCCAGGTCTGGCATAGAATAGCCAGGCTCATACGCTGCATACCCAGGAACATCAGCCATATAGGCTCCCGAAGCGGGTAGAGGATGGTGATGGTGATAATCTGCCGCGTACCAGCGCGGCGCAGAACTGGAGGCCACTGGCTCACTGGCAGTAGTTGCCTCTGGAAACGCAGTGGTGGATTGGTCCACACCATAGGCAGGGTAGGTAGGCATGTCAGTAAAGCCTGTGCCCTCAGCCATAGGCGGGGTGGTTATGGGTGTGGATGTTGCAGCAGCTGGGTCTGGAGTTGGGAGTGTGGTGGTTGTAGGAGAGGGTGGTGCGCCGAGGCCAGAGGCGCTTGGTGCGCCCTCGTAGGTTGGCTCGCTCGATGGGTCGTGCCCATGGTCCAGTCCTTCGTCTACCATGCCTTCTCCTGCATCCTTCTCTCTCTCCCTCTTTCTCTTCACAGGGTCGGTGTCCACCTCCTCGACTCAGAGGCCCTTGAAGGCCGATTGCAGTCCCTCCAGCAAATCGTCAGCCGCGTCCACTAGCCCATGTAAGGGCACCGAAGGTACAGCGCCAGGTTCTCCAGGTCCAGGCACTACATGCGCTGGCATTGGTGGTGCCTCAGGAGCCGTCTTCACGTCGGTGTCCTCCTTCGTGTCCATACTTCTCTTCGCCCTTCTTGCTCAAGGCAGTCCTCGAGGCGCTGGGTGTACGGCACGGGGTTGCGGCCGGCACGCAGAGGCTGTCTGCCTCTTGCTACCAGTAAGTTTTTATGAGTCTTTCAGCTCTTGTTGTGCCTCTCCTGCTACTTGCTGCTGGTGTAGGGTTCCTGCTGCTTGTTTTTGGTGGAGAAAATGTTTGATTGATGAAATACAACCAATACAGGATAACCCAAGCCAGAGATGAGCAAGTAGAAGTCAAACAGGATCAAAGCATGAAGGGCTGCAGTCAGAAAAGAGTTAGATAATAAAGATATCAACAATAGACTACAGCAATAGACAATCAATGCAACTTGAATCAAAATGTTTTACATGATTGAGAAAAACTGATTGGAAAATTGCCCAAAGGGCTCACACTCCATATAGTGCCATCCTGAGATGTGCACTCTTAGTTTTGCATCCCATAGGTGCTGAGGTGGCATGGCTTGTGGCGCTGAGGTCACTCCCATGTCACATGGGATATTCCTACTTAGCTAGGCTGACTGGGAATTGAACCCAAGACCTCTCCAAAAGAGGTGCCACAGCCCCCTAGGGTGCAGACCACTAGGATAGCTAAGCATTCATGAGAAAACATAGATAAATCTATAGGCTCTACCTCAGTATGTCAGTGCCTCAGTCGGTCAGGAAATGATGTTTTAGTTCACATTGCTTGGGGATTAAGGGGTCCACACAACATCCTGGTTTAGTGTTTGGTTCTATAGGTCAAAATGTGTTATCACCCATTTTGGTCTGGCCAATACTAAGATAAAAATGCAGGATAAATAAGAGCATCTGTAATACAACTAAAGTCTACTCTAAAGCAATGGAAAAGCACTTTTTCTTACTGTAGGTGTAGGATCCGGGTCGGAGGGTTAGCGCAGACGGTGAATCTTCAATGATCAGACGCAATCTGAGAACTCCAGCCGTGATGTGGACTACCGCCGCGCCTCACTAAGTCTTAGAACTTATCCGAATTTCGGTCGCTTCCCTCATACCCATGAACCTGTCATCCCCGTCGCATCACCCCGTCGTCTTTGGTTGCTTTGGTTTATCCTCTTGACGATTGCGGTGGCGGCGCGTCCAAGCCGCTGCGTTGGTCACCGCTGCCGGATGCGCGCGGAACTTGAAGTGCGAATGCGCGAAGGGAGATTGGGAGGGAGAGCTCGGGAGACAAAAATCTGTTGGTGGGTAGGAGATTGTGGGAAGGGTGAATGGAAGTAGAAAGGGGGGAAGAGGAGAATGAATTTTGGGCGTCACTTCTTGGTAGGACCACCGACTCTTCAAAAGGGAGTCTAGCCTTTCGTCTTCCTCCGAGTAGAAAGCCACAGACCCTTGTGGGTAGGCCTCGCCTCTTTGGTTCCCTCACCACTTGCTAATTGTTGAAGACACGACGGTAGGGCCCACAACGCACTAGGGAGGGCCTAATGCGCTGTCACCCCATCGGGATTGGACATCCGCCACTACGTTGTCTTCCCCTTTGACATACACTGCTTCAATGGAGAAACGGGGTAAAAATTGGTGCCACTTGGACCGTCGGGCAACGGGGCCTTCGAGACTTTCATAGTACTCCTTGGTCCAGGACTCCAAACTTTTGTGGTCAGTGGACACCTTCAGTTTTGTGTTTCCGTTTACGAACCAGTGCAAGAATTATCAAGTTGTAGTCACTATTCCGCACATCTCTTCGTTGGAGCTCTTTGTATTGTCCGGTTTTGTGGACTTGTCCATTTTTTTCAGTGACCGTGCCGTGCGGCTTTTTTGAAAAGAAGGCAACATATTGCAATCTGCCCGTAGAATCCGCCTGTTCGAGCACTCCTCCGAAGGCAAAATTGCTTGAATCCACAGAAATGTACTAGTCTTTTGACAAATCCGGGAATTGTAAAATGACATCTTCACAAAATTTTCTTTTAAGCTCTTCGAAGCAGCTTTTCATTTCCTCCGTGCAATAAATTTGGTTGTGTTCCCGGTGGTACTCAATGAGCTCCTCCTCTGTCATTTGGCCAGAGGTTTGGAGCGTTTTTTGGCTTGTTCTCGCGCCCTCTTTTGGGCTTTGGTCAGGCATAGGCCTTGCAATGCCCGGAGGAAAGGTCCTGCCATTACGCCGTAGTTTGTCACATAAACAGCATACCACTAGGTGACGCCCAAAAAGGCTTTCAAGTGTGTGGGGGTTTTAATGTCCTCACTACCAGCGTTCAATAGACGCCACTTTTTCTGCGTCCTGTTGTCCATGGAATGGTGTCAATATCTGCCCACGAAATTGAACCTTGGTGACAAACATCTTACACTTGTCGGGCTTGAGGAACAGTTTGTATTTGTCCAGAACGGCAAACAGTTCCCGCAACTGTTGCTCCTGGTCGTCTATGCACGAGAGGCCGAGGCCCTGATACGCCGTGCTGGGTTGCCTATCCCGCTTCCTATCCCGGATCCCATGGACTATGTAATCAATGTATGACTGCGTGCCATACTTGGTTGAGAACCCTTCCCGGTCCAAACAACCCGCTACTATACGTTGGTATGCTGCGGGGGAAATTTTCAGTTCCATGGGCAAGACCAACCACTCGTATACCCCCCAAGGGCTACAAATGCCGTGTATTGACGGCTTTCAGCAGCCAGGTGCATCAAAGGCAGACCACAGTGCATACGCCCTTGGCTCTTAATCATGTCCTCTATTACCGGGAGAGGAAACCGGTCATCGGCGACCTGGCAGTTCAGGTGGTAGTAGTCAATCACTTACCGCCATTTGCCATTTGGCTTGGGCACCACAAATGCCCTGGCACCCCATATGGACTCGGACTTTTGTAGAAAGCCACGACCCAAAAATTTGTTTCCCAAATCCTTGAAGGCCCCATCTCAAATGCCACAAGACCGCTAAGGTGGGCAGTTTTGGGGTGTGGGATCCTCGGTTTTGAACGGAATTTGGTGTTCCCCATAGGGCCGTTTGGTAGGATCCACTTGGTGTATGGGCCGGTGTTCAGAATTTTTTTCTTTGAATTCGGCCTCCAGTTTGGTGCGCCGTTTGGCACACTCCTTGTACCCTTGGTTGGCTTCAACAACGCCTCTGACCGTTCGGTGGGACCTGGGGCGGGCGTAATTGGACTGAGCCCCAACGGCCATCAAATCTATTAGCCGGACATGGTCTTCGCTGTCGGCTTCGTAACCGTCACTTGTTGGTTCATCGACCGAATCCGGCATTTTGTTGGCGTAGCCATCAAATAGCACTACCCGCGCAGTCCAACCCTTTGTGGGGGGCAGGACGAACCCCATCTCGTCGTGGTACACGTTTGTGTCGGCTGGCGGGTCCCACCAGCCCAGGGCAATTTCCCCTAGCTCCCAAAACGAGCGGTGGGCTTTCCACACCGGTATTATCATTATACTCCGTGCCTAGTCCATAATGGCTTTTGCTACTACTTCCTTCGTCTGGGACCATGGGGCATTGATCCACAGAATGTTCTTTCCCCAATCCTGGGTGAACGCATTTTTGCGCTGACACCGGTAGTGTTTGAAACGGCGGTTTCCGCTGGAGGCGAAGGCATCAATATCGGGCGTCATTCCTGCCCATTTGACAATCTTGTCCCGCACGCCTCACGTGACGGTAACTCTCCCTACGCCAGCTTCGGGCGGTGGTTTTGCTGACTGCCCTACGCCTAAGAGGGGGGAGTTCCTGACCCTTGTGGCAGTAGACCTTGTTTGCGGTCTCTTTACCCCAGGCTTGTGGGTGGTAAACGTGCGAATTTTTTGAAGATGGTGGAATCGGATTGATCCACCTCCGGGGGGGTGTAATCTGAGGGAGTATTGTGCGGCTCTGTGACCTCTTCTCCAACCCAAAGGCCGTTGTGGTTTTGAAAATATCCCCACCCACCTGCATCTACCTGTTGTCCACCTGTATCGCCTTGGTTGGTCGAACCAGTACCTGCTCTGCCTCCGACTCGGATTGGACGTCCGAAAACCCTTGCTCGCTATCGCTATCCCTTGCTTGTACCTGTACATGGCATACACACCTATCATGACATGCGCACCTAAATCTGTGTGGCTCCTTAGAAAACGGGGCGAAGCCGATATCCTTGCTCTGAATACTTGTGTGTGAAACTGATACTAGTGCGGGGGGGGGGGTGTCTCTCGGGAAGCAACATGGACAATCTGTGTCCATCCCCATCATGTCCGGGCTGGGGCAAGTGCACCTTGCATCTACCTGCTGAGCAGAGCGCACACATGCCACTTCATTCATTTGAAGTACATGACGAATGGGCATGAGCTTCAGCATCATGCACCATTTGATCGCGTCCTCTTCCCAATTCGCAGCCCATCCCCATCACCATCAGAGGCAGGTTCGGAGGCCTCACCTACACGAGGGCTGTCAAGTACACCAAGGGTGTTGCGCGTCGCGCGCAAGCACGGGCTTGTCTAAGCACAGGGACCCCGTGTGACCGTTGTTTTTCTGACCTTGGCCGTGCTTGCGCAGGGGGGGGGGGTACCTCAAGATTATAATGGCCTGATTAGGGGCATTCCTAGCCCGGGAGCGTGCCCACGGGCAACCCCCACAGCGACACGAAGTTAGTCGCCCTCTGCAGCAACTCTTCAGGGCCAAGAAGGCCAACTACCCGGGAGCGGAGCACGCAACCGAACGATGGTGGCAGGTGCATGCTCACCAGTGGATCGGTTGTATGTGACACCCAAGCCAGTGATAGCAACATTTTTCATGGCTAAAAACCACAGCAAAACAAGGACCATTGGGTTGCAGTACCAATCAGAATGTTGTTGTGAGCAACAAGAACCATCACAAACATGACCCAGCCCTTCTTCCCCTGTACAATCAGTGCACAATCACGAAACAATGAATTTTTGACCATAAAATCCGTGTCAGAAAACCCCATCAAAACAACGGTCACACGGGGTCTTCGTGCTTAGACAAGGCCGTGCTTGTGCAAGGGGGGGAGGGGGTACGATGACAATGTTTTGTGCGCCACCCTCACCCTCGAGGGGGGTGACCCCATACCGGCGACACCGACCCACACCGTCCACATACCCCCTCGGGAACCGTCGCACCTATGGCGGTACGCCCAAGCCCCACCCCATGGCAAGCCATCATTGTCACCTACCCCACCCCCAACAACCACACACACACCTGGCAGCACATATGGGAGGACATCTGAGGGGACCTCCTCCAAGAACACCTAGGCCTCACACACACCCACCACACCCTCCACCCACTGAGATGGGTAGCCCAGGCGCCACGCGGCATACACACCCCAGGGATGTGGGCATACACCACACCCATGAACCCACAGGCAGCGGAAGACATCAAGGCCACCCTCTCCATCCAACAAGCGCAAACCCAAACCCTACACCACAACACGCAGCGGGGCTACACAATCTGGTGGGCGTACCAAGACCAAAACACGCTCACCCCCCAACCGGGAGCCCCCCCCCCCTTGGACCCCAACACAACCGCCCTCCTCCAAGCCGCGACCGCGGCAGCCTCCTAGGTAGGGGCCCCGGAATCCTGGAGCCCGAGATACCAGGTGGAAACGAAAGTCGCACAGCACGCGCACGGCCCCCAAGAGAAACCCCCCGCACCGAAACCGCTCCACCCCCTACTCAAACTAGACGCAGAAGGCGAGTCCCCACACGATGAGTGGGCGGTCCACTACGTCGTCCCACACACCACCACCCGAAAAAATGACGCCGCCAAGATCACCGTCACCCGCCACCTGGAACCGCCCCAACCACACTGTACACGTGGGCAGCACGGGGGGACCTGCCACAGTCAGCCCTCCACCACGCCCCATGCTGGCCCATCCCCTTTCACACAGCGGACCACCCCAATAAAAAGCCCAAACACGCCACAGGAGTGCACACCCACACCCAAGAAGCCCGACACCGACACGACGCACGACGAACAGCCCACACCCTCCACGAAGACCTCACTATCCCCCGCATCGGCGGTGGGACAATCCCGGCGGGACTCGCTCTCGCCCCACTGTGGGCCCCGCTGGGGGCGGGATCCCCGGACCCCCGGCCCTGGTGCCCCCCCAGGACCTGGCGGCTCCGGCGGACCGACGGCGCATGTGCCCAGAAGGGACAGCTGACTCCCAGAGGACCTGGTGCACGACGCCCTCCGGTTGCTCACCTGGAACCTGCGCAACGGCCTCTTCCCACTGGACCGCTCCCTGAGAGACACCCTCAGGCGGCGCCGGGGACCGGCGGCCTGCACGGACAAGGAGCATTTCATCACGGGGATGCTACCCCAGAAGGGGGGCTTCGCCATCATGCTCCAGGAAACGGGCATCGACCAAATTTTGTTCTGCTTTTGCCACATCATTGCTCTCCATTTTGGACCCCAACACTCACTCTGATCGTAGCCTCAGGTGAGAGCTGGGGCTAGGGTTAGGGCTTGGGTTAGGAGTAGGCTGAGGGTTGGGGGTGGGCGTTAGAGTCAAGGTTGGGTTTAAGGATAGTGTTGGGGTGCAAAGTGGACAAATTTTTCCTCAGGGCATCTTTGGTGTTCATGGAGCATAGAGTGCCTTTGGCGCCCATAGACGCCTGAGGGCGACATCTTTGGCAACTAACTGTTGGCCGGAGGCCCCGGGGGGGGGAGGGAGGGGGGGGGGGGTAAGGGGTAGTTGGCATCCTAGGACCCGCGGATCCCCCCCCCCCTGGGCCACTCGCACCCCTTAGAGTTGGTAACACGCAGTCATCAAGGTCGCTAAAACTGCTGACATAGCCAAAAAAGACTAACAACTGCATAAACTGCATTAGCGCTCGTCCCACTGAGCCCCATCCAAACCACATGGAGCCCTGACTCAAGGTTTGTCCGAAGCCCCTACCCAATACCTATCCCCAACCTTATCAGATCCTGTCACAAGCCCGTCCGAGGCCTCATACCAAATCCCTGTCCCGGAACCCTGTGCCAAACCCTGGACCAAACGTTGTCCCCAACCCCAACCCAAACCCTTTCCCAACCCTGTCGGAAACCCCAGACTCCAACAAACGTGGGCACCAACCCCTGTCCGAAGTTTAAGGTTGAGGTTGTACTGAAAACGAAAAGGGAAGACCAAAAAGCAAAGCGGTACACAACTGCCACAGTGCATCCATCGTCTGTGCGGTTGACGTCTGGTTCACCTGAATCATACACTGCTACACTGGTTTGTGGTTCCTGTAGAGATGGGCTAACCCCCCGCCCCCCATCGGGGTGATAGACCGACCCCAAAAGAGGTCGCTACCCTCCCCCGACCCAACGGGGTGATAAAAAGCACCCCCCTAAAATGGGTGATAAAAACACCCCTAGGGGGGATAAAACCCCCCAGGGGACCAAAATGGGCAAAAACGAGGCTGGGGGATGGTTTTGGCACCCATTTGGGGGCGATTTTATAACCACGACCACAATACCCCGAACCCCCACCCAAAAAAAAAGCCCAAACAGACCACACCCAACTGAACAAACTGTTAACAAGCGGTCTGCTGAGCCAACCTGCAGAATGTGCAAAGTTCACACTGCACAAAATGGAGAAACCGTGCAGAGTGCAGTGTGTGCACAGTGTGCAATGTGTGGTGGGCGCTGTTTGTAGAAAGCACAGAAGCCATGTGCGGTGTGCGGCGCATTGTGTCGTTTCACCACCAGTGGGGTCCCAATGTCAGTCGCGTTTGGATTAGGAGCTGGTGGCATTGCATGCACATACCCTGGGGGGAAACCCATACATTCTACCATCCCATCAACATGCGATGGTCATGCAGATGCATCAGGGACATTTTTGTGGAAGGCTGCCATGGACAACTTGCCCCTCCTGGTCATGCTGGCTACCTTTGAAATGTGGCCGGAGGGCAGGGGTGCATTGGAATAGAGAAGTCCCCCCAATGCTCAACGGGGTCAAGTGCAGGTTTTGTTGCCAATTGGACATCATGACTGCAACCGCCCCCTGCAGGGGAAAGAGGAGGGTGGGGGGGGGGGGGGTCAGTGGGGACGGGGTCTGTTTCCTTGCACAAGTGACCTGCACACCCCGGCAAAAAAAGGAACGGGTGCCAACGCGCTCCTTAAAATATGCGTTGGGGGTGTTGCAGAAAGAAGGTCAGGGCGGGCAATACTCAGGATGCCCCTCTCCCCTGATCAAATGGTGAAGCAGTGCACGAGGTCTCGGATCTGAAGTCAGGACACTATCGCACTGCAGTCCTCCATCGTGTTAAAGTTGCATCTGCTGGCACTGACACCGTTCGGAGACACAGACAAAATGTGGGAGTGCGCGGACTTCCCTCCCTACTTCAGATGTCTGGCCCATTGTCTGACAACGCTCAATGCAGACAACAAGGCTTCAACCGCAGTGAGCCCGCAGGTTTGCTTGAGTGTTCGCTTGCAAACAAATGCCCCATGGGGCCTCGGACCGGCTTCCGACAACAGCCTCCGCTGAGGTAAAAATCCCTTGCGGCGCCCTTGCAGGTATGATCGAGATAAATGCGAAGGATGCTGCCACTGCCGTGGCACTCGCACGCCGCAGCGATGCGGTGTGCCGCTTGCCACGACTGCCCTACGGCTCGCCTCG
The DNA here is from genome assembly GCA_964036045.1 of Eutreptiella sp. 'Long Island Sound 2002'. Taxonomy (NCBI): domain Eukaryota; phylum Euglenozoa; class Euglenophyceae; order Eutreptiales; family Eutreptiaceae; genus Eutreptiella; species Eutreptiella sp. 'Long Island Sound 2002'. The sequence goes on from OZ038383.1 coordinate 11,995,239, forward strand.
CCCCCCGCACCCTCGTTGGTCCAAACAGCAGCGAGCACTACGATGGACCAGCGTGCGATTTCAGACCTCGTCCTGCACGGAGATCACGTCACTGCAAAACTCCCTTGAGCCCATTGGATCAGACCAGCCACCGTTGCACAGACATGGGCCCGGGAACATTCCATAAGGACATCCGCCTGCCAGCCCAAGCCCAAGCGGGACAAGTCCGATGGCCGTGGTCGCACGTGCGGTCATCTCCTGAGGACGGGGCACCCCATACCCACGAGGCTGCCCAGCTCTGAGTGCCCCTTAGCCCCCGCCCGCCGGTTCCTGCCCGTCCGGCCCCTGCTCGGCCGTACTCCACGAGTGCCACATGTCCACCGTCGGCCGCAACTCACAAGCGACGGTGAGGCGCGTTGCCCCCGGAGCGGGGCTCCGCGGCACGCGGTGCACACACGCCGGGAACGCGCCTTCGGTCAGCCGCTCCAAAGTCATGCCGGAGAGCAGCAGCAGCACCTCCGCCCCGCCGGCTCCGGCCCCTGCGCTGTCGAGCGCGGCGGCCCGCTCGTCCATCAGGGGCTCCACTTCGACCCAGGCCGTGTCCGCGTCCGTGGCTCCGGCGGGCGCCCTCAGGCAGAGCTGGAGTGCGGCCAAGTCCGAGCGGGCCAACACAGTAATGAGGCCCGGGTCGCCGTGGGCTCGGCACCAGGGCTCCGCGTGGTCGCCGCCGTCGAGGTACTGCAGCGCGTTGCACACGGTCTTGGACCGGCCCGCGGCCGCCGGGAACAGCCGCGCCATCACGCGCGCGTGCGGCAGCCCGGCGGCCGCGCAGACGGCGGCGAAGCACTCGTGCAGGAGCCCCTCCAGCGCCGCGAAGCTCTGCTCCAGCGGCTCCTCCGCGGCGGCCATGTCCCCCGGGTGTCGCCGCCGCAGTTGCAGCCGGCGCTTGAGGCCCGGCTGCGTCTTCAGAGAGCCGCGGAGGTGTTGGGTGTCGCAGTCCTGGTCGGGCTGTGACAGCGCTCGGTACAGCGGCGCGGTCCATGAGGACTGGCCGGCGTTTGCGGTGCGGCGGACCGGCAGGAGCGCGTACCCGTGGGCACGCAGGTCCTCGACAACAGTGGGCAGGTCCACCAGAGGCTCCAGCACCATCGGTGCCGGTATCATTGCCGCGCAGCAGAGAGTACTTGTCGATGTGGCTGCACAGAGGGGGCACGCCTGGACCCTGCGGCATGAGGCGGCGTCGTGGAGAGATGCACGGGGGTACCCCTGGCACGGTACGATACGTGACCATTTGTCATGGTCACCCCCTTGCCTTTCATCGGGCTGGCTCTTGATGAGTACGAGGGTTGGTTCTGGTTCGCAGCCCGTCAATCTGCACGAACCCGGGGGCCGTGGCACCGCAGCGGCGTAGCAGAGCACTGTCTATTCGGCCCATCTCCGTGGTCCCCGTGGTCCCATCTCCAATCAGGCGACAGCTGAGTGACCCGAGGGAGCGGGCGTTTTGGGGCCTTCGACAGGGTTCGGCCCCGCCATTCCCCACTGCTCCACCCCCCTCCACGCTCCCCCCCATGGCGTAGGGGCCCATGTTTACCCTACCATCCTGTACCCCAAAGTGAGCCATACCCGCGAACCCAAAAGATTCCTATTGGCTGTAGTTCAGAGGAAGGACGCCAAAGAGGTCCCCAAAAATGAGTACTTGGTGATGGGCATGGATTGCACTGCTCCGAGTGCTGCCCATCAGAAGAAGAAGACGATCTTCCAAAGAGGCATCACTGTCGCATATGGTATTTGTACCTGGTACCCTAGAATTGGCAACCAGTGTGCATTGCAACTCAGCCAGCCCCATATCTGATGTACAATGGTTGGCATGAGACATATAGTTCAGACTTCAACTATCAAATCGAGTCGGTCAGCCCCGATTGCCACACTACCTTTGAGGCATTCATGCCAAAGGCCTCTCTCCAGGCCCAAAACCCCCCAAAAGCGGACTCCCACCCACGGAGAGTGTGTGAGTGGCTGCTGGCTAAAGAAGCCACATTTTGGGGTCAACCCACCTACCCTCCTCCTCAGGGTAGGGTCGAAGGGCCACTAAGCTATAGCCTGTCTGCAATGTTACAACCCTACAAGAGAATTCTAGACTGAGACCTCGCACATGCTGGCGTTAAATAGAGCCTTTGGGAGGACAAATGGGGGGGGGAGGGGTGCAGGCACTGTTTGGTGCTGGCAGGCACTGCTTGTGGTGCTTGGCAATTGAACTACAGATGCACAGAGGAGGGACTGCAGCTGGCAGATCCATTGTCACCTCCCCTCCGTCTCAGGGGTCTTCAGTGGTCACCGTACCACGTTCCAAAATACCGTGCACTGTGTCATACTCAAGCCACCATCCAACTCACCACCCATTTCATGTAACCAAGACACCCAGCAGAGACAGTGATTTGGGGACACTTCCTTAGAAAAAAGGGCCGTCTGATGTCCGAAGTGCTGAAAAATTCAAAATACCACGTTAGTATTGGCCGGCACTGACGCTGACGGTGCTTGCGGTTGGAGCATCAGGGAAATCTGGTATGCATACGCAGTACACATATGAACGCAAGCGCGTTTCCAATTTCTTGAAGGACCCCTGAAAGACCCAAAAGACGGATCCGGCTCCTACACAGTTCGGTAACGGTAGCCCCCAATAACGCCACTCCCTCCTACGACACCCTTCCCCGCTCGCTTTGCTCAGTCCAGGAACACCTTTGGGAAAAATCCTTTTGGACCATTTTTTTGCCCACAGGGGACCCCCACTACCCCTACCCTGGTGCGTCGGTGCAACTAGCCCCCAATACCCTACCCCTCTGCCGAAAGCCTTCCTTGCTCGCTTGAGACCCCCACAAGGCCCCCCCGGACCTTCCTCACTCGCTTCGGTCACTTGGGATTCATCCCCCCCCCATCCCCTAAATTTGGGAATTTCTGCCCTTTTTAACGCTTTTTGGGAACTGGCACGGGCTAATATGGGTCAAAAATGACAGAAAACAACCTCAACCCATTTATTCGAGCACCCCAAGTGGTCCAAGAACAACTTTGGGGAAAATCATTTTGGAACACATTTTGACCCCGCTGACCCTACCCTTGCACGTGTGCACAGTGTGTTGGTGCCAATAGCCCCCAATCCAACCTCCCCCTCCCCCGAAATCATTGAAATGTAGGTGGGGAAGGGAAGCTCACAGAATTTAGAACCCTGACTTGTGGCACTGATGGAGGTGGGGGCTATCCGGAAAATAATATTGGCAGAAATTGTATTGCTATTAATTGTGTCCCAATCCTTGAAAATGCTTGTTTTAAATTATGTCCAGTTCCTGGAAAATTTTGCTGACCAAAACACCAGGGACGACCAATGGAGGTGCCGGGCGATTGCTTTTGTTTCATGGAGGCTTTTGGACACCTGCACCGGATACCTGCAAAATTACACGCAACAGCAAGAGCGAATGGAAGCGATTCATGGGTAATGTCATGAAGGAAGTGATTGATGGGTGCTCTCATCATTACAGGGCTCCTGTGTACGGTAACAGACATCGTCTTTTGCTTCGTTCTTGTTTGTAGCTGCAGCTGCAGCTACAGCTCTGTTTGGATGGCATCAGATAACACAGAAACCCGTGGGACAGGAAAGCAGTCCATCAACAACATGGTGGAATGCGGTGCATAGGATACATTGCACATGTTGATGAGTACGCTGCTGAAGTCGACGAAATTGTCATCGTGCGGCTTTGTTCGACCACCTGGTTGCCAAAAACAATGTGCACGAGACCTCCAAAATGGCACACAGCCCCCCCCCCCCCCCCCACCACCACCAAAAAAAACCCGCTGCTGGCACCCGCAGAGCAGGCACCCATGCATCAGGGTAGCGTTCCCAGTTCCCCTAGCGTCCCTGACACCTGAGTACTAATTGTGTGTGCCCTCACTTGAGCTGATTACACCTTTGTCTGGCCCTTGCAAAGGTCGCAGATTCGATTACAAACACCAGTAGACCACTGGGATTGGCCCGCATTTGCCAAGACCTTCTGGACATACGGTGCAGCCTCCCCTGCTTTGTACAGGGGTTGAGCTGGACCCTGCACCTGGATTTTTGGGCAGGATAGTGTGTGCCGCCTCCGGGTGTAGCCGAGTGGCACAGTGCTTCTTCGCCGTCGGCAACACCAGCCGTGACGTGACACCAGAGGGTTGTGGGGGGTGCACATGTGAGCAACGAAGGTCAGCATGGGTCACTGGCAAATATAAATCACAGGGGCTCCAGACCGTGGCAGTACTTTTGGAGCTGCTCACTCCAGGGGTACATATCGCTTGCAATGGCCTGCAAAGGCACTGTACAACTAACTTGCGCATGCGCACAGCACTGCACGACAGTACACAAAGCACTTGAACTCATTGAATTGACGAGAGACGGGGGCTGAACCACACAAAGGCGCAAAGCTAAAGAAAGCCGGTACATGCAGATTGGTTCATTTGTGTTGTCTTTTCGGAGAGGAATTGCTGCCCCCGCCTTGCAAGAGAGTGTGAGGGCTGCCGGCTGCGGGTGAGGTCAGGGGTCTCGGACTGTGAGTCCTGCGGGCCAGAGCGGAGCGGCGTTTCACAACTTCACATCGCAGCATTCTGCACCCCTGGACCCCCGTGTCCGTGGGGTTTGAGGGTTGCCTTCTCTCACTGACGCGAGCTGGGAACGACACAAAAAGCACCTCGGTGCCTTCAGGACCGGCACGAGTACTTTCGTCCCATTCCCGCAAATCCCTGAGAATGCTGAACCATGCAACCCCCACGTTAGAACGCATTGAGGACGACAGGAAAGTGCTGCCACCCCCCCCCATTCCCCGCCCCGCCTGATCGCACCTTGCCCACCGTCACTTCTGCCTTCTCACTCCTGTGCACATCGTCACCGCCCTGCGTGTCACGTTCCTGGTCGTCTATCAGCCCCACCCACCCATCCGCACCGCAACCTCAACACCTTCTTCTCTACACAGTACCCTTCCCTTCCATTGGCAAGCAGGTGGTAGATTTTGTCAACCATGCTCCCCACCATGAACTGAATGTACATGTCGTAGATTCAGGCCCGCATCAGACCATGGTAAAGTCCTGAAAACTGACAAGGAGCCGAGGCACTCGTAATGGCCATGGATGCTGTGGGTTGCCATGTTTCAACAACACAGAAGCATACGGGTCACCCATCCCGAGCAGAGCAAGTGCATTAATCGCTCAACTAATCGAAGGGCACGCCTTAAGCGCCACGCCACCACTCGGTCTTGGGACCTACCCATGGTGCATTTCGGCTGTTTCGGCTGTCAGCCAGGCTGGTAACCGCCGTGTTGAAGAACACGAAACGAATCACTCTCTGCTCAGCCTCATCACCTCATTGCTCCACGATAAGAGATGGTGATGTGCCGAGGGCTTTGTGTGGGTCAAAATAGCTCAATACGCACTGCAAATGTCATACCCATTTGACGGTGCGGATGGATCCGGGACTCCGGATCCGGGACCACTTTTGAAAAAACGTGGGTCAGCTTTGTTGACTGTTGAAAGGAGGAAGAGAGGACTACATAGCATGGGTCACATACTCAAGGCTGGTGGCATCCAATAGTGGGCAGGCTGAAAGTAAAAGATAAAGAGGGTGCTTGCACGCCGCAGCTGCTGCAGGGGAAGAGAGTCCCAAATAATACAATTCCGCCAAACTGGTTTTTGTTGAGGGTTGGTTGGACAGTCCAAGCCCCTTGGCTGCTGCTCGCGGGTGCCCTCAGAAAAGCAGAACAAAAGTGCACCGATGCATAGGCGGCCTCGTCATTGCGGAACAAAAGGGGTGTGGAAAGAAAGGGCGCACAATCGTGGCCGCACAAAGGTACGAACGGGACCGATTGTGGTCAGTGCAAAAAAAGATTAGGGGAGTGAAACATCCTTTGTGATCCCGCACCGACGTCATCGTGAATGGCCTTATGCTCACCCCAAGCAGCACTGACTGCAGAAGCAAACAACAGCGTGGGTGATACGGCACCCCTTGTCCCCAGGATGAGTAGGTGCCTCCGCATGTGGTTCCAAAATGTTCTCGCAAAAGCAATGCCCAAGCGCAAAATTCAGCAGTGCCTACGAGTAGTCTCATACCAGCCCACGACATGCAATTGCAGTACACGAATGCGGTATGTCGCATGCTCACTAGAATAATACAGCACAACACCGATGCGTATTGATGCCATTCTTGAAGTGCTTGCCGTTTGTTGCCGGACATTGAGATCCCCTGCCACAAGTCACCAACTTAAGAGGGCAGGTGGCTACACAGTGACAGAGCAGGATCCACTTGCGACGGTCACATGTGTATCAAATCTGAGCATCTTGCGTCATTGAGTTTCAGGAGAGTGAGTGTGACGGTGGCCATTGCGACTGTGCGGGGCCGTCTTTTGTCAGAGACTCAAGGACACGCAAGTAAGACCCCCGAAACAATGTTATGCAGGCCTGTAGGGAGGGCAGTGAGAAGCGGGGCAGGGTACGAGGTATACAAGATTATCTCTGGCGGTCGTGCTGGTGAAGGTCATGTTGGGATATGTCCTGGGGCTCTACACGTACCGGAGCGGGGTCCTGCAGCCTTGAGCATGTGTTTGCCAAAGGTACCAAGGACCGCAGTGCCCTTCTCTAAAGCTATCAGCCCATGTGCCACTGCCTCCACACAGTGAGGGGTGATCCTAACTGCGATTGCAATTACAAACCCACTTCTATAGCACCGTACCTCAGCTGTTATGGCTGAGCAGTGCTATACCGATTGCAGTGCGTCTATCAACAAACAAATCCAATGCCCTCTTGTGCATGTGTACCCACACAATGCCCACCATGAATCTCATGCTTCGCAAGGGTTTCAGTCCGCTGAACGTCAACTGTTTACTCGAGGTTCGTGAACCCACAAACCCAAATGCTGCAGCGGCCAAGCCCCAGAGAAGGCGCCCAAAATTCAAAATTGGCTGTACATATTACACGAACAAAACAGCCCCTGCCGCCCCTGCTCACACCCTGAGCAGGTGTTCAGCTGCGAGAGGAACTCGTCAAGATTCGCCCAGTGACCCACTGCCCAGCGCCAGCGACAGATGGGCATTGAGTAGCTCCAACTGCACCCTCTTATCAACCAAATTGTAGAACAGAGTGGTCAGGTCGACGACATCCGTCATTGCATCTGCACAGGTCAGTCCGCAGGAATGTGTGTGTCCCCGGGAACGGGGTCCAGGCTGAAGGAGGCACGCTTTTCCGAGAAAACACAGGCAGTCTCGAAAGCCCTCCCCCCAGGGCGTACCGTGCAATAAAACACGTGCAAGGACGCCTTGCCTTTAGAATCCAACAAAATCGTTCAACCCCCATTCTCAACGCCCTGCCTGCCCTTCTGGCACTGTACTCCAGGAGTCACCCTGATCTGTATGAATGGACTCGGATCTGCATTTTGTAGACTATGATCTACTTGTCACCCATTGCTCTGTTTGTCGACATTGATCAATCATTCTGAGATTGTTCGCTTTGTATGTCCACAAATCGGCATTTTACGCAACTTCAAGTGAACAGATGTGCGGCCTCATAATGGCCACGGAATGCAAAGTGCGTTGTGCCAAAGCCGTGTGCGCCACGTGCATCCCCTACCAAGACCCTAGCCCCAGACATGCTAGATACACCTGGAGATGCACACTCAGCTCCTTGTAGTTGCAGCGGTGTTGGCGGTAGAGGGGGAGTACAACCTCATGAACGTGAGTTGCGGTGGGTGACTCCAAGGGGGCCAACAACGAGAGAACAGTTGACTCTAATACGCCGATAAAGACCACCTGTCGCCCCACATCATCAACACCCACGGCATTCTCCCTCTACTATGCCGCCATATCACAGGATTCCCGGCCAGCACCCCAGGCTCATCAACCAACACAACGAAAGCTGGATTGCACAGGGGCTAGATCACTATTGACCCACAGCCCCGAGCACATGTCTTGCAAACCGCGCACCACAGCGCTGCACTGCAGCACATCGCTGACAGCGCTATCGGAGACCGGCCACAAACCCGATGGCAATTTCCTGGGCCCTTCCGGTTGGCCCTGGGGCTTGCGCTCCTACTTGGTGGCTCCTTGCGTAATCCTGCGTCTTTGGTTGACTGGAAGGGTTTGCAAACCATACAGACGTAGTGGTTTGCTAGCTGGTACTTTGTGGAAGCCTTTACACCTTGGCTGGGGGCGGGGGGGGGGGGTATGGGAACAACGAGGCACACAGAAGGACACCCTCGCCCCCGGACCCTACATTTAGCAAACGGGTACCGAATCACGGCCCGGGGCAGGTCTTTGAGGTTCCACAGGTTTGGCCCCTCCCATACAACGGGCCGGGCAGCCTTGCACACAGACCACAGTGCCAGGCGACCCTTAATCCCTACAAAGTAAAATGAAACGGTGCGCCCCACCAGAGTGTAACATTTGGTGGTCCGAAACCCTTTACCTTGCGTCACATTCCCCATATTAATGGTGGTGGCATCCTCAAAACTGCAGTGCCTTGGAAGAGATTTCATATGAAGCATGCCAGTGCTAGCATAGCAAGAACCCCAAAGGGTTGAAGCGGCATTCAGGAGCAAAAGGCCAACAATCCCACTCTCATCTACGAAAATCACCTCTCCCCGCCATTGGTGGAACAATGTAGACAATTCCCTCTGAACCATCCAAACCAGTTCACGAAGAACCACAGGCACGCTCACAGGAAGACCCAACTGGGCATTTGTAAGTCGAAAATGAGGTTCAAACCTTGCCATTGTGGGTCCGGAGGGACAACCAAACTTGGCACTTGCGAGTCCAAAAATCACCACAGAACATGGCACTTGTGTATCAAAAAGGACCAACCGACTTAGCACTTGCCAGCACACTCACCTTCAACCCCCTGTGCTTGCTACGTGAACCTCAAGGTGCCCGACACCGTTGGCACTGCACATCGTACCACCAACCAGGGCCAATCCCACAGGCTTAAGAAGGTGCAGGCCACACGCAACACCACAGATGTACCGACACCCACAGATCTGGGTGCAACGCGGTGGAGCAACAAGATCAAAGGCTTGGCACAGGCTCAGCAATGTGAAGGTGGAGAAGCGGCAGACAAGCAAGGGTGGCCAGACTCCCTTTGCGTGCGCAATATTGATGCGCAACGCCATTGAAACATCGCTGCCTCAGGGAGGGCAGGTGGACAACACATTGCCTTGGCAGAAACAAACCAACTTGCGATTTTACTGCTGCATCCGCCGGGTGTGGTACAGTTGTGTGCAGCACAGCAGGGACAAAAGACATGGCAGCACCTGCAGCTGAGCCTGGGGCTTGTAGAGGCGCAGGACCATCCATGGTCTTGCCCTCCAATGCGCAATTCAGTTTGTGCAGATACACCTCAGCGTCATGAACTTTGGGCAGAGGTCTGGACCTGGTCTGTGCAGTGAACGGCACGGGCATGTGCTGTGGTTTTCGCACCTCTAATTGTATACGCCCTCCATTAATGCAAAGATACCTTTCCAATCAGTATCTCGTCCAGATTCAAAGAGAAGAGGGTTCTGGAGAGTACAGCAGCGCTTTCATAAACACATGATTGGTCGGCCTCTGGCAGCTGAAACACGGGAGCAACATATGAGTGATGAGCGTGTACGCAGTTCCCAAAAGCAGGAGGGAACGTGTAAGGAAATAGAAAGTTGCAATGCCTTGTTGCCACGAGAAGGTAGCATTCTTGGTTTCCTTCATTCTGCCCTTCACACCCACACAACCTTGGGCTCGGGGCATTGGCGGGGGTCAATCCTGTAAGGAGGCATTGATGACTTCGTGCACTACACAATCATCGACCATGAGATGACCTCTCAAGCAGAATCGTCTTGGCTTGTTGGTCCTTCCTATGTGCTATGCACAGCAAGGGCAGAGGCTGAGGGTGAATTCATTGTGGGCTTTACCTACCTACCTACCCATGACACAGGTCGCCAGCCCATTGTGCAGACAGTGCGCGCATGATAGACGTGTGAAACATGTGACAATTGGAATATGCCATATCGCCCTTTCAAAGGGCCTTGAGGAGTGAAGGTTCGCTTTGCCCATGCCAAGGATCACAGAATGAAACATAAGTTACATTGGGGGTACCCGTGGGAGTGGCCTTTGTGATGGATTCAAACACTGCCAGCCTGCCCTATTGTCTGCACGTGTGTGTGCGTGCGTGCGTGCGTGCGTGCGTAAGGGGAGAACCAGATGCAGGAGGTGTGTCCCAAAGAGCTGACCCACCCAACCATCAACATCAGAGAAAGCCCTCAACGCAAAAGTGAAAATTATGCAACGGGTGGGAAAAGTGAGCGCAATTTCATGTGCACGGACTTTCTTTGGCCTCAGACCCGAGCCCGCCCTCCCCACCTGGGGGCTACGGTAGAACCCTCACTAACAAAGGGCCTGGCACAGGGGCGGAAACACGATTCCTCTCTTTCACGATGACTCGTGCGCAATCAGCGGGTTTTGTATAAGCTTGGCGGTGCCGCCTGGGGAGGGGGATCCTGTGCCTCTCCAGTGTGCTAATCTCTGTCTGCGTCTCTGAAAGTGTGGGCATTGCCCACTGAGAAGGGATAGGATAGCCCACAGCCAATGAGGTGACACCGCAGATGCCCAGCAGAGGTGGAATGGATTGAATGCCGCAGGATGAAGATCAATATCATTCATGAACAATCAGCCATGGCCGATGTCTTTAGGCAACAACACGGCCTTTTGGGCCGTGTTCTAGTATCTGTGAGGCATGGCTTGGCCACTTCTGGACGTGTACCAGCGGTTTTCGGGGCCCTCGATTCCCTGGCGTTGGAGAGCACACAAAAGGGTCCAGGGGAGGGCTCTGGCAGATCAAAACGTCAAATGGCTGCAAACCTTTCTGGCACTTGAGGCGCTGATGCGTTGTCGTTTGCGTTGAGTTTGCCTGAGAAGCTCCTCTGAGCACTTGACAAGCCAAGTGATCACCTGTACACCAATGCAGCCTTGTTGGCCATTGGGGACAGTAGAATTGCTCGCGCATGCGTATGGGCATGCAACCGAGGACATGGACATCATGAATGCATCGCTCAATATCTTGAGCAGAAACAGCACCAAGCCCTCATGCATTTCGACTCAAGCCCATTCACCTCCACGCCTTCAGATACAATGAAACTATTCTCCCCCCACTTTCAGCTCGGGTATGTATTTGCACACTCAATCTCCTTTCCTGGACATGTAAGCCATGCACATCCATGGCCTTCCACGCGCTTGCTGAGCTGGCCCCCAAAACCCGACGTGATCATGATCCAGTTTAACATCACATCTGCATCCCCTTTCTAATGCAGCGTGCAGCCCCATTGCACAGGGGCAACTACACAGCAGAACTGGGAGGTCAGGTCACAAAGCAAGAAAAGCGAGCAAAAGCATGCTGCACCAAGTATTGTCCTTTCTTTATCTGGCACAGTTTATGTACCACAGCGTTTGGGAACCAACGGGAAATTGGTGTAAAAATGGCACAGTTCCTTGGGCCCAAGTGCAGCTAAGAAACCTTTCCGTTCGGATCATCCTGGGAGATGGCCGGGGGGTGCAATAAATCGTGCAGGGAGAAAATTCTGTAGCAATTCTGGGAAAAGGGTGAACAAATTATGCCCGGCAGCCAAAATTTACCCATGAGAAAGAAGGGAGTGTTTGAATGCCTGCCAGGCCCCTACAATTGCCACCCTGTTGTACGGAAGCTTTTGAAATTTTGTACATCAAATTGCGTGTTTGCACTATTCTGTGGCCCATGGTGATGAGGTGGAGAAGGTGCAAAATATGCTGCACAAATCCTGAAAAAAGCCGAACAAATGCTGCTGCGCTTTACCCTGGGCATATCACCAACTAATCCTGTGCATATGTGGAGTGCAAGTGGTCAGAATGTAAGGCTACCCCTTATCATTGCCCCCCACATGCATTGTGCCCCAAAACAATAAACATGGGTGGTTGAAATCAGCCCCATGGCGAAAAGAGTTGCCTGCCTGCCCGCAGTGAGGGAGACCGGCTGGCCGGACTGCTGCGACGGCGTGGGCGTCTCCATGGGTCGCCCTGGGGGGGCTTGTTGTGGCGGGAGGAGGGGAGGCTGGCACACCCTGGGGCCCTGTCCTTCCCTGGTCTCCTAGGGGGTGTCCCGCTGTCTAATGCGCCAACATTCTTGATCCGTAGGCACGGCCATGGAAGGCCTCCTTCTCCATGCCTTCATGCCCTCTGTCCGCCCACTGGGTTTGGTACCCGCACGCCGTACGGGTGTAATTTTTTCCGCTGTACAGGCCACTATATGGGGTAGACTGTTTTTTGTAAAAAAAAATTCCTCAGCCCCTCAGCCCTTGGACTTCAAAATCAAAGATAACATTCTTGGACACAATTATAAACACAAAAAGAGAACTGGACACCAAAAGGCTTTGCATCCAACCGCTTAACGGCTTGGCAATGTCCCAAGAGGCACAAGGTTCAGCGTCGCATCCCCATTCACCATTGCCAAAGGGCATCCAATCTGCCTGTCATGAGACAGGCCCGGGTGGTCAGCCGCCAGGAGCCCCTTCATGATATGGAAGGAGGCCTCTGCATCCTGGTTACAGGGAGAGTCAAAGCAGTAATTGCGCGGTCAGCCAAATAAGGCATATCCATATAAAGGGGCATTGCCTATTTTGTATTATCGTTTCCGAGAACCTACTGTACTGGCCACTGTACGATGCGAAACGGGGAATCCGGGATTCCAGGGGGTTGGTTAACGGCTTCTGGCCGTCGGTTTTGCTTTCTTGCCTCGTATCTTTCTACTCAGGACTTGGAATTCTCGTGACATACCGCTATGAGACCTCCTTCTTTGCTTTGCAAAACAAGGCTTTGCAAATCGGGTATCTGCCCCCATTCGGCAGGTCCAGGAGTGTGTTACAGAGAACAAGACAGAGAAGGCACTCAAAAAACTTAAAGCACACATCACTGCACGGGCACAGCAACAAAGCCCCCCTTTGGGCGTCACTCCTGCCTGGATACCACTGCAGGAACAAACCAGCGGGTGGCCGCTTCGTATATTGCAAGGCACAAAGGGCGACATGAGGGGCGAACCCCGCACCCTCCCCTGTGTGACATTCCGTCTGGTTGTTGCTCCTTTACGGGGCCCTGGACGGTCACCCGTTCTTCCCTTCGCATGTTGCGTCGGGTCGCTACTTTCTGTCGGCCGCTGCGGCCGGTGCTCTTGCTGGTGTCGTTTCCGCGTTCGCGGAGCCCAGTAGTTGGTGTGTTGGGGCTGCGCTGAATGTGGCATGGTGTGCCGTTTGCGTATCAGCGGCGCCCAATAATTGGCGTATTGAGGATGTGCTGGTTGTTGCCGGGGTCGTTTGACTGTTTTTGCTGTCCACACACCTCTGCCCACAGGCCGTCCATAGCCTGCCTCGCTGTGTTTCTGTGCGGCCCAGGTGCCCTGTTCCTCCACACGCTGTCCGGGCCGTCCACCATATGTCCTTTTCCCCCTCACGGTTGGTCTGCCCCTGATGGGCTCCCGCTCCTGTTGCGCAAACAGCCCATCTGGGCTGCGGGAGACACCCCCCACCTGATGCCGGTTGAACAGGGGTTGCCCTGGCACCCGGTAGCGACGGGGTTGGCTGGCCAAGCCATCCCCTTTATTGTCGCTGCCTCCCATGCGCACGCTCCACCATTTGCTCCATTCTGGTTCCCTGTTCCCGCCGTTCTGGTAGCCTCTCCTGCCTTGCTGTGCCCCTCCTCCTTGTCTGGTGTGCCCGCCCTCGTCCCCCTTGGTGTGGCTCCGGCGTTTTGTGTGTCTGTGTTGCTCCTCCCCCTGTCTGGTGGCGCTGCTGGGTGCCCATGTCGCACCCCCTCCTGTCCCACCCGCCTGCCCCCCCGTACGAGGATTTCACATCTCCATACAACGTGGACTGCCCCGTGCCCGCTTGGCTGTTCACGGCCCTGTTGCCTGTTCACGGCCCTGTTGCCACCCCCTCACCCCTGGTCCCGCTGTGAAGACCCCAGGTGTGCCCCAAATCACATGACTGACACCGTCTTCTGCAGTGAATCTATGAATCCCAGAATGAAGCGGGAGGCTTTGTTGATCGATCTGTTACAAGACCCTCCACACACATCCGGAGCTCTTGGGTTGGACGAGGTCACCACAAAAATGTGTCCATGGGGCAGCACTTCTGACGCCACAAGAGCGGCCCGGTTTGCACTTCGGCTCTGCTCGCAGATGCTGGCACGCACCCCCCCCCCCCGCACGGATGGACGAAGAACACCAGGAGCCCATACCTGCGCAAGTTGGCTGCTGATGCGCATGGCCCGCTGCTGTGCGGACGTGCGTGCGGCCTTCAGCAGCCCCTCCTTCGCATCCTGCAGGACGCAAATGCCGATGGCCCCCCCACTTGAGTTGCCACTTCCGTTTGCCCAGGGGTTTCCCTTGGACCTGCTCTGCACTCTACACCGTGTCCACGGAAATGCGTGCAGATGCGCCATCAGACCGGGACGCAGGGACGGACCTTCTCTTTCTCCAGCGCTTCGATCTGCTCTTCCAGTTTGCTGATATTCGCTGAGTACTGCCGTGACTCGTCCCCTTTTTGTGACACACGGCTCTTCATATCATTCTGCGGCACAAACACACATCCACACCCTTTGTTCCTCATTGCCTACGTCGCCCTGGACCTGCACATGTCGGCTCATGTCCCCCACGGTCCGTTGTGGTGACATGAGAATGGATGAAAAGCCAAGCAATGGGAGAAATCAATGCAGATATGGAGTACGCGCGTCCGGGGGGGGGGGGGGTCATCGGCCATGAAAAGGGCACCGTCACGCGTGTGCTTCAACTTGCGCTCAAAAAACATGGGACAGGACTTGTCCAAATAGGGTCCGTTGCGACTCTGTGCCCCTACCGCATGCAGAATTGAAGGCACAGGAGAGGTGTCAAGAAATTTAGCCACACTTGCGATCAGCTGAAGAACACTCACACAAATGGGCCATGCTTTTGTCCCTGGCGCTAATGTACAACCAATGAAGCTCACACGCAGGTGAGGCCCAGCACAACGAAAATACTGCCGGGTCCCCCCCCTCAAATCGGGCGATCCAGTGCGCATTTGCAATATACGATACACTTGCACGAGGGAATTTTGAGGCTGTAAGGTCCCAGCAGAACCGGCAACCACGGCCTTGACCCCGATTGCATTGCCCCCCTGCACTGCCGTGCGCTGACATACCAGAGACTGGGTCATGCGGGCACATTCCTTCCGGCTGCGCTTTTCCTTCTCTTCAAATGCCACCATCATCTCCACCGACTTTTTGGCGTTGGCGTGTTCCGTATCCCTCTCAGACTGGGGGAGATACAATGCAACCGCAGGTGTCGCACAGCACGCCACATCTTACACTCGTTGTGAGGGCGTGCAGGTGTGTGCAGGCAATCCATTTCCGCAGGGTAGAGAGGTTCCATGCCAAGAAAACCTCACTTTGCCAAATTGGAGGAAAAACGGGGGGGGGGGCAGAGGAAGATGTGCAAAATGGGGGGGGAAAACTCTCCCACCACTTTTGCCCACATCAACACTCATAACCCCACCATTCTTGGGGGTACTCTCGGTCGCCCTGTGCTTGGCAAGAGCCTGACCTGTGATCTAAGGCTTGGGATGAGGTTGGTTGGCAGTGGCAAACGAGCTTTTGATACAACAAACATTTTGATGCTGCGAAAAAAGCAGCCATTGCCTGCACAAGGTGACTGGGGACCGAGGAGCAGGCAACAACAAGCAAACAGGGGGACAAATTACCCGTGTTGCCCTGTTTTCCGATTACCCCCCGTTTTCCCCGGTCCACCCCTGTGTCCTTCGGTTTTTCCACACCCATTCCTTGCGTTTTCATGTTTCCCCCCGTTTTCCCATGCCAATGCCAAAATATTTTCGCTTGCCTCAGGCTTCCAAGGATTTGGGGCCTATCGACCCCTGATTTGCTGATCAGAACTTCCAAGGCTAAGGATTTACCAATGTCTTGTGGTTCTGAAGTCCATGCACCAAACAGCTGCCCCTGTCAGGGGAAAAAAACCGTTTACTGTCGCACACTGGGCACAGACCACTTCATCTACTGCGCAGCTGAGGGTGTGTGTGTGGCTTGCCACAACATGCCGTGTCAAATAGAACGCTGTTGCACACGCGGGGCATCCCATGAAAATTGAGAGCACACAGAGGGAGGAGGGTGGGGGTTAGTACAAATTTGTGTACAGCAAGTTGGCATGGAACAAATGGTGCTAGAACCCTGAAATCCGTAATTTAGGTCTCACGATCGGATGCAGCTCACCGCTGGACATTTACGATTGCACCCGCAACCGGTGCAACAAACAATAGTTTCAGTTTCAAGGGGCAACACAGACCATGTGTGGGTCAGAGGGTTTGTTTCCGGCTCCGCGGTACACAATGTGGCACAATCTTCGCGCCAGTGTTGACACGCTCGCTCCCTGTGCAGTGCGTAGTTGTTCGCGTTGTGTGTGTCTGGTGCTCCGAGCCCTGGCAGTGGGACCATTGGAATCCGACACCATCCGGGCGCATTTGGCTGTGTTGGTGTGGTGCTCGGGTGCTTGGATATCTTGGAGGTGCCTTGGGGTGTGCTAAGCAGTTCCCTGCGTCCAGCAGAAACTCATTGTGGCTGAGCCACTGTAGTGAGCCCAAGTGCTGTGACCACTGCAGACAAATGGGCCACTAGGTCACTCAATATGCCAACCCCTCCTTGGCTGCGGGGGGGGGAGGGGACTGCATATGGCGAGGCGCCGACCTTGTGGTAGGTTCCAAGCCTCGTCCCAGGCATACTACCTTGGGCTTGAAGGGCCGGAGGGGGAGGGGGGACCAGGTTGGCAGAGACCAGATTCTCAGAATGACAGCTCTCTTGCATTCCATATTGCCCACAATCTGGTTGCTCGCTTCACAATTCTACCCAACTGCTACACGTCCAGCACTCTTAGAAAAATAGTAGAATCTATTGACAAACTGCCTTGTGCCTCCCTTCGTGTCCCTTGTTCTTCCCAATGGAAGCCATGGTCCCTAAACCAAGTGAAACGCGGGTGTCACTGACATGCATGCTGAAGCCTTCACTGTCACTGTCCCCCAACCACCCCCGCGGTCGGGTTTCACTGACATCCGTGGTGTACTGCACCCCGCTGTCGGAGCTGCATCCGAACTGCAATCCCCACTGTCTGCTGACAAGGCATCACTGGGTCCGCTCGAGACGCTACCCCCCGAATCCACATCGGACGTATCTCGCCGTTCCCCTGACTCCTGCATGGGCTCAAGGCCCAAGGCATCCCACTCCACGACTCGATGGTGTGCTTGGGCAAGGGGCGGGGGGGCGGACGGGGTGGGTCTGAAGGGGGGGGGGGGCGGGTCCTCCTTGCGGGCCTATTGTTTTGGCCAATGTAGATTTTCCGGTGAATCCTGGATACTTGCTGTTAATTTGCGGTTGGTTCTTGGGACTTCCTGGATGCGTGCTGCTAATTCCTGGCGGTACAACAACACACAAAAACATGGAGCGCTCAGGCAACAATAGACAGTTGCAACGAAAATGCCGTCCTGGTTTATACTCTTTTGGCGCCAGAGGCGCCGGAGAAAAAATTCCGGTGGTCACAACGCTCTGACTTTCAGATGACTTAGAAGAGGGCAGGAGCGGGGGGAGGGGGGCTAGCCCCACGTCCTGCTTTGCGTTGGACGCCAGGATGTGCATTACCACACCTTCAGGCGTTCTATGATCTTGGCCTTGCGGGCATTGTCCTCTCTCACAGCCTTGAGCTGGTCCCTATAATCTTGGGCCTGCTGCTGCAGATGCTTCCACTCTTCTTCTTTGTGGATGCGGTCTTGCAGCGTCTTGATCTGGGAGCTGAGAGCGTGGGGATGTGGGTGCAATCCTGAAGCGATCCGTTTGCACAGTGGAAGGGGATTGGCTTCATCGAACGCTGCACCATACAACAATCAAAGCAATCACTATTTTCGACAGCTCGTCACAAAAGGAAGCGACGTCCCTGCACTGAGTAATACCCCTGCTGTACTGCAAACCCCCCGCCCCTCTCATGCCATTTCAAATCAACCCAACTGCCACAAACACCAACCGTCTCTATGGTGTTCCCGCCCCTGTGAAGGCTGATCCGGCTGATCCGACTCCAAGGGAGAGTAGTGCAAGGCGTAGTGGGCATTGGGGGGGACGCAGTCCTTGGAGCTCCTTTTCCAGACCCTTTGGTAGCGGGATTCTAAGGGCCGCCAACCGTTTTCAGGGGCCACAGCTTGGCTGTTAGCGGGAAAGCAGGGAAGTCCAGGGGCAAAAGCACGTGCAGTGCTCGCCGGATAAAAAGTGGTGATCCTGGCAGCCCTTTTGGTATGCAGCAAGGCTGCGAAAAATGGCGTCGGCACACGGTGGTCCACTGCCAGGGCCGACGGCACAAACCCGCCAGGGCCCGTAGGGAAGGGAGGAGTCCAGTGCAACAGCCCCAGCAGCGTTGTACAGTAGCGCACCTCAGCTTGCCCTGGTCCTGCTGTGCCTCCTTCCGCAGTGCAACCAAATCCTTCGAAAGATCAGCGTAGCGGGCGCTGGAATTGCGCACTTCCATCTCCAGTTGCTGACAGAGGCGTGTGACGGGTTTGAGTCGGAGTCCCAAGCTGCAGTGGCATGTCCCTGAATCAACCGGTGCCCTATTAGCCCCATATATTGACTTGCGATCCAGAAAGGCAGTGAGGCATGCGGAGGTGTGCCATTCTTCATCTCATCCACCTTCCCAATCATGTGGTGGCTCCAAGCATCAGCTGCCAAGTCTTCAGTTTGCCTACCGTCCCAGTCATGTGATTGGGACAATTCCCAACGTGTGCCTTTTTGGCCGTTTTTGTGCCTTGTTGCTCAGTGGGCCCTCAAATGGCTGGTGCTGTGCTGCCAAACTCACCGAACTTCTGCCCTCTGCTTTCCACTACTGTCGAAGTAGGGATTTTACGACGCGTCGGGCCCCGACACCTCCCGACGCGTCGTACATCCCCGACGCGTCGGGCCCCGACGCCTTGTACGACACTGTACGACGCGTCGTACATCCCCGACGCGTCGGGCCCCGACACCTTGTACGACACAGTACGACGCGTCGTACAGTGTCGTACGACGCTTGTACGACACTGTACGACACTGTACGACACTGTACGACACTGTACGACACTGTACGACACTGTACGACGCGTCGTACAGTGTCGTACGACGCTGGTACGACATAGTACGACACAGTACGACACTGTACGACACTGTACGACACAGTACGACACAGTACGACACAGTACGACATTGTACGACACAGTACGACACAGTACGACACAGTACGACACAGTACGACGCGTCGTACTGTGTCGTACGACATATATATGTATATATATGTACGGTCCGCTGCCATCGTTTACCCGCATAGAGGGGGAGGGCGGTCTGGGGTCTGTAGACACTGTGCACCACAGGTAGACGCGGCCTGCTAATTGTAGACACTGTCGGCATGTTGTAGACGCGAAGTGCCAATATTTGCGAAGGGGGCCGAAGGCCCCCTTCCCCCAAAACGGTCCACTGCCATCGTTTACCCGCACAGAGGGGGAGGGCGGTCTGGGGTCTGTAGACACTGTGCACCACAGGTAGACGTGGCCTGCTAATTGTAGACACTGTCGGCATGTTGTAGACGCGAAGTGCCAATATTCGGCCCCCTTCCCCCAAAACGGTCCGCTGCAAACGTTTACCCGCATATAGGGGGTGGGCGGTCTGGGGTCTGTAGACACTGTGCACCACAAGTAGACGCGGCCTGCTAATTGTAGACATTGTCGGCATGTTGTAGACGCGAAGTGCCAATATTTGGGAAGGGGGCCAAAAGCCCCCTTCCCCCAAAACGGTCCACTGCCATCGTTTACCCGCACAGAGGGGGAGGGCGGTCTGGGGTCTGTAGACACTGTGCACCACAGGTAGACGTGGCCTGCTAATTGTAGACACTGTCGGCATGTTGTAGACGCGAAGTGCCAATATTCGGCCCCCTTCCCCCAAAACGGTCCGCTGCAATCGTTTACCCGCATATAGGGGGTGGGCGGTCTGGGGTCTGTAGACACTGTGCACCACAAGTAGACGCGGCCTGCTAATTGTAGACATTGTCGGCATGTTGTAGACGCGAAGTGCCAATATTTGGGAAGGGGGCCAAAAGCCCCCTTCCCCCAAAACGGTCCGCTGCAATCGTTTACCCGCATATAGGGGGTGGGCGGTCTGGGCTCTGTAGACACTGTGCACCACAAGTAGACGCGGCCTGCTAATTGTAGACATTGTCGGCATGTTGTAGACGCGAAGTGCCAATATTTGAGGTTTCCCCTTTTGGACTGTTTTGACCAAAATGGAAACGCATTTGGACCCATTTTGCCCCGTTCTGACCAATCTGTTTTTTTTTCCATTTACATGTGTTTATATGTCTACATATGTACATGTCTGTGTGTGACGTACTGTGTCGTACTGTGTCGTACCGTGTCGTACTGTGTCATACTGTGTCGTACTGTGTCGTACTGTGTCGTACTGTGTCGTACTGTGTCGTACTGTGTCGTACTGTGTCGTACTGTGTCGTACTGTGTCGTACGGTGTCGGTACTGTACGACACCTTGTACGACACTGTACGACGCGTCGTACATCCCCGACGCGTCGGGCCCCGACGCCTTGTACGACACTGTACGACGCGTCGTACGCTCCCGACGCGTCGGGCCCCGACGCCTTGTACGACGCCCCGACGCGTCGTACAGTGCATTTCCGACAGCACTCCTGCTTTCCAATCGGGCTTGCCCTAAGGACTACACATTACTAGAGCACTAGGGATATGCTCTAGAGACGTGCAGCCCACTCGCGTGATGTAGCACACGATGAGCAAGTGTGTTTAGAAAAGGACGATCGGTAGTAGAAGGACAAAGTCCAAAGAGGCCAAAGCCTAAGGGCTTGTGGCCCCCAAGTACCCGACAATTCTGAGATTTCCGTGCATTGAGGATGCAATAGCGGAGTGCATGACGGGACAAGGGCATCAAAGAGGCAAGGGGATGGCCACGCGAAAACGCCAGTGCCCCAATGGAAATACACACCTTATTCAATTGATCCACTGCCCCCATTTTTTCATGCAGTTTCTGAAGCTCCTGGAAGTATTCTGCAGCCTCGGCCTTTGCTGCAACGGTGGCAGCATCCTTCTCTGTGAGCCATGAAGCACACAAAGGGTCACGGTGGGAGCGTGTCTTCCCCCTCTCCGCTGCAGCATGACTCTTCATTCACACGTAGGCGAGGCTCCGCCCTTTGGTTCGTGGTGCCTGTCAGTCTTGCAGATCCTCCTGAAGCCCCTAGCGGATTCTCTCTTCTCGTCCATTTACTTCTGCTGCATCCGCTTCAAAGTTGTTAATATGAAAACCTGGGCTCTCGGTCACCCTCGGAACGCCGCCGGCCTCGGCTGTGCCTCAGGTGTTCAATCGAATACCAAAGGAATTCGCACCATTGAGGAAGGACGGCCCTAATCCAAACCTACAGCCTCGTCTGTGCTTTGGGCTGTCCAAGACCATGCGACTGGAGCTGTGGGTACGCTCACACTGCGTATACCAACACACCAGTGGTTCACCCGCTACTACTTTTCGTTGCAGCCCCCGCCTCTGTCCGCTCCGTCACTTTGTTGAAGGCAACTGAGCTCTCTTCCACAGCACGTCAGACCAACACCTGCCCGGACATGAGGCAGTCACCTCCTCTGATAAGCGGTTTGGCGCTGCCTCTGTACGACGGAGGTTCGGGACATGAAGCGCTGCTGGGGAAAAGGTATTTCTCGGAACGGTGAATCGGTGGCTTGTACGGCATTATGCACCGCCTGTTCCTTGTGCACTCGTGAAACATAACCGAGGGCAAGGAAAAAAGGTCCAGGTGAGGGCAGGATCCCTCTGGAAAGCGATGCAGATTCCAGACAAGCATGCACCTCCACCTCTCACAGCAACCACCTGTCGTGCCCCCTGCAGTGAGAGACCTTTCAGGATTCGGGCCGTATGCCCCTGTTGCTGCTCAGCAAGCTGCAGTGCCTCGGCATGGTGCGTCTTAAGAGTTTCGATCTCTCGCCGCATGCGCTCTGCGTCCAACATGCTCTGGTGCTTCGCAACTGCCAGCTGCTGCTGGAGGCCGGCTTTTTCCTCATTCAACCTGGAATGACATACAATGTGATTTCTTGTGGTAGGCGTGAGATCTTGCCAAAGGAGCAGCAGTGGTGGGGGGCCCTTGCCCAAAGAAGGGGCATTTTGGGGGGGTCGGGAAGGAAGGGCATTGGTGGAGGTTCTGGTCTGGGTTGAGTCGGAAACTAATGCGGTTGTGTCAAACACGTTACCCAAAGTGCTCTTTGTCACTTTGACTAAGAACTTGACCCATAAGGGTGTTGCAAATTCCTGTAACCTAACCAAGACAGACATAGTGAAACCTGTCACACACACACACACACACACACACACACACACACACACACATACACACAAACACACACTTGTGAGGGAAACCAGAACCAAAACACCCAGCGTGGGTGCACAGCGGGGTCAAATTGCACAGCAGGGCACGGCATGCACTGGTGTCCAAACACCTCATCAGGCCAATCAATGACTCGAAACAAAATCCTGTCTCAGGCCAGGCACCTTTCCAGAGCAGTGAGACAGAAGAGAGGTATGGTGCTCACAAATCATCTAGAAGAGGCACCACGACACCCTGTCACTGACCCTTGCCCCTGGCAAAACCACATAGAGGACAGCGTAGGCTCTAATGATTGCAGCATCACCATATCCCTGTTTATGGGGCAATAGCAGATGAGAAGACATGCAATATCTTTGTATTAACAAACGAAGAGAAGGGGACGAAGCGCTGAGGGCCCAAAGGTTCTTGCATGCAGCACGAATGCCACCACAAGCAGTGGCGCAAAGAGAAATACTAGAGGTACACCCTCCATAGAGACATGCCTATGCGGATGTCCTCTAGGATGCCCACTGAGATGCCCACAACGATGCCCCATGGAATGCCCCCTAGGACATCATCAAAGTGCCCATTGATCGGCCCCTGAAAATATTTACCAATCCGCCATCCTTAAGGACCGTCCTTCACAAAACAAACCCTACCCACTCATGGCATACCACCAACCGGCGGGGCCGGGGGGGGGGGGGGGTGATTCCCAAAGGCCCACCCACCCAATCTGAACCCACCCCTCCGATGGGGTATCTGCAGCACGAAAAAAAGCCTTGACCCCGATGCCCATTGGGATGCTCTCGGAGACGTCTATTGGGGTGCAGACTGAAATGTTGCCTCAAACACCCACTCAAATACCCTTTGGGATGCCCATGATGATGCCCATTGGGATGGGATGGGCATGGGGGGGGGGGGGGGCGACTCCTCGGGTTTGGGCACCGACTACCCCGAGGATGGCACAATAGGTGTCTTAACAAGGTGTGTGGAATTGTGAGCGCATCTCTCCAACTCAAGGGGCCATGCACTGAGGTGCATGAATTGCAGGTCCATATCCCCAACCCAAGGGGCCACACAATATGTGTGGATTGTTGGTCGTCTTTACAGTCTCAGCAACAACATGTCACAATCCCCCATCGCAAAGGGATTGCATAGAACAACACAACGGCACCATACAATACCATATAGTGTCTCATGATTCATTTGGTATGATTGCCGTCCTATTCACGGGATCCTCAATAAGTGATGTACACCAGTGAAAGGAGCGCTAGGTCCGACAGTGTCCGACAATATTGCGGCTGGGAGACAAGTTTCGCCCCACACCAACCGGTACCTCGTGCTGGGGCTGAGCTTCGAGGGCATGATCTTCAAAGAGCAACAAACGACAATTGTATAGTGCCTTGTCTTGCACGATCTGGCGCTCAAAGCATGGACAGTTTCATGGAACAACTTAGTGCAGTGGTTCATATTGCAATGTGCAGCATCAGCTACAGGCCGGACACGCTGTTGGCGAAACGAATGGAGGGTCCAACAGTATCGCAGCCCGGCGACAAGTTTCACCTCACACCAACCGCTACCTCGTGCCGGGGTTGAGCTTTGAGACCCCACTGACCGTGGGCCGGAGGCCCCCTAGGAGGGGGGCTTTGAGGAGGGGCGATGGGGGGGGTCTTAGGGGGGGCTTTTGCTCGGGGGGGGGGGGGGACTAAAATGCGTGTAGGGGCAACACCGAAGCATGGGAATTGGTCTACAAGCACTAGAACCACATGTGTTTGTATACGCAAAGCTTTCAGCACCAGATCGTGCAAGACAAGGTGCTACATGAATGTCTTTTGTTGCTCTTTGAAGATCCTGTTCTTTTTGGTTGCATATTTGTGTCAAGCACCTTCGGCGGACACCTTAGGCCGGTACCTTTGACAACCAATTGTTGGCCGGAGGCCCCTTGGGGGGGAGGGGTGGTCGGCGTCCTGCGAAGTCGGACCCCCTGGGAGGATGAAATGGCCCCACCTGACTAACTGACACTCCCCTAAATGACTGTCTTCAAACGCCCTTATCCTATTTCCCAAGCCCTTGTTGTGTTCACCACTAAGCCATGGGTGCCCATGAGATCAGTAACCATGAGATCTCGCAACACTACAATCTTGGGCTAGCTTGTTGCACCCTGTGGTGATCCGGCCGTCACACCTGCCATGGGGGCCAGAGGGGGAAGGGGTTTATCACCCACCATCTCCTATCACAAAAGGGAGACTCGGAAATGGGAGCTTGTTCCGCCTAAAGCCCCACATCCAACCTTTGCAAGAGCCCGGATTGAGTGTTGGCCGAAGGGAGGCGCACTTCTGCGGCACCATATTTACACCCCCAAGCCAACGATAAGGTGCACACCCTAGGAGGCCTGAAGGTAAGACACACACACAAAAAAATCACTCAATGGTCTTGATAGGGAGCACTGTGGGCCCGACGCAAAACACTTAGGAGAGTATGTACGCTCAGATCACAGGAACATACAGTGCTGATCTCTTGGGGTGAACTACATGCAGAGAAAATACCGTAAGCCCGCAAAGGGGGGGGGGGGGGGCTGCTGTAAGACGAATAACATTTCAATCTGAGGCTGCACAATGCTGTTTTCAGGTGTGTGACCATCTTGGAGAATGTCACCAATGGCGCTGGGACGGCATACCTTCTTTGACCTAAAACACGTGACTCCAACCAATGAAAAACATTTTCTGTCTGAAACAGTGAAAAAATGTCAACAGCAGGGACACAAATGCAAAAGAAGGAGAGGCAGCAGGCAAGTGGACCTATACAGTGAGACCCATTTCTACACATTGCAGAAAAACTGGCACCTCAAGCATCTTGGCATGGCTGAAAATGGAATCACGTCTGCAGACCGTTTTGTTTGTTTTCAACGCTGCAATTCTACACTCTCTTGACGAAGAAATTTTGCACTTTCTAGACATGATCTTGCTCTCTGGTAACACATCATACAGCGCCGGTGAGGTGAAACCACATAGCCTACGTTGAAAGAAGAAGGAACGGAACTTTGCCAAAGGAAAAAGTGGACCTGTTTTGCAACATGGGCTCGAGGGGATATGTGTTTGGGATGAGAGGGGACGTGTGCAGGGATCACCACCAGTGTATCTAAGCACCCCAGTTCAGAAAAAGGCAAATATGTTTCCCCCCATTCCCAAATGAAAGAGGAACCGGTGTTTCGTCAGCAGGTGACCCGGTTTTAGTATGACAAAAAGCAGCATGGCCTGAATTTTATGGCGCCCATGTGCCTTGCAATTTCAATTGGGTGCCAAAGGAACTGGGGTCACTTGTACCGTGTTCTTCATGGCTCTAGCCTGAAAAGCAGCATGTCCAGAAAATGTTTATTGTCTGACAGGGTTGTTTTGAAAACCAGTTGTACCACAGGGGCGGCTCCCAGCCAAGACCTGGCCTGAGGGGTATTCAACCGTTTCAGGGGCTGTAGAGGGGCGAGACCCTCCCTCCCCCCCTTCATTGACCCAAACCCAGTGGGAAGGTGGGTCGGGGGGTCAGCCACCGGGGTCCCTGTTTGGGGGCGAGGGGGGGGGTACCCCAACATACAAACCTCAAAACGATCTCCATGACGCGCTGATCATTTTGGACATACACAACTGGGGTAAAATTTTCCTTCAAAAATACTTTGCTCGTAAGCTCAGGCTCCCATCAGCCAAGGTGGGACCCGGAGGTCGGGTTGGGGTCAAAATGATTTTTTTTGTATTTTTCACCCACTTTTGAATTCTCCACAAATTCTGAGTACACATAGGGCAGAACAAAAAATTGTCCCCTGCCGTATGCGTAAAAAAAAACTCGGACGCCTCTGGCGCCCACAAAACCCATTGATCCGTTCAACCGAAGAAGCCCCCCCCCCCCCCCCCCGCCTTGGGGTCAGGTCCTGGCCTTGAGCGGCCCCCATGAGTTTCACAGAAAAATTTCCGCCATGGGAGGGCCTGGTTCGTGGTCTTTTGCACTTCCTGCCCCGATGTCCTGATGCAGAGGGGTGGCGTCACAATATGCTTCTGCACTGCCTGTCGTCACTGCCAATGGAAAATTGTGGCCAAACCCTCCTTGCTTACACCTTGTACACTGAAATGCTGGAATGGATTGCATGCAGTCAACAGGAAAGTGGGGCTGCGAACAGCTCAGTCTTTGCTTGCAAGCTCAAAACACAACTTCCAGTGTAAAATGTGGCACCTTGGTTGGGAAAAGGCCGGTGGATTGTGCAAGTGTACGCAAAGCGGGTTTGCCACCATTGTGCACTCTTTCTTTCTGATGATATGCAGCGCAGCAGAACCACATCAGTGAACAAGTACTACTCACTCCCTCATATTCCTCTCCCTCCTGCAAACAGGAGGATTACAACGATGGATGAAGTTGACAGCAATGACTTAACGAACAAATGCAACGGCAGACCACGGTTCCCTGCACTCCCAGTGCAGGGAAAGAGGTGGAGGTTGTGGGTTAGAAGGGGGAGTCTGCAGGGAGAGCCACCAAGGGACACTCAAGGTCTGTTTATGGAAATTGGCAGGGCCTCTCTCTCCTTCTGAGCTTGAGAGCAGCATGGTTGGAAAATATTCATTTGCCTGATGGGGGTTTTTCAAAACTAGTTGTAGGAACTAAGAATTCCTCCACATCGGCAGTGCCCAGTTCTTCACCTGTTGCCGCACTCACCTCAACATTCACTGGTTCACTGGGGCGGACCAATAGGCCTTTTTGCGTTCATATGTATCCAAATCTATGGCACTAGCGCCGCAAATGGGTTCCCTATTCCCCCGCCCCCTGCCTACAAAACGGGGAAAACAGGGGTCTCTGGAGGTTGACTTGTGCCAAAAAAAAAGCACGTCCACGGCTGAGCCTGCACACAGCGTAGCCCAAAGATCTGCCACGCAGGTTCTGAGACTGGGGAGTTTTGCCAAGAAATGTCCCACTCCATACACCTCCTGGGAGCAGCTGCGGGGGGGGGGGGGGGCAGACGCTGCTTTAGCAGCTCAATGCACTGTGCAAGATCCGTACAAGGCAGCGAACAACAGGGCATGACAGCCCACAGGAAAGTGACACAGTCCAAAGTGACGCAATACACCGCAGAATAGACCAGGTCCGTACTGCGCTGCACTTTGCACTGCCTGACAGTACAGCACGGCACGGGGCAGGGCAGGTCAGTGCAGGACAGGGCAGCGCAGGGCTGGATAGAACGGAGAAGCGCAGCACAGAACAGAACAGAACAGAACAGCGACGCACGGGGATATCCGAGGGGGCATACACCTGTTCATCATGGCCGTCGCATGCTCATGCTGACGTTGAAGCTCAGCGACGCGCACGTTCTGCGCCTCTTTCAACTGCTGCTGACCCTCTGACCTCTCTGCCCGAACGCGGGCGCCGTAAACTTTCAGCTCTTTGCAGCGCTCCTCACATTTGGCCTTTTTCTCTTTGAGATCTGCCAGAGCACTGCGGAGGCTCACAACTTCAGCCTGGGAAACGCAAATCGCAAACAGTCGCAGGCGTGCGCAGTTCCGTTCCGTTCCGGAAGGCTCTTTGATTGCACGCATGTACACGCGTGCCTGTGCCACGCTGAATGAGGCGCAAACAGCCGGTGTTCTGGGGTTCCACAAAAAAAGTGTGCCAGGGGTACATGGCTCAGCAGACCGCAGCAGATGCTGCATGCACGTTCACAGAATGTACCATTTCTGTGGGCCAACCGAAGGCAACCGCCATGAGTGGTGCCACATCAGACTTTGCCATCGCCCATTAGATTGACAGGTCCATTGGGCACACGGCAGCACTTTACACAAGCATACAATAACGCCAGTGAGCATGCCATTACCACAATTTGGACGTGCACCGAGTTGTACTGGTGAACATCTGCCACCAGATGCACGAACCTCAACTTAGAGACCCTGCCAGCCGCCATCTTGTCCTCACTTTCCCCTTATGCCACCCCATCTGCCCTACTGCTCTGCCAAATGTGGCTCTTCTTTGCTTACCCACCCCTTACCATCATGGCCAGTCCAATGCACTACCAGGTCACAGTCCATCGCTTTCTCTTTCCCTTCTCCACACCAATTGCGGCACTGCCCTGCCCTTCGCTTATCCCCTTTACCAGCCCACCTCTTGTCCCCTTGGTCACTGCAACCGTCCCATTGCCCTGCCCAATCCCCACCCCTTTCACATTACCCCACTGCGGCTCCAACTGTTGCCTTCATCCGGTTGCCCTTGCTCTGTATTTCCAGCAGGCAAGCATTGGTGGTGCTTCAACTACGCTGCTTCATTGGGCTACATGCAGCACCCGCCTGTAGCTGGGGACAGCCTTCTGCCTCGATGGCATTGTTTGCTTTTGTCTGGGGCTCTTTTCGTCGCCAATCATGTGCAAGAACACCTGACCCTGGCAATATATTGGTCCACCAATACATCCTTAGGCTGCACCTCGGCCTACCGCTTGCTCTTCCCCTTGCCTGGAGAAGCCACTTCAACCCGGAGGCTGTTGCAGAGTGACTGGAGCCACCCCGGGCTGAAGGCTCCGGCAAACCTTCACTTCCCCCGTGCCATCCTGGGCAGGGGAAAATTGCCCCCCCCATGGTGGTGGCGTTGTATGGGCCCTTTTTTCCACACACACCCCAAGGGGGTTGGTTCCTCTATCGGGGGGCCAAGTTCAGCAAACATGGCATTGGTAGTGGCACTTGTGTTTAAGGACACATTGGTCCCCGTCGTTTCCGGACGGTCCTGGTGACAGTGCCCCACCAAGACTTCCCATTGCCACATAATGAAAAATCAGGCTTACTCAAAGTATGTGTCACAATCTGAGGAAGAGGTGGATGAGCTGGCGTCTGAGTCGCTGGAAAATTTGGAGCTAGAATCACTATCCAAAGTAGACCATGAGCCAGAACTTGAGCTAGAGCCTGTCCTAGTGCTTGAGCTGCTATCTGCGGTGGTATGAGATGGGGCATAGCTAGGGTCACGCACACGACCTGAGCTCTCCAGTGTGGTGGCAATACAATCACAGCAGCACCACTCAACATCAGGTGTTTTATGCGAAGGAGGATTGTACGAAGAAAGATACCTTTTTTTCCTCCAATGGTGCGAAAACCATTGGATGTCAAGTCAACCTGGCAAGGGGTATGGGCATGTTTCGTTTAGCCTGCTTTATTAGGGGGATGAGCATCGCAGCTCCTGATGAGGAGCCCCAGGCATCTCCAAGCCTTAGTTTTTTCCATTTCCGCCCTTCCCTTTTTGGATCATCCAAAAAAGGAGGTTGAAGCCGACCAGAACAACATATCAAATGTATTTGGACCACCGGTCCCCGGCATGTTGCACACCCAATGCCACATGCCTACTATCCACACAACCATTGGTGGAGGTATCATGCAAGTTGATGACAGTCATTGTTCTCGGCACCTCGACAAAAATACAGCAATGCCACTCTACCCAAAAGGTGTCGCAAAGCCCCCCCCTACTGGTGGGGCTGGCTATCTCCATGGCCACCTGCACCTGCAACTGTCTGCACAATCTGCGGGCCGGCATACGCTTGTCTGCTCGCTGTGCGCAGCAGATGCTTGTGCACAGTCTGCACATCTTTCAAATAGCTGCATCAGGAGCACTAGTGTTAGGTTCCCTTCACCTCCCGCCCTTTATTATCAAGCACGAAAATAATATCAAGCACGCCAATGTTTGGTGCTGTGGAATGTTTCAGGGCGAGACACCTGTCCCAATGCACTCCGAGCACCGAAAAAAAAGCAGATGCATACACCTTCATATCGCAATGGGTTGCATGTCACCACCAAAATGCGACGCTAGATGGTACAGTCTATTTTTGGGTGTGTTGCTGTATTTTCAGACCATTGAATCGCTGGGATGCGTGCATTGTACGAATTGCGTTGTTATATTAAACCGGGGGGCTGAATTTGTGGGGCGGATTCTTTGGGTCGCAGTATGACTTTGAGTCATTTCCTGTCACCACACTGCTCACAGCGTCTCACAGGACGACGTTTAGCAACACGCATGTGCAGTGCGCCTCGCTGCCTTGCTAGCCATTGTTGCTTATCACTGACGGCATGAACCCATACCACCGCAGTGCCCATAAATTGGAATTTTCCTATTACTTAGAGTTACCCCCGTATCCCACGGCCTGAGCCCCCTCCCCTAATATCATCAAGTGCTTGATATCATTTTGACCACGTGTATTTTGATGTCAGGGGTCCGATTGTGTCCCAGTGAATAACAAATTTGACGTCAAGCATCAAATTTGATGGGCCGATCCAAGGTCTCGATTGGGGATTGTTCAGCAGCACAAAACGCAAGGGCCACTTCTACCCAACAGACATCCCCTGATCGATGGGACACCTCCATTTCGCGAGGGGGGGCGTCCCCGCCACCATCCCCGCCGGGAATGCGTTGGCTCAGGTATTCCAGAAAATTGACTGGATTTCAGGTCCCGCAGATAAAAATCGCCCTGAAGGACTTCGAAAACATTCTTTGATGCCGGCCACCCACACACCTACCCCCACCCCACCCCAATCTGTTAATGAGATTGGCGAGACGGTCCCCCTGCCCCGCATCCAAAGCAGGTGCCGCCATTGCGTCTGCCAAATCGGTTGTGTCGCTTTAGCAAAAAAAAAAAAAAGGGGGGGGGGCCAAGGGACGCAGGTGTCTATACAAAGTGATGGCAGAGCACCTCCGCTTGGGACGAGGCGGTCTGGGCCTGGACAAGGGCCTGCTGCAGGGCAGTCAGATCGGTCTGCATCAGAGCGTTCAATTGCAGGGTCTTCTCGTGGGCCGCGGCACTCTCTTGCACTTGGGCATGGGCCTTGGTGAGCGCCTGCAACACAGCCGGAGACTCGCCCTCTGGGGTCTCTTATGCCCTTGAGAGGGCCTGAGTCCCTGACGCGGGCAGCGCTGGACAGAAGGGACTGCAGTCAAGGCAAGGGCTTGCCGAAGGGATTGGCCAGGACACCAGCCGCACCCACCAGCCCGTCTGTTGGTGGCGCAGGTCCGGCCTCTCTATTGGTGGTGGGCGCCCTCATGTGTATGCCGCGCAGCGGAGGATGTATTCACTGTTAAGGCAGAAATTAGCGACAAGATGGTCAGATCTGTTTTGAACTCTCCCTGAGTGACAGGTCCACTGAACCTACTGCCCCCTGCTGTGCACTGCCCACATCTTCTTCAACCAACAATGACTCAGTGCGACTTCTGCTTCATTTGCTTCAAGGCTGTGCTGCAAGCCGAACATGATTCCCAGACACACACTCTACAAGAACTCAGCATGACCACTGGGCTAGTGGAGTCTCTCTTTTTGCGCAGCTTGTTGGACGAATACCCTTGCCCACCATGCCCCCACGTCCGACTTCTGGCCAGTGAGGCAGCACTTTGAAATCGGTTCTCTGGGCCTTGCGTGGAATGTTGGGGTTTAATGTTGAGGACAGACCTTCAGGGCAGCTTAAGGCCGGGGGGTCGCCAACAAAGGCATGGTGACGCTGAGTGACGTGGAGTCCGATGCGAAGTGAGGCCAACGCCCAGTAGTCACTTCAACATCACCAAAGCGCCGCCCGCCCGCCCGCCTGCCACGCATGCCCCTCACGGGCCCTGATACGGCCCATCACGGGAGTCCTTTGGTGCTTGAAAAGAGATTCCAACGGCCTCACCCACGAATCTTCGCTTCCCCGTGAATACCACACATAAGGCCCACTGACACACAGAGAGGAGAAAACAAATCCCCAACCACAACGCCATGCCTACACACAGTCGCACACAGCGCACCTGAGTTTGCACTGCACACTCATCCACCAGAGACTTGCATCGATCTGTCAACTGTGCCACTTGTCTGCAGAACAGAGTCAAACCAGCCCTTCACCATATGCAGACGGGTGGTGGTCCGGAGGCCAAGAAAACGATTCGGTGGGGGAGGAGGCCCTGGGGTGGTCCTCTTACGGGCTGTGGGGCTAGAACGACCCACAAACCGCGTCACAGTGGCCTCAAAGGGGTTGACTTGGACCAGGAAAGGAGCCAGAGCCGCAGCACTAGTCCTGTACTAGGTCAGGGGCGACGTGATCAGTCCAAACACAGAGGAGAGTATGGGGAGAGAGGCACTGCCGTGATGCCTCGGTGCGGCAACCCACCATGGCGGCACTGGCTATTACACCAAAGCGGCCACATCAGGCACCACAGGATTGCGTGTGGCTTGGTGCCTGGTAGCATCTCCTCCTCCTCCTGCTGCTGCTGCTGTATTCCCCATGTGTCTCTCTGCTGAAAACCCCGTGTCTGCTAACACAACAGTGAGACATGTCAGTGTCAGTCCTAGGGGCTCACCAGCCATCAGAAACCTTCTGTCTTCGTCTGCCCAACAGTGCTGTGAGGCATCTAAACCTGGCCCTAGCTCCACACCCAGTCCCAGATAAACCCCCCCGTGGGTGGTGTTGAAGCGGTTGTGACTGGAATCTGACCCAGTCCCGCATTGTAGCACTCAAAGGCCTTATGTATGTGGTGCTCAAGGGGTATTGTGCCTGTAGGGATTTCAACCACACGACTGGACATCCTCCGGGCTGTGGCCATGAGCTTGCACATGTCCTCCTACTGGAAGATGGGTGGTTGTGCATGGTGTCCCAGTGAACAGATATAGCCCTTTGCCAATGGCAAAGAAAAAATGGCACGGGTAGGCAAACTCCATTCAAATGGATGGACAGCGTGCCATAGCAACCCCCCCCCCAATTCGGTGAAGAAATCCCAAACCCGGCGCAACAATTCAGCAAACGGATGTTTCGGCAAAACAAATTCCTAGTGCATCTTTGGCCACAGAGTCAGCTTTTAGCATCTGTTGGACAGGCTTTGTTTTTGCATGAAAAACGGCTTTTCCATCGGGTTGACCACTTCAAGGTCAATGATGTTGTAATGGGAAGCCTATGTGCAGTCATCTTCTTCCGGCAAGATTTGTGCATGAAAAAACAATTTGCCCATCAGGATGACCACTGCACCATGGGTGATCAAAATTGTTACAGTGGGATTTGAATCATCACCATTCACCTGTTCCCTCAGTGCACATACCACTTGAGTAATGACGGCGGCTGACATACCACTGCTCAAGGACCCTGCACAGGCCGAGGATGAATTTTTTTCGAAAATGGACAGAGATTTTGGACTCTAACTGCACCAAAAGGAAGGTGTGTTTGGGGCCTCAGACCGAGACCCAAGTCACTAGCACAACTAGAGGAGCCGAAGGCACCTGCAGCCCAGAATCCACTGATTTGGGGGGATGATGAGGCGCATGAAGAACGGGCAGCTGAAGAACAAACTGGGGCGTGCCGTGCAAACACACAAATCGCAAATTGCACCCTCACCGGCATTACGGTACTTGTCCCGCAGAAAATTTTGATCGGCGGGGGACAACGAATCCCAGGGGACCAGAGTTGCGTCTTTTTTGTGGGCAATCAATGTGAACAACGAACATAAACAACATGAATTCACTAGTGTCCCAAAAAAAATGCACATCTGAGAGCGTTTCACCTTTGGGATGCTTGCAAGACTATCAGGTTGGTTTTTGGTATTTGTGGATTTGTTTTGCTGACTTGTTGTGGTTTCTCAGATTTTGGAACACCGCATGAGAAGGCTGTTACTTTTTACTGCCCACGCATATGTGGTCCCCCACGATTGGTTGTCTCCTGCTGACTAGTTGAGTCCAAAGTCCTGCAACAAATCGGCAAAACAATTCGGCAGAATCCGGAAACCAAACAATTTGGTAGAACAATTCGGCGCACCTGGCCGAATTCAGTTGCCAAATTTTGGGGGGGGTGCCATATCCATCCATCTTGGTGCGGGTGACGTGTGACGCTAAAGCCATTGCATCCTCCGCCAACCGGAGGGTGCCAGCAGGCACCAACGGTCCCCAAGAAAATGTTGGCTCGCTGCGGCATGCTACGGCATGCTACGGCATGCTGCGGCACGCTGCGGCATGCTTCAAGCTGTTGGTCAAGGGTACCATCATTTTCCAAAAGCGGCACAGGTTTCAAAAACCAGACCAAAACACAGTGAATCACATGCCCAACAACAAAAACAACACCAAAAAAGCGAAGGTCTGTGCAACAATAGAGAGGAACTGACAGGCAAAAAATTGCCCTTTCCGGGAATGGAACCCAGGACCCTCCAAACTGAGACCTGGCACATAGACCACTGAGCTACCATCCAGTTTGACATGTTATGAAAAAAAATCCGCCATGTGAAAATTTTGGCTCGCTGCGGCATGCCGCGGCATGCTGCGGCATGCTTCAAAACCCCCACCAACAGCTCCCAGAATCTGGCGCTGCGGCATGCTGCGGCATGCTGCGGCATGTTGCTGCCGTTGGTGCTTGGGTGCCAGTGACCACCTTGGTATCACACTCCGTACCCCAAAGCAACACTATGTCATCCACCTAGGAGACCCAGTGCGGCACACATAGAGAGTATCCCCCGATACGCACAGGCCAGCACTTGGATGCGGGCCTCATTCATTGGGGTTGTGGTGCACTAGAGATCGGGGGCACCCCAGCCAGCCCCAAGTCCACCGAATCCACCGGGAGAAATTGTCAACCCCACCCATGTCAAGTAGCAATGCTCCAGCCAACACCTAGTGTGGAAAGCATAATTGCTCATCATACCCCACCACCTAGTGGACGGTGTCTTGGGATACATCGTCTAGCAACCCAAAGGCATGTCGGATGTCGTCGAGTAGCATCCATACCCCCCCCCCCCCCCCCGACGTCCACCATGTTGTGTCGACGAGGGCTGCACAACCTCTTTCGTTGCCATGCCCACCAACTTGTGGACCAAAGCTGGATTGCTGAGGGGCCGATTGTTGGCCACTGTGCAATGGGGCTTCTTCTTGGGACGAAGTCTTGGATCCCCACGATACCAAGCCTCTGGTGCTCACCTAAGATGTATATGTTGACTTTGTCACATACCTCCTCCAACCCTACGTGGCCCATGTCTTGCGCAGCATGTCCCTTGTAGGGAATGGTGCGCACCAACATACGTAAAGGAGGGCACTTCTAGGGTGGGTGCCCAAAGACCCGACACAAGCATCACCCACCTTGCGATGGCTTGGACGCCACCGATGGATAACCCTTGGAGAGTTGTCTTGTGCCTTTGCCATACTTGGTCAATGGTGACCTTGGTGCAAAACCATGGTGGACGTCCACTGTGACCGGGAAGTGTAGCCGGACAGGTGGCATATGCGCCAGCTTGTACGTGCCCCGGAAGGCGCTCCTTCACGATTGCACCCGGGACTCGGACGGAACTATCAACATTGATGCTACGCACTACTTTTGGGATTCATCCCTTCGGCAAAGGTGCAAGAGGAACATCCTCCAAGGATCAATAGTGGACTACCACCTATGTATACAAGTGCGAAGATTGGTATCTACATCACCAACCATACTTTTGAAAGCCAAAGGCCCGAGCATGGGTGGTAACCCTTTGCTCTCGACTACTTGATCATTGTTTGATGGCGTTCTTGGAGGGGCGAGAGAACCACCCTGCATCCAGCACGTGGGCCAAATAATGGTGCAGGTTCCCGACGCCCAAGCCACCCGCGAGTCTCGGCGATCACGTAGATATTGAATGGTTGCAAAATCATCCCACCATCGTGGTTCCGCACGAGACCGTGGACACACTAGCACACCAGCCCCGGAAGATCGCTGAAAGCTTCCGGGAGCACATGCACCATGTCCGACACGTTCATACAATGCTTCCTCAAGTCGCCCCATCCCAGTGGATGGTCGACTTGGCCGAAGCCATAGCCACGTGATACTTGGTGTGGACACCCGGGCACTGGTTTTGAAAGTGGCATCCCCCAAGAGGACTGAAGGCCGCGCCTCTCCCTCCACCATCCCTATGGTGTCCCAGTCTACATGGCACTGGTCTGATGAGAAGGGATAGGCCCCACCTAGAGGTGGCCTCGGTCCTCATCTCCCCAAAGGAGGATATCCGTGGCTCACACTGGGCCAGACCTGGCCAAACACAAATTCAAATTCAAATCAACAAAAGCTTGGCATAGATTCCCTCATAAAGGGACCAAAACCATTGCTACTCTGCGAGGAGAGCCATTTGTGCGTTGGGGCACTGTCATGTGTCACTACAGTCCCAGAGCACTCATATGTCATAGACCGGAAGTCGGCAGCAAGCTCTAAGGGCCCCAGAATCTTGGCAAACACAACACTGCCCCCCTGAACGTTGGAAATAGACAGCACTACCAGCTGGGTACGTGTCAATATGATCAACATCCAGAATTGCAATGGAGCCCCCAGTGGGAGACCACATTGTCCCCCGCTGACATGCTAGCCCAGGTAGTCGAGGCTTGATGGGACTTGCAAAGTGGGGAGTGGAGATCCCCAATCCCAAGAGGAGGCATTTTGTTCTTTTGTCCAACACAACTTACCTTGATTTCCCCAAAAGCGACAAAAGTGAAAGACAAACTCCATGACACAATGCTCCAACAAATAACACACATGGGTCATACAGCAAATAAGACACATCCAGTGTACAAGTGTACAGCAGACACATGGGGTGTGCAGCATATGCAGCAGATTAAAACATGGCGCATGGAGCGGGTATAAAGCAGGTACACACATGGGGCATACAAGAGATACACACAGGGGGCATTCAGCCGATATACACACGTTGTGTAAAGCATAGATGCACGCGGGGTGTACAGCAGAGGTGGACATGGGGCATACAGCAGATACACACATGGGGTGTACGGTTGATATCAAAATGGGATTAAACGTGAGCACATTGAGTGTGACCAAAACCAAAGCCTTGCAAACTTGAGCTGGTAAAAGGTTGAACTGGGTGCTTTTAGCCGCCTGCTGTTCGCTTCACTGGTTTAAAAGCAAATCAGGGTTCGGGATCTACAGACGCCAACTCTGAAGGTGTGCGTAAAGAAAAGGGGTCAAGAACAGGGAGGGACGACAATCAATCCATATCAAAACAGTCCACTCGACCCACTTCACAAGCATCCTGAACTGGTGCCGTAACTAGTAATACTACCGCGACTTGCTACCATGAGACTGCGACTACTGTAATATTTCTCCTTCATGAGGGTATCCAACCCAGGTCACATTGCTCCCCATGCTGCACGGCATTGATGATCTTCCTTCCAAGAGACTGCGTACAACATGAAAAAGTCAGTTCTGCTGCGCATCAGTGCACCCCTGGCCCAGCCCGGGTATGTGAACTTCCACTTCAAACCTGACAAACTGCCTACCTGACTTATTTTTGTGGTGGGCCATAAGCGCACCACAGGCGCACCGTAAGGCTCACCATAAGAATCATCTCAATCAGCAGGACCCAATGCACATACCGTTCCAAATCGGCATTTGTGCTGGACAAGCTCTGCATGTCCCCAGTCAAAGAGCCAACCCACAACTCTTTGTCGCGCAGCTCCTCCTGCAGTCGCTGGCATTCCTTCTGAAAAGCTTCAAGCTGCACATCAGCACACGGAGTGATGCACAGGGGGTATGCCAGCAGCTGTTACCCAGCATCCCCAAGCGCCAGTGTACCCTGTGGTTACCAAAAGAAACAAAGTGTGATAGTGATCAGGGTGCTGCTGAAAGAATAATAATAATAAATCTCCAGAACAAAACGGATGAAATCAACGGAAGATCTTTGGTGCCACCACTCTGGGGAGTACATGCTAGTTCCTCCTCCGCAAAATAATTTGTCTCACAAACCTTGGGGCACTGTACTGACAAACACTTCTGGACAGCCTGGACAGGATCGGGGCATAGGGGGGATGTGGGGACTTGGGGTGTACTGGAAAAGGAAGATGCAGGGAGAGGAAAGAATTTGCTACCTAAAACGTACTGTCCCATGGCCATGTGAAAGGTGTCCCCTATGGTTGACTTTCACAGTGCGGTGTAGATGCGACAGAGCCGCACCCCCATTGAATACTGACCTTGAAAACTTTGGGTCCCTGGGTAAAACCGCACTGGCACAATATGAGATAAACTACACCATTAGGGCTACACTATTAGAGATAAACTACACTAGTAGGGCAATGCAATACAAATGAAGGCACGGCAAAACTTGGTTGGCCCATTGCACTCACTACGTGTTGATCTAGGTGTGTGGGGGGTTGGGGGGTTGGGGGGGGGTGTATGTCCAGCACCATATCAGACTGCATCGATGGTCACCACAGCCCTAGGCTGGGAACTGACGATGCAATGAGCCTTAGGGTGCCCTGCATTGGACTCGGGGCTGGGGCCACCGTTGACCCTACCAGAGGCAAGCGCGGTGAAGCCCCCTCACACACACCAGGGCTTGGGTACCCCACTCCCAGTCACGTACACGCACACAAATACACCATGTCAATTCATAATCCTGACCAAGGGCACTGGGGCCTGCACAAAGCAGTTAGCGGAGTATGTGCGCTTGATCGCAAGCAGTTTTGGCATGCGATTGCACAGCCCGCCCTGCCCTACCCTGCCCTGCCCTGCACTGCTCATTCAGCCATGTCACACTTTCCCAGTCTTTTGCAAGCCCCTTGGGGCACCATGATGGCCCTCGGCCGCGCTCAAGGCACCACATAGTGCACCGTGATCCCTACCTCCTGGGTGAGTTCACTCCCAAGGTCAAGCAAGCTTAGAAAATCAACTGTTAGTAGGGGGGGGGGTCTATCGTAGACACAGTCACAGGTCCCTCACACTGCACCCCCCCCAAACCTCAGTTTTTGCGGAAAACTTCGGTTTTGGCATGTGATTGCACAGCCCGCCCTGCCCTGCCCTACCCTACACTGCTCATTCAGCCACTGCTACTGTCATTGTCACTGTCACACTGTCCCAGTCTTTTGTAGACAACGACTGGGTTATTGACCGCCTAGGGGCCTGGTGCACAGCCTTGGCCACCCACCCCTGGGTTGCCACTAGGCGTGCGTCGGTGCCGATTGTGGCGGCCCCGTTCGACCTACAGGCTGCCATCCACAGCCTGCTGGCTGCCACAGGATGGGAATCGATGGGATGGCACGTGTGGAGACGTGGCGGAGCGGCAGCAATGCGGGCACCGTCACCGTCCGTGCATCACCGTCCGAGGCATCGCAGCAGCCGCCACTGTCTGCAGGCTGGTCAGCGGGCCAGCGCTGGGGCCGGTCCCCGTAGAAAGGGCTGTGATTGTGTGGGCATCACCGGGCACGTTCCGCTGACCGCCCATTGGTTTTGTCCGCGGTGGAAGCATGGGTAGGGGGGGGGGGGTTCCAGTGGCATCGTAGGTGCGGCCCATGCTATGCGTTGTGTGTAGGCTTTGCGTGCCGACACTACTGAACACCCCCCCCCCCTGCAAGAGCCCACAACAGAATGCGCCCTCCCCTAGGTCATGTTGGCGTAGTCTCTGGCCCAATAGCTGTGCATCCCAAACCGGAAGCAGAGCCCACGGGGGGCTAGCGCCGTGCCCTTGGGTTCGGCTTGCTGTTGCTGGGCCTACTCCTGCGGCTGGGCAAACCACGCCTGTGGGGCTGGTCGTGCTGCAGCCCCGGCTGGGTGCATGGGGGTAGTTTGGCCGTCCCGGTGGATCACTTTCCAGACGGCTTCGGCCAGCTCATTGCCTCCCATCACAGGGTCGTCTGTCCCGATCCAGCCGTTGAGGGTTTGTATGAGGTCTTGCTACCACAACCACCTCTGCTGACCGTACACTATCTAGGTGAGCTAACCTTGCGAGAGGGGCGGTACCTTTGGTAGATGCAGCTCCCGTACATGCACCTCCAGCTTCCTAATTTCGGCCCATTCTGTGGTCTCTTGTGGCTCCTACGGCTCCTGTTGCAGCGGTCACTAGGCTGGTCTCGAGCTGCCTGTCGCTATCGGGGCCCCAGCCTCCATGCTGCCGCCTCCGCATTGAGTCTTAGATTGGATGACCTCTCGAACAGGGCCATGTAGATCAAGGCCGTGTGGGCATCGAGCCCGCCCCCTGCCCACTCCACCGTGCCATCCACCCCCGCCACGGATTGGCCGTCCTACTGGTACTGTGCGGCCATGATCCCGGCATCCGCACTGTCGAGGAACCCGCAGGTGGTTGGGGCAGTGTTGTCCCTCCACCGCTCCCATCTGGCGTACTCCGGGGACTTGGGTGGGTCCAGGTCCATGTCCTTGCGATTGAAGGGGAATCTGGCCCTCTTGGCCGCCCGGCTCTGCGCCCCCGCGTCCCCCGATCCATTCGCATTCTCGACCATAGTTGACACCCAAGGTCAGGCAAGCTTAGAACATCAATTGTTAGCAGGGGGGGGGTCTGTCACAGACACAGTCACAAGTCCCAGACACTGCACCCCCCCAAAAAAAACCTCAGTTTTTACGGAAAACTTCAGTTGCGGTCTTGCTGCTATGACAGCCACAACAACCCTAGCCCTGTTGCTATCATATGAGCAGTGGTGCACAGCTTGAGACATGATGCCACACTATGAGGTTGGAGGTGGGCCACCAGATCACACCCTAGACACGATCTGCTTGGTGGGTTTTGAGGGGGGTGAGGCTTGCTAAACGTGATCACAAGGCCAAAAGTTCTACTTTTTACCAGCTAGCATCGAAAGTAGGTTGAAACTACCCCTTTTTGGTTGCCTTCGGCAAAGCCACCTGGTGTTTTGCCGATGGATCTCCCCAAATGCATTGAGAAAGACTGAAAAAGGTTGCCCACAAAAGGTTGAACAACTTCATCAACATAAGGTGTATTGGTGTGAATGGAAGGTTGAACCCCAAATTACCTTGGCTACCTTTCATGAATAACCAAGATAGTGCGTCACCCATGCCTTTTGTTGGCAGTAAGAGTCCCTCCCATGGAGAGTTACCTATTCAAATGCATGACACCAACAAGGGGTGACAAAACTTTTGGGGTTTTCAGGAGAAATTGGGTGGTTGGGTGGTGGGGTTGGCAGGTCGGGGGGGGGGGTTGCTGTTTGGCCCCAAGGAGGGCAAGAAGGGGGCTAGCATCACTCCACGGCGCATTAATTGAAATTCAAAATGATGGTGCCCCCCAAACACACAAGAGGGCAAATTGATCAAGTGTGCATTGCCCACGGGAGTGCATTGCAACATCAAGACGGCATGGCGCCGTGGGGTTGGATGTTGGTGTTGACGGCATCCCTCACCTTTGGTACACCAAGGACTCTTTGCAATTATCTATCGTATTGCACCGCAATCCTTGTGATTGACATATAGGGTTTTAGCAACCATTGAATCGGTGAATCTTTGTGAATAGCGACCATGTTGAGTCCCAAAGATACATAACCACTGCCATTCCCTACTGCAAATCACCCACATACCAACCTTGAGCCAAAATCTCAACCCATAAGTTTAAGCATAAAATCTACTCCTTACTACTCCTTGCTAGCTGTTTGCGGCAAAATTTCTTGGGTGACACAAATGGTCAAAACGTGTGCACAATGGACAAACTAGCACATGTGGCACAACCTCCGGAAAAATGTGTAGTTTGGCCAAAAGCCCCCCCCCCCCCCCCTCGTCAGTCTGAGTGCCGGATGTTTGTCCCAACCCCATGTGTGACATCTGGCCATCTGTCCATCTATGGTTTCTTTACGGGGCCATGGACCACCACCCGTTTATTCTTCACTGCATGATGCACTGTCAATCTTCTCTTGAAGGTCCGCAAAGTTGCTGTCTTGACCCCACCATTTCTGTCTCTCCATGGCGGCAGGGTGTGGTGGTCAAGACATTAAGGATCCATACGGCATTAACCTTCGCTCAGCCCCCTGACATGGTGTGGCACCCGTGCTGCAGGCCACCAGTGGCGGTTGCGGCGATCACCCCGCCAGTTCACTCAAGCGAAGTCTGGCACTCACCACCGGGGTCTATTGGGCCCTATCAAGAGGACCCTGCAGGTTGACTCAACTGATCACAGCAATGCCCGGCTCCCAAGCACAGGGGGAACCATCCCCAACACCGCTGTGGGCTTTTGCACGAGTGCCTATGCTCGACCGGGCCTAGCATCCCCGCGGCTTCATTTCTTTCTTCTTTTTCTTCTTTCTTTGCTTTTTCTTTCTTCTTTCCTTTTCTTTCTTTTCTTTCTTTCTTTTTCTTGGTTGCGGAATGGCAGCGCACTGCAGTGCAGAGCAGGGCAGCCAACCTGGAGACCGCCAGGCCCGGGAGCTCTTTCCCCTTGATTGTAGTGGCGAGCTGGGGAGCGTCATACCACTTTTTGCATGGACCATCCTCCATAGCCGCTGGCACCACACCCAACGCAGCGGCCATGTCCAGTCCCTCTGCTACCTTGGCGGCAATACATCAGCTGCTATCAATCCAGCAGCGCTTTTTGCCGCTCCGATCCCCTGTCAATATCCATGACACCAACGGTAACCCACAAATCTCAGAGTATTGCACAGACAACTCCGTGAGGCTACAAACTGGTGGCCCCAGCCTGCCACCCACCGAACACACACAAACATGGTGGGTTAGAGTTAGGTTAAGTGTAGGCCTGTCACCAGTCTTGATGTGTCCAGACGTACTTCTATGACCGTGAAATGGAAGCCGACCTGTCAGGGCGTCTCAGACTAACCTCGGGCTTGGGGCTCTCAGACTACTGAGACACCGAGACAGGTGCAGTGAAGACAGGTGAAGTTAAGACAGGTGAAATGACATGCATACTCACACACACACACACACACACACAAATACACACACATTGTGAAGGGGCAAGGCAGGGATGGAT
Source organism: Eutreptiella sp. 'Long Island Sound 2002' (assembly GCA_964036045.1). Taxonomy (NCBI): domain Eukaryota; phylum Euglenozoa; class Euglenophyceae; order Eutreptiales; family Eutreptiaceae; genus Eutreptiella; species Eutreptiella sp. 'Long Island Sound 2002'. Next base: position 12,038,378 of record OZ038383.1, read on the forward strand.
ATGAGCGGGGTGGTGGCCCCCGCCCCCCCAATATTGACGAGTTCCCATTCACAAAATGCAGGACCTTAAAACTTGAAGCGACATGGCACCAGAGGGGGACCCCAACCCCAAATCTCAGAACAAGTGAAAAAAAAGGTATTTTTTGGAACCAGCGCAACGAGGGGGTCCAGAACAGTCACTATGTGCCTGGTACTCCGTGAAAATTTCTTTCCAACCTTTTTCGACCCCCAAAAGCTTTTTTTGACACTGCATGCTTTGGTGCTTTGCACCAACAGCCGTCATCAACCTCAAACACACCCTGTATTAGTGTTGTGTGACTGAGTTTCTCCCTTCTCAATGCTGCTATCATGATGATGTCAACAGTACCGTATGCCGTGTTGGAAAACCCCCACTTCAAAAAACAGGAGGTTGGCTCAACCTCTGATAGGTAGGCGAGTGTTATGAGCCGCGCCCCAACCTGTCTCCCTTTCTGCCTGCCTGTCTGCCTGTCTCCCTCAAGGTTCGCTGTCAGTCGCCCTTACTGCTCCCTCTCGCTGTCTGGCCCCATGTCAAGCGTCTTCCCATGCAGCCATGAGACTTGGGAAGTAACCTGCACTGCTGCTTGGGCCTGCAGCTCCAATTCAGACCTCTGGGACTCCAGCTCAACCACCCGTTGTTGTAGAAAGGAGCACTCTGCAGTCGATTGCGTCACCTGATTCGCCAGCCTCTTAGCATCTTCAATCCCTGCCTGCCACACACAGAATATCTTGGTGCATTCCTGTCACCGTGACCACACAAACATAAAATCGCGAGCTCATTCCACCAATTCTCGCACACCCGAAGCCAGTGCTGAGGGATCCGGGGTCTGGCTCCTCCAACATAAAGTGGTCAGTTAGGCTTGGCAATCCCAGACAATCCGAAACATGGGCCTACAAATAGTCCTAAGAAACAGGCTACGGAGACTTGGTTTTTCCTCTCAATGGTGCTGGGGTTGAGGTCTAACTTTCAATTTGGAAGGGGTACCTTGGGCTTTGCCCCAAACATTTCCGTCTGAAGAACCTTTTGCTGTTTTTGGGAAGACTGGGGAACAGATAGGCTCCAGCAGGCCCCTCGCTACTCAACACAACCCCAAGGCTCAGGAGACAGCTACAATCTCACCTGCTTTGGCCAATAGGCGATACAATGCTCGGTGCATGCCTCGCTGCCGGTGAGCACAACTCTGGTGGGAGGGAGACGCGGCCAATCTCCGAAAACAAGGCACATGCGCCGACAGCACATGCCGGAGGTTCACAAACACTAAGAGGCACACTCTGACCAACCATGCACGTAAGTGCACTGGGCTTGCCAACATATCATTGTGATGTGATGTCAAGGGCTACATCCACTGGTACAGGCGTGTTCAAATCTGTAGCCCACTGCTCGCTTAATTTCCCTGGCAACCTCAGCAACCCCAACGCCTTGGACGTGCGCTCCCAATCAGTTGTGTGGCATTGTAGTCTTGTGCAGCAATAGCCTTGAAGAACTCAAACTTGGAGAGAAGTACCCTTCATCTCCAAAAACCCCCACAGCATCCAGAGCCGTCGATGCAACCCATCGATGCAACGGCACAGGAAAACAGAATCCAGCGAATGGGGACGTCATTGGAACAGCACCAGGGGCCCGGATATTTTGAGTATTCATATATCCCGGAATCAACGTATTCTGGGATATTCTGGTCCAGCACCACACTATAAGCCTCTCAAATTATCAAACCTACATTACATGCCCGGTTGTGTTGGAGGGGTGGGACAAGCCATGAGAAAATGTTGCTGGGGGGAAGGAATGCAAACACTGAGGAACCGGGACCTGTTGGGCGCATGTGATGACTGGTGCCAAAGCAAAAATTTCCAGGACGGTCAAAAATAATTGAAACAGGTTTGCCTGCCCATTCCGTGTCTGATATGGCCCTTGAAAATGTCTTGAAATTTGCAGCAGCCTGAATGCAGACCCTGTGCCCAAGACCCGAATCTGTGCGTACACGATATGGGACCTTCAACTCAGTCTCCAGCTTCTGCCGTGCCACCGTCTGTTGCTTGGCATATTTCTCGCTCTCAGAGCATTGCACGTCCATTCGTTGCACAAGCACTTCCAGATCCTGAGGAGGTAAGCAGCGGGTCGATCAACGCATCACCGTATGATGCGCCTGTGTTGCCACAATACACGAGCCCTAGCACTGGGTACCTGGATTCGGCCGCTGCCTGCTGTCAGCTTTTCTTGTACCTTGGCTTTTTGATCTGCCATTTCCTGCGACAGACGTGCATTGGTCCATGATCAATGCTAATCACGACATCTGCACCTTCGCTAACAACTGCAGCTACTACACACCCTACCCACACCCGCAAGCAGTACAACCAATAGTGTGACCCTTCGATAAAGAGAAAACACAGCCACACGATCTGATTGCACCTTGAGAACCGCGAAATAATGTTTGCCAATCCCCTGCAATAAGTCCCTGAAAGCAATTTACGTGTACAGCTGGGGTGAAGAAGGGCGACAAACATCTTCACTTCTGGCAGCAGTCAGCACGGGGGAGGGAGATCATTGACAGAATGTCGCCCCTGCCCCCCCAGGACCCCCTTCGGCCCCGGAGACCTGGCTTGGGCCCGAATAATGGCCCACAGGCCGCCTGTGGACCAAGGAGGTTCAGCTGGACGGTAGTTGGAGGGGCATACACACGCGCTCCTCGTAAGCAAGCCGAGCGGCAAAACAATACTGAGAACCCTTAGTGAGGCGAAAAGCAGGGGACACCATTCTACCGAGCAAGAAAGGCAAAACAAGGGGTGGTAGGACGGAGGCCGGGCCAGGGGGTGGCCCCTGAAACGGGGGGGTGTGACCTAACTAAAAAACAGACAAATGCAAACCAGAGGTAATGCCCCTGAAACGGGGAGGGGGGGGGCGTGTGAACACTTGTCGTAGTAGGCACGGAAATGGAACTCGATACAATTTCACCTTCTGGCCAAGTTTTCCAGTCACTCAATTCCACATTTCACCAGAATGTCCAGGGAAAAATGGGGGTGGTTGGACCCGGGGGGGGGGGGGGGGCTTCTCCTCCTTGAAAAGCTCTTTCTAATGTATCCCTGACAGAGGCCTCCCACGCGCGTGCGTGCACAGCAAACGTGCCCCAACTTTTCTCCCTCGCACACACCCCGCCCACAACTTTCTCGGTGAGCCCCGAGACCTGTTTTGTTTTGGCTTCCCTTGAGTAAAAATGGGGGGCTGGTACCCTGGGTCCCATTTAGACCCTCCCCAGTCGGGCCGCACTGGGGGGCTGGGGCAATGTGTCCGGACATAGAGATGCAGAGAAGATGTGGTGTGGACCTTGTTGAGTTTGGGTCGTAGAGCACCCCGAGCCCCACTTTCTGATGTGCAACCCCCGACAAATCCACCGTCACATGGCGGTTGTCCTGGATGGAGTAGGACGCTCGGCTCAAGTGTGCGGGCGGAGGGCCCAACAAAGCCCCCGCTCCAAGCGGTTGGGTTTGGTCCATGCCCCCCACCCCCACTCCCTCCGCAAGCCAACCGTCATCCGCATGCAGCCCCACCGCGCCAGGATGTGCCCCGGACCCGCCGAGTACCAGGAGAGCCGAGCTCCTCGTGGAGAAGGGGTCTGCCCTGCGGCCTGGCCAGTCTCCTTGGCCGCCGTCCCCGGCGGGGCAAGACTGTGCGCGCCCTTGACTACATGTGTCTATGACGCCCAAACTTTGGCTCTGGCACAAGGGGTCTAATGGCGTTATTCTCCTGCACTTCCCTGCGGGCGCTCCTTCAATTCTGAGCTACTGCTGAAAAGGCTGTTGGACTGTCAGCCGATTTGTCACTGACGTCTTGACCACCCCGACCTCCCACGCCCGCCCTCCCGCCACGCGTATCAGAGCGATGCGACAGCACGGCGGAGGGGGTCGCCACCGGCGTGGCCGGGACCCGCCAGTGGAACGAAGGCCCGGAGAGCGACCCGGGGGAGGCGGGACCGGGTATTACCCGCGCAATACCACTAGTCTCCAGTGCCAAGTTGTCCGTGTGCCCTGTTGTAACACAGTGCCTGGGGGGTCGCGAGCACCGCGTGTTGCACACCGGCGCTGCGCTACATTTCCGGGCAGTGTGCCCGTGGTGTTGCCCGTGGAGTGTGCTCCCCGCGGTATCGTCCAGGCAGTCCACGGCGGTTCTGTACATGGGCTCAGTCCGTGGGTCCCGGTGCCCGAGCGCGGGCCCAGCCCCCTCCCGCCCTCCCCTTCTCCCTCGCCCCCTCAGGCGGGGGCAGACACACCTGCAATTCAGCCTGCAAACCCTGCAACTGCTGCCTCTGCTGCTGCTGCTCCATTTGCGACTGTTCCAACGCACTTCTGAGGCGCGTCAGCTCCTCGTGCTGCAGAGTCTGTACATGTGCGGCCTCCGCTGCCCGCAACGCCTCGACCTCCCCCACGAGCTGCTCGTGGGCAATCTGCAGGGTCCCCAGCTGCAGAGGGTCGAGGGCTGGTGCGGGCCGTGCACGGCAGAGCTCTTGACCCCTTGGCCTGCCCTGCCCTGCCCCAACACTCAGGACACTTGACATGTCGGTACAACCAACACAAATTCACATGGCGGTACTGGAACAACGGCGCTGGTGCAACGCTGACAGCCCCGGTTTGTGTATCTTTCGGGGCGATGATCCCTGTCAAAGGGGTGCTGCACACACAACCCATGCTCCTTCCGCTTTGTTTGTGGTCCACAACCTCGTACCTTGCGCACGCCCCCACACCAAACATGGAGGCCCCCCGCTGTGACCTCTGGGTGCATCCGCTCCGGTATCTCCGTCCTGGACCCCTGGCAGACAACATCTACAGACCACAGATGGCGGGCCCATGTGCACAGGTAAATACTGCTATTGCGCGGTTTTTGTGAAGGACGCCTGCGGCCCCCGTCTGTGGTAGTGTCCCTTCACGTCTGCAACACGCCAACAGTGCCTACAATCAGCAGACCGCGTCCACTCGTCGCACGCAGTGTCTCCGTACTACACACCGCCATTCCCTCGGGTGCACGCGACCGGGTCGCTCCCGCAGGCTGCCCTCCACACCCCTTTCGCGACTGCGGTGGAGGTGGGGTCGTACACCCGCTGTGGCCCCTGTGGCCGTCCCGCCGTTTCCTGCCACCTTTGCCTGCCCGTGCGGCTGCCTGGCATCTCACGAGCACCAGGCAGCGCCGGAGCGACGGCAGATCAGCCCTGACAGTACCCGCGTGAGCCACCGGATCAGGGGCCCATGAAAACCAGAGCACAAAACAATGCCCCATAACACAATTCACCTGTGGGACCACTGCTGGCTCAACATGAAACCTTATATAAATAAAGTACAACTATCACTTTCCAAACATCCTTTTGCATTCATTTGCTTGGACCTATTCACTCTACCTAAGACCCACCCACCCACCCACCCACCGAGACCTTTCCCCGCATCCGACATATGATACTTCCGTTACCCCAGATGTTGGCACAGGAGATCAGCAAAATCCAGCCCCACAGTGTCCGAACCGAACTCCAGAGGTCCCGACCCTACTCACCAACCCACCCAACCTACCCGCTCTAAAAAAATGGCCCCGCAACCCCTTAAAGGCTGGGTTGTTCCATGAAGCTGGTCAGTTCCCATGCGCTCCGTGCTAAGGCTTTCGTGTGACCTGCTTCTGTTGATCGAGGTCATTTGTGTGGCGTTGGGGGAGGGGCGTGCAGGTGGGGGGGGGGGGGCACCTGCGCTTCGAGGCCCGCACACTTGTTCGTTCGATGCTGCAAATCGGTCTGAGACTGGCTCAAGTCGCGCTGCAGTTGAGCAGCGCTCTCCGATCGTGCTTTCAGCTGCCCATCGTAGTCCTCCACCTGCGGAACCACCGAAAGGAGGGCAGGGACTACAGCAAAGGGGCTGCCCCCTTTGCAATGGAGGTCATGGGGGATGCCCTGCCGTGCCACAGGGGTCTTGCCCCTGGTTCAGGATTTGCTTTATGCCTGTTAGTGTTTTGCAGGACCGAGGGGTCACGGAGCATGCGGAAGTAGGCCCCTGAAGTAGTGCAGGGGGCGGCGGGGGGCGCCAGGACGCAACAGCACAAGACCGCCTACACCACGCACATCACCGCGCCGAGGCCTGCGGGACCCTGAAACATCGGATAAATGATTTTCACACTTGCCACGGGGGAGTGATATGCTCCTAGAAAAGTGCCACCGATGGGGGGAAGGGATTTTCTTCCTGCCCGCCCCCTGGCCATCAGTGAGCTGCTTGTTGTGGGTGTGCTGTGGCACAGGCGGTGGATTGCGGGGGTGTACTTTACAAATGGTGGGCTGCTGGCTCTTGAATTGGTTGTTAATGGGTGTCAGATATGATGTGAGTCTCGGGTGCGGGCTTAGATGCGCGGGTGTGACTCTTGACTGGGGAGCGGATATGTGGTGAGCACGAAACTGGTGGCTCAAATTTAAAGGACAAATTCCAACTTTGAGCACCTCATTGTCCACCAAAAGTGTAGCCCCCAGAATCACAGGATGCGCGGGTGGTAAACGTGCGGTGGGTGCCCATGAGCACTAGCTGAGTGCGCATCCGGGGTGAGCAGACCTGGTGTGGGCGCAACATGACAGCGTGAGAGATCCGGTTTACGGGCAGACAACCACAAAAACAAATGGCATCACGTGAATATGTAGCGCTCCACCACGTGGGCGGGCCAGGGTTTGCTCTGACGGCCCATGCACCACATTGCGAAATCGCCCCCTAGTCTCCCTACCTACTGCGGAAACCCCATCCGCAACACACGTGACCAGGTGTTGTACCAACATTCCTGCTTGGTAACTTGGTAAATTGGTAACATACTACCCCCACCCCCCCAGGTAGTGGGAGGAAGAAGGACCCCGAGCCAGGAATGCCGCCCGCCCCTTGCCCAAGATGGCTTTTCATATTCATCCTTTTAAGAGGGCCTCCCATACATGTGCAATGCTCCCACAGGGGGGGGGGGGGGGCACAGGGCTTGGGAATGATAAGAAGGACGCAAAGCACCTGCTGCAAAAGCCCTTTGCGATCTCGGGTGCACCTGTCAAGCTCATGCTGCAATTGTTGGTGTGCTTTCCTGTAGACATTTAGGGTTTCCGGCACGCACGAAAATGAATTGTTCCATTTTGCCAAAGAGCGCAACGTAAACACAAAGATGACAAACAACAAAACAATTCGCGTCGCCATTTGTCCACGGGCCCCATGCACATCGTCACAACTGGGCTGGAATATTGCATGGGGCATTGGCAGGATTGGATGAGCACGTCATCGGATCATTCACCGGTCGTTACCACAACTGCTGCTCGCCGCAGCCCGTTTTAAGAGTGTTGGTGCTTGTGCATCGCCACTATTGATGTGTGGTATGCTTGCGTGCATCATCATGCATCATCATTTTTACGTCGTAGGTTGTGTGTTGGAGCACATGGTGTTCTTTCGGTTCCACACGATGGTCGATGATATTGGAGCCGACTTCCAGGAATGAGGATCTATGATCAGGAACGACACGCAACATGGAAAAGAGCTACAGCTTGTATCACTTGATATGTGGTCACACTTCACAAGCTGAATTCGGACATTTTACAGGGTCCAATTCCCCCTGCCATTACTTGGAGCTCTTGGATCCCACACCCTCGGCTGTGACTCCCGTGACGCTGTCCTCGACTTCTTGGGCTAAACGCTGCGGGGTTTTGTCAAGAATGAGACAAACCCTATAAGACAACAATGCAATGCCATGCAACTTCCCAATCCCATACAACCCTCTCCCACAAAAGCACAATTGACTGGGCCAAAATCCTCTACATGCTTTTAAGGGTGGGGGGGATCTTTGTTGCGTGTCCTGTTTTTCCACACAATGTATGAGACCCTCAGGTTGCAGAGGTATTTGCAGCTGATTGGTTTTCCCATGGGCACTAATTGGGCTTCAATATGGGCGGACCTTGTGCTTCGATGGTGTTCCTTGCCGTACCCCATATATGACAGTTGTGCTTTATTGCACACCCAAAACAATCGCAACAAGAAAGCCACACCACACAACTCCGGAGGTGACGAGCCTACAATCCAGAATGTGTTGTATATATCGGTGCTTGGGGGAGGTTCATACGTGAGATCGGCGACGCGATCCGCCTGTGCCTCCGCTGTAGCCTCGCATTGGGCCCGAGCCTCCAATTTCTGTTGGTCACAAAAAGGCATAAAGGGGAGGCTGCAGTTCGTTGTGTTGTGTTGCAAGCGGTGGGCCGTTGGTCGGGTCTGGGCCACGCCCATACTTGAATTTGGTTGAATGCATGCCGCACTTGACAACACGAACACATGCAGCCCATGACGCACAGCCCATATTCCATCTCACAAGATCTACAATTCAGAGCGCAAAGCGTACAACTCAACCCATAGCATAAATAGCAGCAAAACGTTTGATGACCTACTGCCCACAGCCAATGAAGAAAAAATGTCCACGACAAAATTTGCACACGATAATTCCATGCGGTTTCTTCTCTTAGTTCAAAAAAGCATGGATTCATGTTATCACGGGTGCCAACAGCAGCGATGGTGTCCCAAGTGGGGTCAAGATGGCCAGAAAACCAGAAATGGTCTAATGGCCATAGGCTCACTCAGACTACACACGTCGCAGATTGGAGCAACTAGTGGTGAAATGCGAAAGTGGAAGTGGGGATGCAGGTGCACGCATACTGTGTGGGCTAGCTCAAACTCAATGGCATTCAAGCGCTCCCTGCAAGCATGCAAATCGTGCTCAACATTGGTGGAATGCTGCAAGGCATCCTTCAATTCTTGGACTACAAGTTGCTTCTCGTAAAACAACTATGAGCAAGAATAGCATCGTATGGCATCGCAAGGGGCTCAACAATCCGACTTCGACTTCAAGCAAATTGCGGCACATGTTATTTGTTTTCTCCGTTTGGTTACTGCGGATGGTGGCACACATGGTGAAGGGTTCAAAGGTCTTATTGCGGATGGTGGGAGACATGCAACAGGGTCCAACAGTGTTACTGCCGATGGTGGTACGCATGCAGAAGGGTCCAAAAGTGTTACTGCGGATGGTGGCACACATGCATGCTTTGAATGGGTTCTAGGGTTGTCTTGCGACGGGGTTCCGGTGCTTCGCCCCCTCCCCACTGGACCAAAAAGTCAACGGGGGGTTGCACGAAAACGGATTTTATGTGCTTAACCCTGCAATTCAACCCCTTGGGCCATGGTATGCGAATGGGCCACAAGTGCAGGAGGGGGATGAATTGGTGCTTCCAGCCCGCATGGCATTGCTCTCGCAGCCTTTGCAAGACCATTTTGATGCAAACACAACACACCTGTTGTTCGATTTTTTGTTGTCGTGTGTGGCCTTCTTGCAAAGCACGGCAGGCCTTTTGCAACTCTAAGATTCTTGCCTCGCACTTTCGGGTGCATTCTTCACCATTGAGCACCATTTGTGGAGTAGGCTCATTTTTGCATTGTGATACTTGTAGGATCTAAATGCACGGGTGGGCACGGGGGGAATCAAAAGGGCATGTAAATGAGTGATGGGCGCTCTCGTCCACCAACCCTCAGGCTCAAATTCAAATCTCCTCTTGGGCTGGTTCCGTCGCCGGGGTGGACTTAACCCTCAGACACGTGATGGTGCGCCATGGATTATTTGGGGACTAATTCGCATTACGTGCCACTTGCATTCCCCTTCCCCACTATCCTAATGTTGAGTCGCTAGCACACAAGGCAACACAGTGATAGGATGAGAACAAAGTGCTCCGCTATCTACAAGGCCCAAGCCCATAAACTTTTGATATGAACAACCCACATTAGGTGCTTGACCATGATTTGCAGTCAGAAAAGCGTGCAAGTCCACAAGGGTTCAAAGCCTTTGTTTAGGTACCAAACGAATCACGAAAATCAGCCCTCTGTGTACACGGGCCGACGGGCCTCCGCGGCTTTTCCCGTGCATAGACCATGTCTGAACTACGTTTCGGCCATTTTTTGTTTGGTACGCCACAAGCAACATAAGCACAATAACAACAACAACATCAACATAAATACTTGGAGCCAGCGAGTACAATGGTTGACACCTCACGGTATTCATTGTCATCATGATTCAAAACAACAAAATCGCAAATGCTGCATTTTGCCTTCAGACATCAGGAATAGATACAAGACATTTTACAAGACAAAGGCATGGATCTAGAAAAAACGATTGATTGTGTCATTCAGCTCGGCGAGCGGCTAAGCTCGCTGCTAGGGGGGGCAGGGGGCACGACACAAAGTAGCAAACCCCCCCCCTCCCGAATGAGGGTTCATATGAACCCATTGTGGTTCCAAAAGAAGATTTTTCGTCCCTCTTTGCTTCGCCCACCTCCGTATGCGGGTGTAGCCCCCCCCCCTCTAGGGGTGCCAGGCTGCCGTGTTGCAGGGTAGGGTTATATCCCCTTGCGCATGAATGATTCTTGCTCCATGATGACATGTGTTACACCACTTTCTTATGATTCAGGAACGGTGAAAGCAAAGGCAAAGCACAAAGTTCAAAGCACGAAATGCACATCTCGCGATCAGGGCAACCGATCCCATAACTGAAGCCGATCCGATGCCCACCAACATACTCCAGATTTGTCAGCCGGCAGTGGCGGAGGTAAGGTAATTGCTTGCCAAACTGAGTTACTGACTCAGTTAAGTGCTACTCAGGTAGTAACTGCGACTGCGCAGGCGGTTGAACACAGATGTGTTTGACAATAAGTCCGCAGCGGTGAAGGTAGGGAACCGATTCGCCTGCGGCTACGACACTCTGTTTTGGCATGCCTTTTTATCGATTCATCAAGAATGGAATAATAATAATCCATGCTATTGTGCATGCTCATACTGATTCTTCTCATATTATTGAAGCTCCTACTGATTGTTCTCTATTTAGATTAAATTCTGGGCTGGAACCCAAAGGGCCACAAGCCCATATGTAGGAAAGCTAGTACGCAGTGGGAAGAGCATGTGTTTCTTTTCCTTTCGCCGAAGCTCTGCAGCCCCATTGTGCCCTAGCCACCAGTATTAGGTACCAGACATCATGCCTACCAGCATGATGTCTGAGGTACCAGACTAACAAGTTACAAGAGCCATCCTAATATTGCCGGTTTCCTGTGTCGCATCCTTCGTTGGGCAAGAGCATGAAGCAAATATGAATGCATGCCATGCATTTTGGTTCACAACATGCACCATGTGCATCCTTGCACCACGCCACCCGTCGACGCACCCAAGAGCTGGATCCGCATTGTCTCCCGCATTGTCGTTTGCGATTGTTTGCATGCTTTGGTGCTCAATCCCAAACACTGATGAGCTAGCACAGCGAGGAAAATGTGAAGTGGCCCAGTCTTTGATTGTTTCGCTCTCACTTGAGTTAGGCAAAGCCGCAACCGACCTCAAGCCTCAAACTCAAGTCTTGAGATATGTCTATTGCATGTGCACGAGTACCAGTTTCGCCCAAAAGCAGGGCCTCATCAGCAACACACAGCTCGAAAAAAATAGACACTCAGAAAGATCCATTTTCCTTGGTTACCAAAGGAAGAAAACGAACGTCGTACAAAGTCTCCCTTGTTGAACACACATGTGGTTTTGATATTCACCAATGGTGGGATAGCATGAAGAACGGTTCCCCAACATTTACGCACACCTCCTGTGATGTTCAGCGTTCAATTTTTCATATGGAAGACTGTGCGCTCGGAGAAGCAATATGAGTTATAAAGCGTATGTCTCATTTGGATTCAATGGTGTTGTGAATGTACCATAAACTTGTACGTTGAAAGAAAAATGGTGTCGGTGATGTTGTATAGCGCATGCAAACCTTTGGGAAGGCAAGGCCTATTTTTCACTGGTTTTAACCATCCCCCTTGTTTTTCACGGCCCTGGCGGTGACATGGTGAGTGGTGGAGGTGAGCTTACAACCCTGGTTATTGGTAATGCGCAACATGGAGAAGGTGCGCAACGGATTCCAACATGTGCCCGTTTGTGTGCACACCTTGTCCTGCAAGGGGACACATTATTTTTGGATGAAGTGCTTCCTTGAGTTCTATCCGCGGTTGTCTTGTGTGGATTAAAAGTGCAAAGTGTGGTTGCAAATTAATTGTGCTTTCACCCTATTGCTATCCCTTCCCTTCCCAAGTTAGTCGGATTTGGGGCTCCTATGGCTGTACGCGCGGCGTGGTGCGGTTTTCGCTCGAGTTTTCGGCTGCGATCCATTTCTGGGCCGCAAGCGGGGGGGGAGGGGGGTGCACCCCCGTGTCTAATCCGCGATCCATGGGGGGGGGGGGGGTCCACCACCCTGATCTCGTGCCGATCGCATCGCCGAGTCCCCGGAATACTAGACCAACCTGGTTCGTTACTACACACCTGCTTTTTTTCACTAGCTTGTGATCTTTGAGCTAGCAGAGTAGACTATGCAGTGGTGGTGGACCTTTGAGCGGCTTTGTCCATGGACCTCAAGCGAGGTGTCTCCAGGGGGACGGTTCCAAAATTTTGAGTTAGCTGCAGATGGATATGTCCGAAGTGACGGCGTTTCTCCCTACTTGTCACTTGTCCAAAGAACAGTTGTCCGCCAAAATAGTCGGTCCAAACGCATGACTTCAGTGGACACGGGACTGATTGCATTCGCTACCCAGTAGTATCCAAGACGGTTTGGTGCCAAAGTCTAGGATGAAGCCGGCATTTGACCACTAATAGTGCAAAAGGTGCGACACCTACATCAGCATAGGCTGCGTGGATGATGCGCATTGTCAGTGGAGTGGAGGACATGGAGGCAATTGTTATTAGCAAGGCTGCCTCGGCCACATCATCAGTAGATAGGCGTGCAGGATACAGGGTATTACAATGCCTATGTGGCGCAACCTCACAGTAGGATTGACAGGGTGATTGAGGTGACATGTCTGATGCGTGGCACTTCATGTAGAATGAACAGGTGCAGGGCTAGCTTACGGCATTTGAATGGTCACAGACTGTAGGAAAGTTCTGGTGCATGGTTTGTGAACTCGTGAGTGTTGGGGGGCGAGGGTTGGAGGACATTGAGGCAGTGCAAGTAGATGTAATGGTTGAGTAATAATCCGGAGCAATGGTTGAGACTTGGGACATGGCTTGGGCTTGCTTTAGGATGGAAGCGACGGGGAGGATTAGCCTGGGCTGCAAGACCGTGGTCAGAAAAGGTAGAACGGGACAGCTAATGTGAAATGCAATGCGAATTTGGGACCCAGAGTGTGTGATTGTTGCTGTATGGGATGCCAAGACAGTGGAATCTCTTTGATTGTGACGCAGGAAATTACACGAGTGCATTTGTTAGTCGACGCTTCTTGAGGTGATGGTGAATTTGTGGGTGGTTCTAAAGGTGAACACACGTTTGGTAAAGGCAGGATCCGAAAAACCGCTATCACATCTGTTGTATTGCAGTTTTTCTACCCTTGTCCTTGCACTGCTGTGCTCGTCATGGTGGGCAGACTTGAGTATCAGGCTGAAGAGGACTGCCAAGAAACTGCACATAGGAGAGAAGAACTAAAGCAACATCCACGGTCACAGCCCATAGCACCAGCCAGAACAATGAGACAGCTCCGCACGAGTAGGTCAGTTGGCATTTATATGTTACTGCAGGCCTATTCCTGGTTGTTGTAACCAAGCCCGGGATTGAACCGAGCTAGTTACGAAGGCTGCCACTGCCTGCGCCGCCGCGGCTGTGGTGGTTACGTCCTGCAGCATCGCACTGTTTTTCTTTAGATGTTCTCAATCTCTGATTTTGAGCCCAGATCAGTGGCCTTAGCTGCAACCCTCGCTCCCTGCAGCCCCTGCATCCCCAAGACAAAATGATCGGGAGCGACGCCACCACATTGGGCCCTGGCCCTGCAGCGTACAGCCCACCCTCCAGTTTCAACGGCCACTGGAGCTTCAGCTCCACCAAAAGGAAAGCCCCCGCATTCTCTCTGGGGCTGCCAGTCAGCAGGCGAGACCTGGAAACACGGCCTTCCGCTGCCAGCTACCACTATGATGCCAGGCTTACACGCAGGGGCCTCAATGGGGGCAAGGCCACAAGCCTAAAGAGCCGCACCAGGCTGGAGGGCTTGTGGTTGCCCCCAGACCCACAAAAGTACCCCATAGAGCGGGGGCTGAAATATGTCTGGAAGGCATGCTGTTTTTGACTGCAGACTGCATGCTGCTTGGGGGAGGGCAGGGATTGCTGTTTCTCCTGAAAGAAACGGCCTCGTTGTGTCCATTTGCCACAGGGGTTTCAGTTTCAACTGCGGTGAATATCGCACAGTTGTAAGGTGACGGAGGGGACAAGACGCTGATTTTAGTTTCAAATGCAGTGGAGACAGCACAGTTGGTCATCCATACAGTCTCAGCACAATTGAAGCACTGGATCACACTCTGCTCAATTTGGCAATCTTGGGTCGGAGGTCACAATTGTCAATATTCGTACAGAAATCCTATCCAACCTTAGCCACCTCCACAACCCTTTACAACCCTCCACAACTACCAAACTTGGTTGCACCAAAAGGGTGCACAAGTTTTCGTAGCCAGTATACAGGGGCTCGCTGGCGCTTCATACAATCTTGAGGAGTTTATCTGTGCCATGAGGGAATTCGAAACATTTCGAACTGTTTGTGGTGGACCCGAATTGCCCGTGAGCGCGAGCATTGGTAGCTCAGTATCTGTCTCTGTGCCAGCCTCCACAACTGTCAACAACCCCCCTGATCAACCTGTGAGCCGATTAGCTCCAAATGGAGCATATATCATGGTTGCCTTTGGGTGATTTACTGCAAGCCTCCTGTCTTTGTAGAGTTTGCTGAGCGACTCGAAGGAGGCTTTGTGTGGATAATGGAAGGCTTGACTTTGGTTGCCTGATGAAGGCAGACAGGGTTTTGGAACTTCTTCTCTTGACCAATAGCAACAGTACTGATGTTTTCCATGCACCCTTGAAAGTGCCCGTGCTCTTAGCCAGCGAGGGCCCCCTTCCCAAAAAAGCTTACAAAATACTCACGTTGTTTCCCCCTGCATACGCCATTTACCCGGGTATCCCACCGGGTTCTCCTCATTGCCTCCTCTCCCTCCCTCTCCCTCTCCCTTTAACCTCTCCCTTTAACCTCTCCCTCTCCCTCTCCCTCTCCCTCTCCCTCTCCCTCTCCCTCTCCCTCTCCCTCTCCCTCTCCCTCTCCCTCTCCCTCTCCCTCTCCCTCTCCCTCTGCCTGGTTCATGCCATTGGCATGGCGTCCGCACCGCGTATCCACTTCAAAGGGCACACTCCTTTGCACCTGAACCAGCTCCAATGATTTCTCGGGCTCAACTACTTTTTTCTGGGTCTCTAGCAGAAGTTGAGCATTCTTGTCTCAATCATTCATGGGGGCCCCATGCCCCTGCCACGGCATCATCACGGTCCTCACTGTGCGAGCTTGGTCTCGTGCTTCTCCCATTTGTGGATGGGAATCACATTTGCAAAAATGAGTGCAAGAAGCAAGAGCTGAGAATGATTGACCTCAATCGCGCATGACCGCGCATGAGACCGCACAAGACCGCGCATGAGAAAGGTGCTTGGAAACAGTTTGGGCCAACTGGTGCGCCTCACGTTGTACAAATGTATCGAGGCCATGTGTGCGTTCACTGTGGGATTCAATGCAATTGGGAACAAAAGGTCAGATTTTTAAAAATCTAATTTGCTCGTTGACCCTTGAGAAATCTTCGCAATGGTTTCAACTGGACATTAAATGTTGCGCATCTCAAACACGATACAATCCCACAGCCAATGCAGAAAGGATTTCGACCCAGGCAAAGGAGATAAATGTTGCTCGTGCAACACCTGTGATTCTCGCCCCCAATTTTCGTTGCACTGGTATAAGTATTTGTACCATTGAAATGGTCAGCAGAAGAGCCAGCGGCATGAGTGGGAGCCAGCCCGTGCACTCCATGTGCACCCACCCCCCCGCCCCGTGGGTGTGGTTCAGCAAACGAACCTGCCCAGTCTCAGGCACCCACTCCCTGTCGAAACAAGAGCTGATTCGTGCTCATCCCACATATCCCACATTGGCTCCCGCTGCAGGGCAGTCCAAGTTGGAGCTTTCGGCCCAGGTCTTCTGCCTCCCCAGCGGCACCCACGCCGGGCCCGGACTACGAATTGCCCAGTGCTCTTGCAGTGTCCTGCAGCGGATCTCCGTTCAAGGCGGCCCCTAGGGCGGCCCTGGCGTCGCGCACCATGATTAAGGTTGTTCATCCCGTGCTTGCCATTGTGGGGGCACCCTACGTGGTGCGACGGTTATGTGGTTGTCTGATGTGCCAGAAGTACTCCTCAGAACGAGGGTTCAGGAAAGTGTTGTGGAATGCCAGCGATGTTCGAATCTGTGGGCGGACGCAGCATTGTGTTCCTTAACTTCTCGACGCTCCAACTCCGGTGGGTAGAGAATGGTCGCGCTGGCATGAAACCTTCATTCTGATGATGCTGCGAGAGCGTAAAATCCACGTTCAAAACACCGGACTCCAACTCCATCAAGGCCTGGGCAATGCCATTTTGGTGCTGGTTGTGGAGGTCTGTGGGATGTCGAGTGCTGTGAAAGTGCGTGAGCGACTCACGGAATTTTGACGATCAGAATAGGGGGGCACAGCAGAGGCCACGGCTTAGTGGCGGTTTTCGCCTCCTCAGGAAGAGGAGAGGGGGGTGGCGCTGTAGACCCTCAAACAAAGGTGTGTGCGCCTGCAATTGGCCTCCAATGCCTGGCCTCTTTTTGCCCTCAGACAAATTTGTCTGGTGTGGGTGGTAGAGTGAGTGGGTCGGCGGCCCCATTGCCCCCACTCACCCCCGGGTAACTCTCAGCCGTGCCCTGACTCACAGACCAGCGTTGTTTTTTTCTTTCGCGGACCGCAAAGTGCGCTCTGCTTTTTTTGCGGGGAATGAGTGGCACGTGATTCGGGTTCTCTGGAATATGGCCACGAGCGCCGGCTGCCAAAGGGTGTTTGCATTTTTGGACCGGACCGTTTGTAATTTGCCCCCCCTCTCCCCCACGCGCCGCTTTTGTGGGATGTGCTTGGCAGCCAAACGTGGGCAGGGGCGGGTTTGATGGTCATGTGCACAGGCGCAGTTGCAAAAGCGTGAGTCTACTGCTGCTCAAAGAGAAGTATTCGGGCCCTGTCCTGAGGCTTCGCACGCGGCACTAAGACCTTGACGTCCCTCTAGCGAGCCTGAAATCGAGGTGAAGGGGGTGCCTTGGGAGACCGGGTCAGGGGTACGGGCGGGGGCAGGGGTAGAGGCGGGGGCACGGGCACGGGCAGGAAGCAAAAGAGGCCTGCTACAATGTGGCAGTAAAAAGGCGTGCCGCACTGCAGCATCAATGACACTTGCTGCACCTTTGTGAGAAGGCGTAGTATTTTGTGGCAGCAAAAAAAGAAAAAGGCCCGCTGCAAAATGGCAGCACAAGCGCCCGTGCTGTGCGGCAGCAAAAAAGGCCAACTGCACTGTGGCAGCATAAAGGCCTGCTGCTTCGTAGTAGCATAAGAGCTAGCCGTCCTGCGGCTGGAAAAAGGCTGGCTGCTTCTTGGAAGCAGCAAGGCCAGCTGCCTTGTGGCAGCAAAAGAGCTGCTGCTCTGTGGTAGCGTAAACCAGCCAGCATGCCTTCCACACGGTGGCAGTACCCCATTGTGGTGCAGTGTGGCAGCAAAAAAAGCCTACTGCAGTGTGGCAGTAAACCGGCCTACTGCACTGTACCGGGAAAACGGGCCTGCCGCACTGTGGTCGCTGCACCGCGGCTGTGAAAAGGCCTGCTACACTTTACTGTGGCACCGAAAGGGCCGGTTGCCCTGCGTCCGCAAAAAGGCTGGCTGCTTCATGGCAGCAAAAACGCACACAGCACTGTGGCAGCGAAAACCGCCGGCTGCTTCGTACTCAACAAGCTTTCTTCACCCCTTTCACCCCCTTCTTGCTTGTTCTCGGCTTTTCCGGGGCTTCTCGCTCCCTTTGTTGGCTGCCACACTGCCACAAACAGCCTGTGGCAATATGTGGCCCCTGCTCAGCGGCAACTCTGCACCCTTCGCAGCCCCCCCCCCCCCCCTATTCTCCTTTTTTTTCCTTGCCATAGATTCCCGACCTCTCCCTGCTGCTGCCATATGCCTTTTTCACCCCTAGCAGGCAGAAACTGGCACCCTATGGCAGCGATTGGTTGGCCCTGCACTGTTCACGACCCCATGGTTCCGTGTTCCCAAGCTCCTTTTCCATGATTCTGTTCTTCCATACCTACGGCAAGGACTGCAACGGCTCATTGTTCCGCTCTGCATAGAATTTTGCTGCAAGTGGTCGCAAAAAGGGCGAGTAACACTGTACCGGCCACAGGGCCAGTTCTTGAGCTTGGTGAGACACTAGTCCCCGGTCGATTTGTGGCTTGCCTGGATGGTACAATCCCCCCCCTTGTGCCATGGCGGCTGTTGCTCCTTTTTCGCCTTCCAATGGGCTACAAATGAGAGTGGCACGCCTGAAGGCTGGAAGAAGCCCACTAGGCCCACAAAACAACAAGGCACATGCAGACTGGTTAAAGGGGGAAGCATGGGCGAACATGATGCATTGCTTGCTACGGGACCGCACGCCTTTTGCGGACGGGGAGCAGCAGGTCGTTGAGCTGCCACGCTGCCACAATGTGAGAAGCCTTTTTGCCGCCGAAGAGTCTTGCTTGCAGGTCCGCCAGCGGCAACAGGTGCAAAAAGACTAATGCCCCCCACCCCCTTACACTTACCGTCCCTGCTTTTCTCCGCCCAGCTGGAGGGAATACCATTCAAGCCTCCCACACTCGGTGTCGCCGCCTGCCGCCTGTCACCGCTGTGACTGGGCCCCGTTAACCAACCCGTGTTGTAGAAGGGATAGGTACACGCCCCTGTAGGTCACTGCTACGTGCGACAGGGGACGGTGAAAACCGACGACTAAACCGGGACTTAGGAACGTATTTGTATGCTTATAAGCCCTACCCCCATGTACATTCTTGATTTTTCTTCCTCTTTCCTTTAGTGCATTATCATCATCACTGTTGTCGTTGGTTTCCTTCAGGCCTGCCCCTGCCCCTGCCCCTGCCCCAATCCCTGCCCCTGCCTCGGCCCCTGTCCCTGTCCTTGCTCTTGCCCCTGCCCCTGCCCCTGCCTGTGTCCCAGTCCCTGCCCTGGCCCCTGCCTCGGCCCCAGCCCCTGTCCGTGCCCATGCCTGTGCCCGTGCCCTTGCCCCAGCGGAGCAGTCTGGTGGCAACTGTCGTTGATCAGTAGTATGCAATGTGAAGGCAATGCAGGTTGCCTTTACATTGCCTGATAATATTGCGGCAGGAGCTGTGGCAAGCGCAGCAGGAGCAAGGGCAGTGTTAGGGCCAGAGCCAGAGCCAGGGGCAGGGGCAGGGGATTGGGCTGGGGCCTGGGCTGGGGCCGGGGCAAGGGCATGGGCTGGGCTAAGGGGACGCTGGGACAGGGGCGGGCTGGGGCAGGGACAGAGGCAGGCTGGGGTAAGGTCCGGCTCAGGGGCAGGTGTTATCCCACAGCAATGTTGGGCGTAAGTCGGAGCCTCTGATTGGCATGAGACGACGATGGACGCCTTTGCGGCCTTTTTGCAAACAAATTCAATCCACAGCCATACCTCCTGCTGTCCAGCTTTGTGTGTGTGCGCGGGGGGGGGGGGGGGCTGCGGAGTGGATCCTGTTCATTTGGCGTTGTTGCCGCCGATCGTACCCTTTGGCCCCATCCCGCACTCTTTCTCATGTCTGCAGGCGTTGATGCAGGACGGTACCCGGCGCGGCAGGCGTGCGTTTCAGAGTCCTGAGCCGAAGTCACCCTCCATTTCCCCGAGACTTGATGGGAGAATCCCCTCTGTCAAATTGTCATGGCTTTGAAGCTGTAGCGCCCCGCCGCTGGCCCAAGGTGCATTGGTAGTTCTGCACATTCGTGCCGGCGCCTTGTTGACCGCTCTGGACTATGCACTGACTGACTATGCGCTGATCTTTGGCCTATCTATATGCATCGTCGATCTATGGCCAAGGTACGGTAGGCGTACGGACCGTATTATTTTGCGACCCAATTCTGATTCAATACCAAGTGTAGTTAGAGGATTTGTGGCCGGCATTTCTCAAACGCCAGCACATTTCCTCACAGCACGTGGGCTCCTTTGGTTGGCCAAGCAAAGACCATCATGCATCAACAGTGCTTTGGAGTCCAGTTTGGAAGAGAGTGTTCCATTCTGTGTTTGTTTGCCCATGCCAGTGGGTGCACGGACCGTATTAATTTGGTATTCTGCCATTCCTTTGGACAAGGCTCCTGGAAACTGGGTGGAGGGTGGTGAGGTTTGATTTTCTTCCCCCCCTGGGAACTGGGTGTGCCCTGGGCGTTCCCGTCTGCCACGTGGATGGCTGGCATGGGCGCTCTGCCGTTTTCCAGGCTGGGGGGCGCACCCAACAGGCGGCGGTAGCTAGTCGAAGCTTTGGCTTCGCATTCGCCCGCTTTGGCGTTCAATCACATCCCTGGGCAGGGGCAGGTTCCCGAGGCCGTACTCTCTCGACTGGGCCCCAGTCTCGGTCATCGCTCCGCCCCTCTCCAACACCCCGCCTGCATGTATCCCTTCAACTTGCACTCTTCCTGCACGCCCCCTGCTGCACCCTTGCTGCTGCGCCCCCTCCTGCATACACCCTTCCGCTACCTCCGCGCGATGTAGTTGGGAGTTTCGTTAGTGGCACATGCAGCTACGGGCAATTTCTGACGGTTGGGGTGGATGATGAGAGAAAAAGTGCATCCCTTGTTGTTGTCTGTTGTCTGTTGTTTGTTGCGCATTTTTCTTCCTGGCCAATGGCCCGCACAACGGACACCAAGAACTATTTGTTTGGTCTGGTTTACCGAATATTCTGCTGCCACATTCGTGGCTTCGTACAGGGCAGGGAACTACTTCAGCAGGAGAAAATTCCGTGGGGGAAATTTCGTTTTTCAGATCGGTGCAGAAATTTCTCCCCGAAATTTTTTGCGCAATACGGGCTATTTCTTGCTCATCGAGTCGGCGGCTAACATTTTTCTTCTGGAGGGAGGGACCGGTGCCCGTGTATTGCATGTCAGGATCAGTCCGTATGCTAATGCGAATCCCCGAAATTTTTTCTTGTGTTCCGAGTGTGTATCCCAAAAGATTTTTTTGTGTATCTGCTGTGTATCCCAAGGACTGCGGTTCCCGCAATGGTACAAAAGGCCCCAAATTTTTGGGGTGCCGAATTTTCCCCCACCCGAAATCCCCCCCCCCCCCCCAACCCTGGGCTGTATTCGCTGCTACACGGCCTTCACATGCGTGTCAGAAAGCATGCACACATCTCGTGTGTAGGCCTCAGAGGGATCCTCTAATGGTGTGTGTCCGTATACCGTTTGGGTTTTGGTTCCCCAATGGCGTATTCTCTCGGTGGCTTGGGCACCACGTTCATGAGTTCCAGCCAAAAAGGCCTGGGATTCATGGGCCACCCATGAGAGGTGCGCAGTGGTGACGACAGCCCGTAGGAGAGACAGTCCCCGCCCCGTACTCTCTCAGCCCTGAAGCTTGTGTCAATCAAGCAATCCGTTGGGACATGCCCTCACTCACAAGCCATCCCCCTGTCACACCACATTCTCGGTCGATCCATGGCCAGGGGCCGAATGCTGGAAAGGCATCCACCACGGACTCAGGCAGGGGGGGCTGATGGTCTGGGCAATACTCTTGGCCAAAGGAGGTCTTCTGGGGGGTAACAAGGGGGGTGTTACCGCGCCGGTCACTCGCTGGGACCTCCCCAAAAACAACTTTTGACCCCTTTTGAAATCTGATGCAGGGCGTCGTGAGTAATGACACATAGCATTTGTTATGAATTCAGAGGGCATTGGGGGATGTTGAGAAATGTGAGGCCATCCGACTGCCGGCAGCTGTTGTCCTGTGGTCGTCTATTTCAATGGTTTTTGAAAGTGTGCCTGCCACAATGCGGCCCCTACTCGGGCACTGAATGACGCCCAAGGGCTTTCAAAGCCTCTTTTGCACCTCAAATGAGTGGTGCACGTGTGAGGGCGAGGAATGTGCTGAGCCATGTGTGCAGAGGGCACACATGGCGGTCGGTTACCAGGTTGTTGGCCCACACTGGCTGAGCAGGTTTTATTGTTTGGTGTATCACCCGAGAGGGCTCTCCAGAGTCTTTCTGGAGGAATGCAGGGGCACACTCACTGAACTCGCTGTTTTCGCATCAGCCCGGGGGGGGGGGGGGGTTGAGACAGGTCTTTGGATGCGCAGCCCCTTGTTCCACTGAATCTCATTTTGGTTGTGCCACCGACGGCCATCGACCGCACCCGAAATAGTGATGTGGGTATTCTTTTGGAACACAATTTTCAGTTTCAAGGTTTCATCAACAACAACCAATGCATCTCTCATGCGGACGTGGTGGCGGGGGTCGCGGGCAAGCGTCCCGCGTTCCTTCAGAGATGATTTTTTGGGGGGGGCATAAAGGTCGAGGTGGTGGGGGCAGGGAAGCCCCCCCCACTTTGATGTCCGAGTACTCCCTGACCAGAGGTGGCGGCATGGTGGAGGGTCGCTCTGGTCAGGAGCCTCGTGCACAGCTTCTCAACATTGGCCTGGGCACCGCACCGTAGGTGCAGTGTTCTGACATGTTTGGGTGTACGTGTAGGTGTCCAATAGAGCCCCAGCTGTGTTTCGCAGCTGCCCCCCACAGTACAGGCGTGCCGTTGCTCCGATTCCTCGTCCCTTAGGGCTCCCTTTTGTTCTGCCCCCCCAGCCTCGGCCATCAGTGTAGCCATCTCCCGTGTATACACAAAACACACACGCCAGTGAGGGGGCCCCAATTCCTTTGCTGTATACACCATGAGGTGTCTTGGTTCAAGATGACTGGCCGGCGCTCCATCCACCTCCTGAGGACAAGGCCGGTGACGTCGATGCGTCTGAATCTGGGGACTCCTCCTGCAGTGAGGCGCCCTCGTTTAGGGACGCGCTTGATGCGTTGTTCCTGCTATGAGTGCTGTGCTTACAAGAAGGAGGATCACGGTAGTACAGTGACCAGTGGGGGGCTCCGACCCTGGGCCTGGCTGCGTTGTTGGAAAGGCACTTTGCCTTGAGGGCCTAAGTCCAGACGTGCTCAGGCGGCGGTTCCTGCTCTGGGGCGTCGTTAGAGTGCTGTGTCTCTCTCAGCACAGAGCACCCGGTGGGGCCTTTGGGGCAATAAGGGCCGTTTGTTCATGGGCCTAGTTGGCTGCATAGCCTGTGACCCAGGGATGGCCCCCCGGAAAACTCGAAGCTCCAATCCCAATCCCAGTCCCAGTCCAACCCTTTATGTAGCGTGAACTCCCATTGACCCCCCTCCCCCTCCATCCTCCCCTCTTCAAGTCCCCTAAAAGAGGACTGAAGGGGGCGGGGGGATCGATCTCCAAGCTTGTGACAAAACACTCCCTCCTGGTCGACCACCAGTTGCAATGACCGAAGGTGTTTTGCCAGGCCGACATTATTGCGTCTTTGTGTGTGTTGCGGTGTGTCACCCGTGTGCTCAATGGTGCCCTGCAAAGCACTAGCCCCAGGAATGATTAAATTGGTTCTGTGCCAACCCTCTGTGTCCCTTTTATCCGTCCTCTCCATGTGACCAAACACGGCCCCGTCCCCCTCAATCTCCTCCTCTCGTGCTACTGCCCTCGTTGTTACCCCCGGGTCATTTGGTTGTGCTGCTGGACCTAGCCGGTAGTCTCTGTGTCAATCCGTCAAGGGCACTTGCATTTAGCAACAGCATGGCCTCTCCTCTCCTCAGAGGAGTGTTCGGGAGTCAGTGAGCGTACGTGCTTGCGCTTTATACTAAGTACCCCCATACCACCGAGTTATAATCTCTGGTGAAGGTGCCGCACGGTGCAGGCACGTGCACAGTCACCATCACGCCGATTCATGTGACATGTGCGTGCGGCCCACGTCAATGGAGCATGTGTCCATCCTGCATGCCTTTGCGCGGTTGTACATCGGACTTGTAACTTGATCTTTTGAACAGCACATTGCACGATTTCGGTGGCTTCAGAATTTCATATGCCTTTTGTGTTGCTGCGCTTCGACCTGCAGTGGGGAGGTGGTGTTTTTACTTGGGTTAGTATCTGGTATATGCACGCAGTGAGCACACAATGCAACGAGACCCCTTTGGCCCACTTTTGGTCGGGGGGGGGGGGTTGGGCACTAACAAGGAGGCTGCCGCCCTGTCCCTGGCGGGTACATTGTGAGGGAGAGCATGGCACGGGGTGGGCCTCAACGCGGCCTGGCAGCACAACGTGCATGCGGTGGACGTCTTTGCAGAGACGGAAGCAACAGCCGCCCCCATATCCGTCCCACATGGTGGGGGAGGGGGCTGGGGCAGTTGCATTAGATTCTGTTCATTGGACCACCGGTTGGGGGCAGGTGGAAGTCGAAGGCTCGGACTGGAAGCCCTTGCGCGTGCGGCTGAGCATTCGCAAGAGTTGAACGTGGTCAGCTTTGCGCTTGCGTAAATCCGGTGCAGGTTTGGGTGCAAGTCCAAAGCGTGCCAATCTGGCCAGGACATTGGGACGTCCATTCGTCTCTCTGTTTGTCTGTTTGTCTGTTTGTCTCGTCCGGGCCTGACACTGATTCATGCGACAGATTTTCAACGCGGGTCTGCTCGCACGGCGCGCAAACACGCGTTTGGGTGCAGGTGCTCGCTTGGGGTGTACAACCGGTGCAGGCAGGCATCATCCATCAAATCCCCGAATGCAATTTGCCGTGAATGACATGTGCCAAACAAGCAACACCAAAAAGGAACCGCTGGGCAATGGTGTCCACGAAGCTGTGCAACTGACCACCGTGTACAGTTTTATAGAATAAGAACACCAAAACCCTGATTCACCTCTCGAAATTCCATCCGTCGCGAGTGACTCCATGGGACATTACCCGTACCTGTACACTTCCGTTGTGGAAGACTCACACAGAGGTGAGCAGGTGTGAGCAGTGCCTCGAGTCTATAAACCCCCCACACACCCCACCACCCCCACCAAAACCCACGGCCCACGAAAACAGCCATATCTTGTAAACTGCCACAAGGGGCACCCAAAAGAGAAATGCTCTTTGCAGAAAGCCATAAGTCCCCGGGCTTGTACAAAGGGGCAGCGGGCACCACCGCAATCCATCACACATCCCCGATTGCTACGACCTCAAAAAGACCCAAATAAGTATGCTCCCTCCACCTACTGTCGCTTGTGCAAGGCCTAGACAAGTACTAGACACAAGGGGGCGGGGTTCCGTCACATTGCTGAGTGGCCAGTCGTGCGAAGACCCCCCTGAGTGACATTCCGTCTGGTTGTTGTTTCTTTACGGGGCCCTGGACAGTCACCTGTTCTTCCCTTCACATGTTGCGTCGGGTTGCTGCTTTCTGTTGGCCGCTGCGGCCGGTGCTCCTGCTGGTGTCGTTGCCGCGTGTGCGGAGCCCAGTGGTTGGTGTGCTGGGGCTGCTGGTGTCGTTTTCGCGTCCGCGGAGCCCAGTGGTTGGCCCCCTTGCTGAACACTCAAGAGGCAGGACTGGGCAGGTCAACGTTTTGACCCTCACAATTCCGCTCAGCACCCGACACTCAGGCACAGACACAGCGCATTATCTCCGTCAGCCTTCAAGCAATCTCATGCTTTTTCATATTCATTCTTCTTCTGAAACCGGCTGCGGTATGGGGGCGTCAAGCTCGGACCTGCTGCCAGTCTACATCAGCCAGATGGGGCAGGGGGCTGGTTAGCGGTGGTGTGGCAGGATTTTAGGTGGTGGAAGAGGTTATGGAGGAGGGGGGGGGGGGGGGCTATAGGTGAGGGAGACGCGACGGTGACAGGTGAGGGGGGGTGTAGGTAGGGGGGGGGGGGGTTGTCATCCCCACACCTACTGTATCTTGAACAGCAGGGGATGGGGCAGTGTTGCAGGTAATCCCCCAGGGAGGTCACACGTTGAGGGGGCAAGAAAGTGGAGGTGCATGCAGCAACTACCCCCCGCCCCCAAGGCGGGGCAACCGTCACTTGGTTCAAAAACAACAGGAAATCAGAGGCAGAGGAAGCCTACGGGCGTGGCAGTCTCCCACTGCATAACCTGGTTTCAGACTCAGCTAATCCTCACTACGTGTCAGATCCGCTACCACAGTCATTTGTGGGATCATCGTAGCACTGGGCAGCTCTGAACCTTGATCCCGAGGGGTCACCTCGAGTACTGTGAAGTGAGCAGGCTACGCCAGCCCATCTTGGTCTGAGCCAAAAAAACAACAACAACAGGAAATCAGACGCGCCCAAGGCATCAAAGGAATTTGGCCTTGAGCTATACTGGAATGCGGGGTGGGGTGGGGGTGGGGTGTCATTTGGTGATCATCCCCCCGCACACACACGCCGGGGGGCACAGTCCGATGCGCCAACGAGGGTGAAGTGTGCGCACCCGTGGACGACGTGCAGTTGGTTGGTGGTACCCAACCCCCGAGGGTGTGTGTCCCGCCCATTAGGTAGTCGCCCAATGCCAATAGGGCACGTTTAGTGAGGCGGGGCTAGTCGGAGCCCACCCAAAGCGAGCCTAGTCAGGGAGTTCTCGCTTCCAAATTACTCCACCCCCCCCCTTGTATAAGCTACGCCCTTGTCCAAGCTACAGTAGGCGTAGGAACCTTAATAATTGTGTACGTAATTTAATTACGTACAAAATGTAGTGCGGCCACATAAGACATGGGTTTGTCATCACATTCGCCAATTTCAGCACATGTGGCCCCTTGCTGGTGCACCGGGAATGTTTTTAAGTCTGATGCATCCCATAGGTCCTGAGTTGCCAATTTCAGCACATGTGGCCTGCTCACGTGTGTGTCGGCAGTGGTATGTATTTTTGTTTGACACTCGGTGTTTTTGAAGTTTTTGAATCGGGGATATGGCATAGGGTGGTTTTCACCCCTTTGCCCCACTTTTCACCTTTTTTTACCGGCGTTCACTGTATGTTGTCCTTCATGCGTGGAAGCTGGATTCTTATGGTGAGGAATCACCCAATGACTAGTGCATTCAAAACACCACACACCACAAGCACCACAGAGGTCCTTCAGAGCAGAGGCAGTGAAGAGCAATGCACATCTTCACTGCCTTTGATTAGGGACATGCTCCAAGCGCAGTTTAAGTGGAGGATCTTCATTGCTTTTGATGTGTCCTGCGGTCTAATTGCCTTTAGCCGTGGTGGTTGTGCAAATGCCTTGGGGCAAGACAGTGGTGGAAAGGGGGCAGAAGGTGCTAGACCCAATGTGTAGTTCTTCATTTTTCAAGATAAAATCAGAGAAATGCAAGAAAGCCCAGAGATGATTTTTGTGCATCCATGAACTAGTGCACCCCCAAGCATACTGGAATTGGGTGCAAAGGGAAACATGGATTTCATATACATTGTCAGGATTGCCCATGCTTGGTCAATAGTGCATGTGGGGCATAGAAAACCAATGTGAAATTCAACGGTTATAGCTAGTGACTGGTGTGATGACAAGCAATGATAGTGATTGCAGAGCCTCCAAAAGTAGGACGGACAAGGAAAGAGAGAGAACACAGGGGCAAGGGGAGGGGTAAGGGCGGGGGGGTGTAATGCTGGTACTGGCGACGGCTGTTTAAAACTTACCAGCGGCGGGGAAACCCTCCTTTGCCCAAAGGGAGCCCTGACTCGGGAAACCCCAACCCCGCCACCGATGGGTGAAAAGGTTACTTTTTTCTTCGGGGGAGTGTTAGCGCGCAAGGCGCGCGCCGGGCATCTTTTTTGACCCGTGCCCCACCGGTGAACTTTTAGGGGTGCACTTAGTGCAGTGCGCGCGCAGTGCAACGATTTGCACGTCTGGCCGTGCTAGAAACACATGCTTTGTGATACTATGGGCATTATTGTTGTTTGACAGCGGGTATTTTGATGCTTCTTTCACATTCGGGATGTGGTATATTTGGATTCTCACCCAGTTTCACCCAGAAACATCCATTTTTTGCTCGTTTCCACCACATCCACTCCTTACTAGGTTGATTTCTCGGCACCATGGGTACCCCAAGAAAGCAGGGGTGGTGTAGCCATTCCGCCCAACTTTGGGCCCTTGAGAAGGCAGGGGTGATGTAGGAAATGCTGAGTGTGAGCTTCCTTCTTGTGACGTGAGGCAGAAACGCCGTCCAAACCGCTTGCGGCTTGGGGACTTATTACCATAGCAAAATCTATGGGAAAGGTAAAGGCAAAGTACCGTTTGTTAAGTACAATACAAATGACATTTGGAGTTGTTGGATTCACAGCTATTGCCTAATTATGAAACGTGCTTTGTAGGGAAGGTGCACAATCCATCATGGTCTTTTGGGGGCCTGTCTGCACAACGCGCACACAACGCACACAACAGTAGCTTGGAAAATGTAATCTACATGCGTAACAAATCGTACCCGGCGGACCAAAAAAAGTGAAAGGGGGAATGTTTGCCCGGCGCGCGCCCGGCGCGCTACCTTTCTATTGACTATCCCGACTTCAGCCCCAGATATACCCTCTGATGGAGAAGGACCCCCCAAGTGTTGCCCAAGGCTATTCGCGAACAAAAGTGTGTGTGTGTGTGTGTGTGTGTGGGTGGGTGTGAGGATGAGTGAAAGGGGGGATGAGAAAGAGGTAGGGACAGCGAGCGGAGAGGGGAGGGGGGGCATTATGACAATTGATAGACCTACCCCCCCCCCCCCTTGTCCTTCCCCACCCCTTGTCGTTCCCTAGGGGGGGGTGGGGGACCGTCACTTGCTCAACCCAAAATTTTTCGTTGCAGCTCACTGTGTTGTTATGGCAAAACCACCACCCAAGAGTGCTGCCCAAAGCATTCCAGTGGAAAGTGGTGAGCATGTGCAAGAGTTCAAGGTCAAGTAGGGCCAAAAAAATTTACACCGAGCTGGTCAAGGAGTAGGATATTGGTTGCGCATTCAGGCCCGATTTCCATGCCAAATCTTACGAGCACTCTTCCAAGGAACCTTGAACACTTCCAAGCATCTTCCCAATAATGTTTGCTCCATTGAAGGATGGCAATGTTGCTTCCCAAATACCTGACCTCAACAAAGACACACATGAAATAAAAAACAAAGGCGTTTGTGCCAATGCATAAGAAATATTGAATCCGGGTCAAGATAGGGTTCCCAAAGGCACTTGTTTTGGAATGATTGCTCACAGCAGCATAGAGATCTGGGTCCCCAAAGTGTCCTCCACTATCCGCCCCGTCTCACAACCATTTTGGCTCTCATATATAACAAAATATATATTACTACACCCCTCTCCCCTTAAATCTAGCTAACAAGCAACAAGCAACAAGCAACAAGCAACAAGCAACAAGCAACAAAGGAAGCAACAAGCAGCACTTCTCCTTTCCGTTTTGGCCATTACTCCGCCTCATCGCTCCGGGCTCTACTCTACTCTAGCCATCCTGGAGCCTAGGTGGTGCCCTTGCCAAATCCAAGTTTTGAGCCAAAAACTCACCAGTGGCACCTTGGGGCGGGGGCACTAAATCGGGAGGTGCCCTCCCAAATCTGCACATTTTGTGCCCCGAAACAGCCTTTGGCAGATGGTCTTCAGGGGTACGGAACCTTGCTACCTTCACCGCTGCTGCAAAGTTCATGCACAATGCTCCTCCTGCACTTGTGGACAGTTGTTTCCACATCTTACTGTCGTTTGACACCCAATTGGGGGAGAGGGTGCTTGGTTTGACATGTGATTGCCCCCGAATAGATGTTCGCTGAATGCCCCTTTGGATGGAGGGGGCGTCCAGTGGGGCAAGGAGAAGGGGGAAGCATAGGGCAATATGAAGGTGAATCTTTTTCTTTGCTCCAGACCAAGATGAGCTGGTGTAGCCTGCTCACTGTGTGGTACTTGGGACAACCTCTCAGAATCAAGGTTCAGAGCTGTCCAGTTCTATGATGACCCCAAATGACAAATGACTGCGGTAGCGGATCTGAAACGCAGTGAGGATTCGGTGAATCTGAAACCAGGGTATGCAGTGGGAGACATAGCAATTGGAAGGTGAATCTCACTTATTTTGAGCGGAAAAATCAACAGTGGCAGCCCGCTACAGATGTGACAAGGTGAGATGGTGGTTTCCAAAAACTGTCGAAATTGGCCCAAACTTGCCGTTTTTCCACCCTTTTGGGTATGTTGGCCCTGTGCGGTGGGTTCCATGTGCATTAAACCCCTAGTTGGACGCCCTCCCCCCGCCCCCCTCTTTCTGAACCAAAACCCATCGGCTGTACCAAACCAGATTCTCCACATGGCACTTTTCATCAGCCGGTTCACCCAGCGCCACACTGCACTCTCTGGCAGCAACCTTTGGGCCAATACTCTTCCCCAGCTACCCAGCAGCCACCACACCCTTCCCACGGTCCCTGGCCTTCTGCGCAGGCTCCTCCATCGCCTCCTCTGCTCTGTCAAAAATGTACAGCCGCGGGAGACGATGTGATTGTGGCCTGCAAACAGAGTGCAAAAAGCGTGCAAAACCACAGCTATCACGCAAATTATTGCGCAAACCCCATTGGTCACACCAAAACCCAGTTGTTGCTTAAGTAAATTGCACCATTTTTTGTGGGAAGGGATCGCGAAACCGGTTATCGCACACTTTATCGTCTACTTATCGCGTACCGGGAACACAGCAAACGGATTGCAAACAAACATGCTGGCACTGTAGATGCACACTGGGTAGCACGGGCACATTTCAAACCCCCTTTCTGTGGGGTCGTTAAGGATGAGGCGCATGTGCCTCAACCAAGTGAAGTCTCAAGCACGCCGTCTCGCTCCTTTCCAGGCTGTCAGTGCCGTTGTTTCTTACCCATGGCAGGCCCCAGGCTCATCCTACACTTCGATATCAACCAGACCCTCATGGTTAGTGATCCTGCTGGGGGCGTCACGTTTGAAGAGGGTCTCAACAAAGCGCTGGCCCAATCAGCGATGGTAAAGGCAAACGATGCAGGGGATTGGCAATGGCACGATGGCAGCCCCCTGAACCCTGACCAGCGGGCCC
The DNA here is from genome assembly GCA_964036045.1 of Eutreptiella sp. 'Long Island Sound 2002'. Taxonomy (NCBI): domain Eukaryota; phylum Euglenozoa; class Euglenophyceae; order Eutreptiales; family Eutreptiaceae; genus Eutreptiella; species Eutreptiella sp. 'Long Island Sound 2002'. Next base: position 12,069,358 of record OZ038383.1, read on the forward strand.
CCGGTGCGCCATGCCCACCACTGTACACCAAGGGGCTGCCGCGCCCTGACGGATGGGTGCCTTTCGGTGAGGCTTTCCGTGGCCAATCCAGAACTTTCACGACCAAAGGCCCCGGAGTGATCTTCCGGCCTCAGTACGAAGAGCTTTGGAAGGCCATGACGTGGGATGGCCCTCCGGACCCCGAACTTGGTCCGAATGGCATGCACTTTCTGGTGCCCTCCTTGTTCCACTGCCTTTTGGCCCTGCATCACAGCGGGAGACGGTTCCGGGTGGTGTTCCGCACATTTGGCACGGACCTCCCGGAGGTTCGGGCCGCCTTCACAGCGTTCACGAAGGGCAAGCATCCGCAGTTCCCGCTGTGTCCCATCAGTGACACTTTCAAGCTGGACCGCGGGGCCTGGGTAATCCGCCATGAGAATGCAGAGGACAGCCATTCGGCAGTTTACCTGCAGGACACCACGCCGTCCTCCACCGCGGAGGCGCTCCACGGCGGTGAGCCCATTGCAGCATTCTTCACCAGCGCAGACACCACCCTGACCATCCAGGATGAATACGATCACTGGAAACGACACAACTTTCTACCAGCCTCAGGCAAACCGGTGTGGTACACTGCCAGTGCCACTGAAGACCGCCACATCTTCTTTGATGACAACATCCACTATGATGCTAAGGACAGTATTGTTGCAGTGCATGCGCGAGCGAGCTCCGACGCGCCGTTCCGGGCGCTGAGTGGTGAGGACACCCTCCAGTACACCAACGTGCTTCTTGTTAAGGCCAATTTGGTGGCGGCCATCCTCAATCCTGATTATTTCCTCCAAAAGATCCAAGAGACAGAGGCCATGTGGCAAGAAAAGCGCCTGCAGCTGCCTGTTGGTGATGACCCCAGGGCCAACACCACTTTGAGCCCTTGACGACCCCTTAATCTCTCTTTTCTGGCACCTGCCCTGATGCCTGGCGCTCCCACACCAATGCCTGACCTCCTCTCACATCCATGCAAACCATTTGGGGGGGGGGGGGGGGGGTTAGTCCTGACAATTCCCAGGGACCGCCATGGCAGCAGGAGTTGTTCTGTGTGCATCCCTGCATGCAGCACTTTGCGGACAGGGAGGCAGGCAGGCAGGCAGAGCAGCGGTGCATCAGAGTGGGTGGGCATTGCATTTTGAGGGGCATCAGTACCTGCTTCTTGGTTAGATGCCAGTTCTGTCCCACATTGCAGAGTCCATGGTCATGCTCGCATCATGTCATCCGCAACATCATCGTGGGGCCCATTGTAAGTGATTTGCCCTTCATAACATCATGGACAGGGATGCTGCACAGCTTTGTTGCATGGATCCAAATCAGCTTCCTCAACCGGTTCCCCAATGTGCAATAGTGAGGGCTCTCTACGGCGAGTGCCCCACGTGTTGAGCAGAATGTGCCCCCCACTGTCTCCTATTGCATGTCTCGCCTCCCGCACCTCCTTGCGAGTAAGGGTTGCGTCCTGGATAACCTGATCGTGTGGCTCCGAAACAACGCGGTCTACTAACGCAGCCTTTACGCCTAATGGCACCTACCTCGGGTTCACGATTGAATTTTCTACCCTTCAGCAAATGTCCACAGGGGCCCTCCAGGGCTGGAAGAGGGGGGTGGTAGATGCAGTTGAGGTGTCCATTTCCTGTAGTACATCCATGTCCCAAAACCGATATAGGGTTCAGCATTAGAGCATGACACAACGTCCACTTACCGTAGCTGAATTGTGTTGCAGCCCATCAGGGCACACAGTAGAAAGGTACGTATGGCACACGTACCACTGATGAGTTTCTTATTGCGTTCCTGCTGCATTCCTCGTTGCGAGTTCTCAGTCGCTTCGCATTCATCCCACGGTTGAGGGGGGGGGGGGGGGGGGCTGCACGCTGATTCGCTGAATCCCCAAACGCCGCATGCAGGATATTTGTCTCAACAGGTGCCCAAAGATCGTGGTGGCCTTTTTCTTATTGCTTAGGACCATCACCATTCAGTTTATGCGTTGGTTTGAGCTTGGCCACAGGTGTTGTAGCTGTGATTTCCCACCCGGATTCATTTTGTTCCGGATCTTCCGTCACTGAGCACGTATTTTGGTTTAAGCAAAGGCAGCAGAAACTCCATGTGACGATTAATCTGGCACAAACAGCACAATACATTCACAAGCAGTGGACAATTTGGGAAACAACCAACCAAAAGAAAAATGGCCGGCATAATTTGGTAGCTTTTCATTTTCTTCACCCTGTTTTGGTCCACTCACAAACAAAAAACATACACGTGATTTTCACTGATTTATCGTTTGAGGTTGAGAAGATGTATTTGCATCAGGTGAAACGCAGGTTACAGGGCATTCGATATACAACAAGGTCCTTTTCAGGGAGACCAAAATGGAAGAAACCAAACCCCGAAAAAGCGAGGTCAAATGAGAAGAAAAGCGGAAAAATAAAAAAGTTTTTTTGCTCAATCAACCAAAAACAGTAAAAATCACCTCGCAGAGGTTGTTAGATCAAAGCCAGGCAGGCGTATATATGGGGAAAACGCCACATACCCCCCCATTTTGGCCTTTTTGGGCCTATTCGCGTACCCTACCCCAAGGGGTTGAATTGTTAGTTTAACCCCTTGTAAAATCATTATTTTGCCCAATAAACGCATCCCCCAATGAGTTTTTGGTCCGGACCCCCCCAGACCCACTTGAAACCCACTTTTTTAAGGTTTTGAGGGAGGGGGGGGGGGGTGGGGGGGGGGGTCAAAAAATGACCCCCCCTTTTTTTGGGTCGAAAATCATGAATCTTTTGGTTTTTTTCGATTTTGAGCCGAAAAAGTGTTTCCGGGTCCCGACTCCATAGGGTTTGTATGGGGCGGAGTGGGACGAGCGCTTATGCAGTTTATGCACTTTTTGGCCTTTTTTGCTATGTTGGCGGTTTTGGCGACCTCAGTGACCCTGTGGTACCCACTCTGAGGGGTGTGAGTGGGGATGTTGTGACAGTATATGCCTCCCAAGATACGGAAGGACGTTTTTTGCAGTCTCTAGCTTTGCTTAGGGCCGTTCACAACCCGTGCCAAAGACGCGAAATGACTGTTTCCAACAATAATGGCCTCGTGAATGGGCCGGGACACAACCTGCTTATGCAGTTTTTCACCCCGGACAGCTCAAAAATCGAAGTTTCCGAAACTTGTTTTTTTGATATTGTGACCACACAATATGACCATCCAAGGTATGTAAAGCATGTTTTAGGCCGTATTTACGTGTTTTTCACCCGATATGGGTATTAGGTCCGGGGGGGGGGGGGTCTCCCAAGGGATTGGTACACAACCTGCTTATGCAGTTTTTCACCCCGGACAGCTCAAAAATCGAAGTTTCTGAAACTTGTATTTTTGATATTGTGACCACACAATATGACCATCCAAGGTATGTAAAGCATGTTTTAGGCCATAGTTACGTGTTTTTCACCCGATTTGGGTATTAGGTCCGGGGGGGGGGGGGGGCTCCCAAGGGATTGGTACACAACCTGCTTATGCAGTTTTTCACCCCGGGCAGCTCAAAAATCGAAGTTTTCGCAACTTGTTTTTTTGATACCGTAATCACCTAAAATGAATATCCAAGATATGTAAAGCATGTTTTAGCCCGCATCTATGTAGTTTTTACCCTATTTTGGGTGTGTGTTGCTTGGGGTAGATTCTCTGCGAGGTGGACTTGCCGAAGGCAATAGAATTTTTCGCAGCAAAAAAGAGGTAGCAGAACAACATTATTTTTCCATTTGTGGGTGCATTTGCACAAATCACCTCGCAGAGGTTGTTAGATCAAAGCCAGGCAGGCGTATGTAGGGGAAAACACCACATACCCCCCCATTTTGGCATTTTTGGGCCTATTCGCGTACCCTACCCCAAGGGGTTGAATTGTTAGTTTAACCCCTTGTAAAATCATTATTTTGTCCAATAAACGCATCCCCCAATGAGTTTTTGGTCCGGAGCCCCCCAGACCCCCCCACTTGAAACCCACTTTTTTAAGGTTTTGTGGGAGGGGGGGGGGGGGTGGGGGGGGGGTCAAAAATGTCGAAAAAATGACCCCCCCTTTTTTTGGGTCGAAAATCATGAATCTTTTGGTTTTTTTCGATTTTGAGCCGAAAAAGTGTTTCCGGGTCCCGACTCCATTGGGTTTGTATGGGGCGAAGTGGGACGAGCGCTTATGCAGTTTATGCACTTTTTAGCCATTTTTGCTATGTTGGGGGTTTTGGCAAACCCGATGACCCCGTGGTACCCACTCTGAGGGGTGTGAGTAGGGATGTTGTGACAGTATATGCCTACTAGGATACAAAAGGACTTTTTTTGCAGTCTGTAGCCTTGCTTAGGGCCGGTTAATGCCCGTGCCAAAGACGTGAAATGTCTGTTTCCACCAATAATGGCCTCGTGAATGGGCCGGTACACAACCTGCTTATGCAGTTTTCACCCCGGGCAGCTCAAAAATCGAAGTTTCCGAAACTTGTTTTTTGGATATTGTGACCACTTAAAATGACCATCCAAGCTATGTAAAGCATGTTCTAGGCCGTATTTGGATGTTTTTCACCCTATTTGGGTATTAGGTCCCAGGGGGGGGGGGGGTCTCCCAAGGGATTGGTACACAACGTGGTTATGCAGTTTTTTACTCAGGGCAGCTCAAAAATCGAAGTTTTCGAAACTGGTCTTTTTGATATTGTGACCACCTAAAATGACCATCCAAGCTATGTAAAGCATGTTTTAGGCCGTATTTACGTGTTTTTCATCCGATTTGGGTATTAGGTCCGGGGGGGGGGGGTCTCCCAAGGGATTGGTACACAACCTGCTTATGCAATTTTTCGCCCTTGGCAGCTCAAAAATCGAAGTTTATGAAACTTGTTTTTTTGATATTGTGATCACCTAAAATGGCCATCCAAGGTATGTAAAGCATGTTTTAGGCCATAGTTACGTGTTTTTCACCCTATGTGGGTATTGGCTTGGGGGGGGGGCGGGCTTCCAAGGGATGGGTACACCCACAACCTGCTCATACAATTTTTCACCCTGGGCAGCTCAAAAATCGAAGTTTTGGAAACTTATTTTTTTTGATATCGTGATCACGTAAAATGATCATCCAAGCTATGCAAAGCATGTTTTAGCCCGTATTTATGTAGTTTATACCCTATTTTGGGTGTGTGTTGCTTGGAGTAGATGCTCTGCGAGGTGGACTTGCCGAAGGCAATAGAATTTTTCGAAATAAAACTTCAAAAGGCCCAACACAAAAATCACCTCGCAGAGGTTGTTAGATCAAAGCCAGGCAGGCAGGCAGGTATATATGGGGAAAACGCCACATACCCCCCCATTTTGGCCATTTTGGGGCTATTCGCGTACCCTACCCCAAGGGGTTGAATTGTTAGTTTAACCCCTTGTAAAATCATTATTTTGTCCAATAATCGCATCCCCCAATGAGTTTTTGGTCCGGACCCCCCCAGACCCCCCCCACTTGAAACCCACTTTTTTAAGGTTTTGTGGGAGGGGGGGGGGGTGGGGGGGTGGGGGGGGGGTTGGAAGGGGGGTCAAAAAATGACCCCCCCTTTTTTTGGGTGGAAAATCATGAATCTTTTGGTTCTTTCGATTTTGAGCCGAAAAAGTTTTTCCGGGTCCCGACTCTATGGGGTTTGTATGGGGCGGAGTGGGACGAGCGCTTATGCAGTTTATGCACTTTTTGGCCTTTTTTGCTATGTTCGTCGACCTCGGTGACCCCGTGGTACCTACTCCGAGGGGTGCAAGTGGGGATGTTGTGACAG